>NMRA01000033.1:1191241-1271814 GCA_002633005.1 Phoronis australis
TGGATAATACTTCGGGAATCAAGGAAAATGCTTGATTTTTAGAGGAAAAAACAGAAAAATTTCCTGGGCGGGAGGGGGCAAGCCTCCCCCCATTCGGTGCTATGCGCATCTACAATCGTGCTTTGAGCAAATGTTTACAGACAAAATGTTGGGCCCCCCTTTGTAATATCCTAGATCCGCCACTGCATTGTTACATTCAAGTAGGTGAAAGTCAAAAAACATTAGATGTTATTCTACAATAGGTATTTCAAATTGAATATTCACGAGCCTGCTTTGAAGTTGACATTGCAGTCGACCGGTTAGGGTCTGCTAAAGACGCTAATGTGTCATTAAGTCGTGAATATTCAAATTTGTATGAAGCGCCACCTACTGACTTGCTGGAGAACTGCATGTACAAGTATAATCAGGAAAAGAAATAATTTGTGAATAAATTGCTGTTTTAAAGAAAACACCACAACTGATGCACTTAAAAACAAGTGTTGACATATAAATAAAAATCCTAATAATTCCAAATTGTAAGCAATCGTTATTTGATAGTGAAATAAACAAATAATATAATCTGTGCCTTGTTTCATTAGGGTAACGATGAAATATTTCCATACTCATTTACATAAAAATAGTCTCGAAAAAGGAGACTTTCGCGACGTGGTGCAATGTTATTGGTTCTCTGGTGCCTTTTGGCACACCGGAAGACCCGGGGTTTGTTTGTAAACTAGTATTTCATTTGCATATTCACAATTTAATGAGACATAGCATCTTAAATTGTCTGCTAAAATTGTTTAAGTTAGTCGGCTGTTTTCTCGATTCATTTCCAACAGGTAAGTCAAAAGTTCGTAACGTATACTATAGATACACATACATGTATGTACATGTATAATCGTGTAACATTAAGTTGACACATTGCCTACGCGTGCTGAATGAGATACAGACTAGGGTTACTTGTAGAAACTTCTGGGAACTCAAATGATTTGGCCAACAGTTTGCAAGTTAAATCGTTCCCGTTGGTAATTACAGTGACCAATGGAGTAAAAGTATAGAATACTTTCAGGTGGCACCATCAAATAGATCGATTGACTTAGTCTATATGCAATGTTTACTGACAATTATGCATTTTTAAAATCAACCCTGACCTGGTGGTTCGAATTTTGATTCCTCGGTCCCACTGCAAATTACGTCACAATACACTCATGAACTGTGTGCACAGGGTCGCGTCCAGACAATCGCGAAAATAAGCGTGATAACGCGCTAATACTTGTAATGTACGGTTGTAATGCAGCAGTGCCCAGTTGCATATAAGTTATACCCCGTATAGCAACAATGACGTCGCATTATCACGCGTCACTTTGTTATTGTTGAACAATGCACCTGACGTCATGCAACAATCAAACTTATCCAGTGGATAACTTTTGAAGCGTTATGCAACTCAGCCCAGATCACAAAGAATTGCATGAACTTGCGTTCTACTGAACGCATAAGTGCGAGAACTCCCTGAGTGTCTCATTGACTGGGTCAGTTGAAGGGAAGCAATTTGCTTCATGACGTTGTTAGATGAGAGCAATCATGGTTCCTCTTAATACATAGTATTCATGATACACGATTTCAAAACCATCTTTTATGGTTTGGTATAGCCACATGTGACGTACTTTATCTCGCACGGCAAATCATGTGAAGTCTTTTATCCTGATAATATCTATGAAGTCAGTGGACCACGTGACGCATTAGCAGCGCCACGCCTGAAATAAACTATGACTGCCCCCAATAAGTAACGCCGCTCTCTTAAACTAACTTCAATTATGTCGTTTGTGACAGTCTTACACAACAATCAGATTCGACATTTGAGTTTTGCATTGAGATCTTGAAATACACAATATAAACGAACATTCAGAAAATCCGGAAAACTGGTATAAGCCACCAATTACATGTAGATGTTATTGCTTTCAAAACTAAGCAAACTGGTGTATGTGAAATCGTTGTACCTTGATATTTGCTCAGGGTTTTAAACACGCAATTCATTAAAACTGTCCTCTAGCCATCTGTCTATCAACTCTTTACACGAGAGTTTTTTAGCGCTTAACAGTCGCAACTTATCTGCCACTAACTTTCCGGAGCGACTCCTACCGCTAGAAACTATTTGGTGATTGCGAACGACGACAGGGGCCCGTAAACGCTGACTCGAGTTCAAGCGTTTTTCCTCGTCAGAGCCTTCGACCCCCTGACTGGACAATCTGTGATTGTTATTGCAGCCTCCCACAACTGTTGACGCAGTTATGGCGATGGACGGTGTCATCTGACCATGCTGTTTGGTCAAAGTTGGTAGACCAATTGTGGCAGCTGAATGGGGTTTTTGGCGGTTTTTGTCTAGTTTCATCCGAAGCTCTTCAAACTGTCTTCGTGAGAGCAGTTTTGCACTTTTCTGTGGTTTTTCGTTTGCTCTTGGGGTCACAGTGAGTTGAATGTTCGGATAGCCATTTTCAGGATGACCAATTTGAACATTAAATTCGCGTCTATTCCGATTTTGATTCAAGAATCCTCGCAACTCCGATATCGTAACGGAGCGTCTATTGGTGTCATTTTCGGCATAACTTTGCCTTCCTGGCCTATCTGTCATAAACGGTTGTAGTTTGATTCGACTGTTTTGACGTCTTCCTACTAAATTCCCGTTTCTGGTAAACCTTTCCGAAATCACTTTTCTTTTTTCGGGGCATTGTTGCGAAAATTCCGTGAGGTTGCGTTTCAAAACTTTCCCTGCTATTGCTTTTCGACTCAGTTGGCTTAATCCACTTCTCGATGCGTTTCCTCGTGACCGACTACATGTAGGTGTGCGGCCTGGGGACGTATCGTCAGCATTTGGATCTCCCCTTGCTCCGCTCTGTTCTGCGGGCAAAAGCACGTCTTCTTCCGCCATTGGCAATTGTGACTCATTCTTCTGTTGCGTAACAACCGCCGTTGGCTGCATGCACGGACACAGAATCACTTCTGCAAAAAAGGTGTTACTATTTAATGTAGCGCAACTTCAAAATAGACCACGGTCGATATGGGCGTCTCGTATTTAAATTTGCATTGCATGTGAAGTTTATGAACAACGTTTGTTAATTTTTTTCTTTATCGTATGCCTAATTAAAAACGGGCAATTTAATCCGTTGTTTCGATTTTCACATTAATGGCATTTTGATTCTCGAATCTTGTAAGCGAAGAGCTGATAGTCAGAAGACAATTTAAGACACTGTACCCTTGTACTATAAATAACCGTGAACTCCTACTCTTCATTCAGTTGCTAGAATATCAAGAAGGACATCAAAGTCAGGTCTGACCTTGTGTCTGCATGGAAGTTGTATGACCATGACAGGTAAAAAATTCGTTTTCATGTCGTTTTTGTCGGTTAGGATTAAAAAATCTAACGATACTCAACTTCATATCGTTTCCCTTCCACTGGTTAATGGAGTCCGAGAAGCTCTATGTTACATGTGAATAACATGTGACGGAGGAATGATATTTAAAACCAGTAATTTAAAAATTAAATGTAGTTTCATCTTCACCAAAAGCTAAAATTAAATACGTAACTATGCAGTTTCTAAGTGTTATTTTGGGACATAATGAAAAAAGTGATAACAAAATAAAGATATTTAAAAAGCGGCAATGCGTAGTTTGAGGAACAACCGGTAAGGGACGCTCCTAAAACTACATGTATGTTTTTTCAGGAATCCAAGTGAATATGACTGGATATTAATTAAACAAGCAAGAACAACAATCATAACCTGGTACAAGATAAAAGAAAGGAATGCAACAAATTAGACAAGTAAAATAAATACACTATAACAAAATACTGTGGATATTGAGTCTAATCATTCAGTAGCGACATGAAGACGTTGGAGTCAACTTGCCCATTTAAAGTACAAATCCCAGGGTTTTGGTGTTTTGGCAAGTAAGTCTTATTCAGTCGAAATTGGCATATACTTTAGTTTTCATCGTAACTTACATGTAAGTTCCGCAATACTAGACGCGCTTCTATAAGACTAAATTAACTTTTCCTTGATCAGAGTGTGATCACATGTTAATCAAGCGGTGCGTGACGAAATAAAGCAGAGTTATTTCGCAATCATTAGCCAACAATAGAGGGAATGTCCGAACTACAGCGTGTTCAAAGTAGACAGTGAAATTTTTCTTGGGAAAGCGATGAAACCAAAGTTGGTGGCAAGAACATCTGAACAGCTTACTTTCGAGATTGCCGCGCCATATTGAAGTCCAGGAAACGTTGAGTCGTTTCCATACGCCGTGACGAAGCAAAATATGTCCGTGTAAAATTTATAACTGTTTTCGAAAAGTTAGATCATATTTTGTCGCATCTCGGTTGCCAAGCATCATAGTAACGACCGGAGAATACAGCCAGGCTGTGTTTTCATGACTACGGGTTGAAAAATTATAATTTTTCTTTCCAAAAAGGACAGGGCCCTCAATCCCTCGAATTTGGGGCCCAATATCGACCCTATTCTCCTCTCAAAATATTGAAGTATCACACGAAATTCCCACCACGAGGCATAAAAATTCCTCCTAGTGAAAAATCTCTCTGAGTTCACATCACCTGTAACCACACAGGTGACAATTTTTAAGAGCACAAAAGGCTACTTTACATGTAAATTGAGACAGAGCCTATGAGAGCTTGCAACAGGGCGGGGGTGCTATTGATGGTGATCGGGAGGTAGATTGTTCCCGCACTCACTGGCGGCGAAAAATCGCCTCTCAGTAGGCACTGGCACCTTTCCCCTCGGATGAACGAGACTCCTGGAGAAACATGATAAATATGATTGATTTGTCCAGTTAACTGAAATTGAGGTTATGCTTTGGACGAACGAATGGTGATTTAAACGGTGTTTAAATTTTAAAATTCAACTTAGTCCAGATTGATATGTGAAACCTAACACATGAAATAGACGTAAGAATTATTACAACCAAGAAAGCAGAATTGATTGTCAAATAATATATATTTTCAATTACGAGTCTGTTTTTTATTTTAATAAAAAAATTATTTAATAACATCAATTATTCTTTCAGATCAATGACAAATCAACTGTTAGTCCCAGTGAGTGCATAGGATCAGGCTATGCTTCATGTTAATATTCTTGATCAACAAATTAAACCAGATGTGACTAATTGCACATGACAGCCATCACTGTCGAATATGTCTTCAACTCGTCAACAATACGAGCAGATGACCTGGTTCGCGAAGAAAGTATTTTGATCAACAATTTACAAGAAAAAACGTAACACTGCACTCGGCATAATACCTAATCCGTAACACTACGATCGCCGCAATTTGGTCATATTTACTTTTCATGTTTCGAACCTAGTTTTCCGAAAAAATTTAAACTCTTTCGTCAGACAACTCTTTGGCGCCTTAACTTGTTCTCTGATGTAATTTTCTACGTCTCTGTGGTTAATTCTCGACACATTATTAAAATTTAATATCCAGGTTGGACTCGAAAGACTGGGCGTGTGTTCAGTAGACGCTAGGACCTATGCTAGGACCTAGCTAAAACCTAGTCAAAGTCACGTATTCTCATTTAAAATACACGGCAATTTCTCACGTAATCTCGTGAAGTCTTGCTTTTTAGCGAGGTCCTAGCGTTACTGAACGAGAGGCGGCTATTTAACTCACGCAATGTCAACTTCCGCTTTGTTTAGGAGGCACAGAACAGTTCTCACTGGGTTTTGCCCAGCAAAACACACATCACTTGATTTGTCACCTTTTCTTCACTCTGTCAAAAACAAGATGCAAAGAATGAGATGTTTTCAATTATTTCACATAAAAAGCCCTGCAGATGAGCACAGAAACTTTATTCTCTCTTGTATTTTTGACCATTTCATTCCCACTGAAAACCAAGCTAGACTAAGAAAAATACAGGCAAAAAATGCAAAATCGGCACTTTTTTCACCCCCAAAAACACCACTTCCCTGCCGATGCACGACTAAAGCCAACATTAGAGTCTGAAAGCGAATTTCCTACCAATTCCGAAAATGTGGTCCAAAAGTACTGTCAATCAACTAGTTTTTTGGCAATTCTTGCTTGTTTGAGGGCTACCTAAAATCACAGCCAATTTCTCAGTCGCTACCCAACAATGCACAATTGCAGCCGGGGGCCGCCATCTTGAAGAAGAGTGCAGCTACAGCCAAGAAAGTGGCCCTTTTTATTTACAGCATGTTCACAAATACAAACAAACCACATTCACTGAGCCTACATGCAATGCCCACCTACAAAATGTCCCCAAACTTGGCCTACCCCAAAATTTCAATATTTTAGGAGTGTAAATTGGCCGCGGCCGCAGCCTAACTATTCAGTGCCACCTTATCGCAGTGAGCCTCACTTTGGATTTTAATGTCCGCCTCGTGAATTGGGTCTATAGGATTCCCCATTGGGCAACTAACGTAGTCCTGCAGTTTAGGACTCTCGCTTAAAAACAGGGGCTCGCCTAACAGCGATGATGACCTTCAACATTATTCTCTAAGGAGTGGAGTTCTACGGTAACCCAGGGATGGTGTTTGTGATTGGTGACGATCGAGTGGGCGTATTTGATGGTAACCGGATGACAGCTTCAAGTTCAAGAAAGCTACATTTTGATGCAATTGTTCCTGGTCGCGACGACCCCAATAGCCGACCAATCGATGCATGAGGCCTCAATCATGTAGATTCGCCGCTACCGGAAGATTGTTCCATTTGTCGGGATCTTGCTAATACTGAAATATCTGACAGCATGCGTAAAATATTGATAAGCACTCGTATTACCTAAGAACACAATAAAGTGCTCGTGTCCTCTAGTCATATACTTCTACGATAAAGCGTAAGTTTTCAGATCGATATTTATGACTATGGTCTATGATCCATAAATAACAACTACTTGCATAGGTTTATTTGTAGCATAAAACCAACTTACCAAAGAGTAAATAGTGCGTTTCGTTTTACTTCCGATTACTTGTTACAACACAAACAAGAGTTAATTGCATTTCAGTGAGAAGGCGACTGACAAGGCTGAGACGGCAAGACCAGACGATGGAGGTGGTATATGTGCATGATATTTGTAAATTTTAAATTTCTACCCTACCGATCAGTTTCAACGTGAATCCATTGCGAACTACAATTAATGTTTATGTATTATGTTAGAGAAATAGAAACGCCACCTTTTGATACATCTACTTAATACTATGAATGAATGGTCTCTGTTGTGTCAGGTGCACGGCCACTATGCACTCGCTAGTCGTTGTAAGTCATTGTACGTTCGAAAACAAAGATAAGCCGGTTGATTGAAAAATTATAAAATGCATGTCCATGGTATTTCAAAAACAATAAAGCAAAACGGGCTGCGACGTCAGGTGCCATGCATGTTACTATAAGTTACAATTTGTCGTCCTTCAGCTAAAAACAACATTTTAACAAATATCAATAATTACTGAAAATTGGCAAATTTCAATGTCAATTGGGTCTGGCGAAATAGACGAGATATTATTTCATTGACAATCTTGGCATGAGTGGTATTCCGCCCTTTCTATCCGAGTGTACGATAGCACAGGCAACTGAACAACGGATTAAGCTGATAGGACAAACTTTCTCATGACCGTGGTCCAAATTTCTCATGAGAAACACTCGTCCATAGATTACAGTTACTGTATTGTTCTGTCTGGGGCTTAGGCCTACACGTGTACAAGGCACAAGCGTTCTCGGCTTCTGATCGTCCCCAATGCACTATGAACTAGAAGGTCTGACACTCGGGATAGGAATTCCACGGGTGCTTCACATCTGCTGTCCATATCAGGCACAAAACTCAATAAATTTACTCAACAAACCATGAGCAATTGTCCGTTCTTCCGACAACGAAGTATGTCCTGTAAACCTTGAAAACTACTGTAGTTTACTTACAGGTATCATCAGAAGACCTTTAGCGCAGTGTTAAGTGTAGGGTTGGTGTGGAATCTCACTGGTAGCAGTCAGGAAATGTCACACGGTAAATGCTTTGAACGTTAAGGTTCTCAGAGCTTTCTTGCTCACTCGTGCATCTTTTCGTATATAGTACTACTGCCTCAGGGTGACGTCAAGGGCGCATGTTCATGCATTCAGTTTTCTTCCCACGTCAAGCTCAGATTTTCCATTTTCTTGGGAATCCTTAACGTTCTAACAAATTCTCTTGCAAAGAGATTGGGCCTTGAAAATAATGCTGGTTCACTAGGAAGAAATAAGTTCGTAAAATAAAAGACTGGCTCAAATCACGCGGTCTCCAAAGAACTCGCATGGACATTTGCTTATGAATGAGTGGTCAACAAATAGCTGAAGCTAGACATCACAATGGACATCAGAATATGAAAAGGGACTCGCGCTAATGGGCGATAGCCTGTCCCGCCACAGGAAAACAGCACACGAAATGTCGTTAAAGTGTTTATGCGGTTCGTGAGAAAAGAAATAAATTATAGAAAACCAACGCTAACAAAGAAACTGTTTAACAAAATTAAGCCGCTTTAACAGAAAGTAACTGGTCAAGTTTCAATGATTCCTATCTTAAACCTCGCAAAAATACGTGATTTAGAGATACATGAACGTTACTCTGAGTAAAATAGGCGTTTCGTTTAAAGACAATGACGGGCTGAAATTTCGACTTGTGATTTAAGACGTATACCGAGAACTGGATAGCATACCACTGATGAAATGTCATGTCCATCATCCGAAAACCTCACCCTCTATCTATAGTCGCACAAAAAGAAGCACTTCTTCATTTGGGAGCGTTTGTTCCATGAGGCCTTCTACCTTTACTGTTAACCAAGCATGTATAACATGCGCACAGTTGAAGAGAATTACGGAAATTTGACTCAGACGACACTCCAACAGAATTGATCTGAATCTTTTCGTCAAATTACTTTTTCAGGGGTGAATGTGTTTTGCTTTTATTTTCTCAAAATGTTGTCCAAAAACATCCTTGCTCCTCACCCCTCTCCTCCCGTCGAAAGCGGTTATTATCTTCTGGGATTATCACGATTTCAATTCAAAGCGGATTTGGTCACCTAGGAAAATTGACAGGCCGAGATCATTCACAACATTTTTAGACTTAGCGAGGAATTAATTCTGTTCAGTAGACAAACACTAGAACCGTTGAAAGCTTTCCAACGCAAATTTAATTGTATGCTTAATATCAACCAAGAGTAAGCACGCGCGTTAACTAAAAGCAACCCCCGGAGGACGAGAGAGGGATGCAAACCTGCCCGGAAGTTTGGAAAATCTTCAACTAATCTCGCGCAACTGTCGAGGGCTAAATTTCGATGATTATAATAAGCAGAGAGAGGCTACTCCTTCAAAGCGATTTGTTTTGTTTCACGCAGTTTTCACGCTATGTCGCAGTCCAAGTAGACGGGCAGCCCGTGTTAACTCGAGTTGGTTACAAGGCTTGACCAGAACCCATGTGAAACCAATACTCTGAGTGCCTGTGTACCCATTTTTTCTGCACCACGATTTGGGGTTAACCATATCTGCTGGAATACTCCAGCTGCAACTAGCATTTTGACATTCACAAAAAAACAGGTGACGCCGCTTCGATTCTTTTATTGGAAACCTTCGTAAGGATTTCTAGTCGACCGGTGTGTATATTACAAGGAATACGGTCAATACGCCAAAGAAATAGTTCATGTGCATATTGGTTGTATTAGAAACGAAACACACAGGTCAGCCCTAATATACGTGGCAGACATGTTGAGGTGTACCACTCAGCAGCGGGCAACGGTGGAGTACCAACTTGGATGTGGCAACTGCTCTCGCATAATCATTCTGAGCAGGTGACTAGAGCCAAAGCACCACTCAACCCGCGGATTGTTCCTTTTACGCCACGTGGACGTACTATACGATAATTGTTCCCCTATTTTCGGCCTTCGCTTCAACAGATTTGTGGCCTTAAGTACTAAATCTTATTTAAAGTGTCACTTTTTGAAGCAGAAATTCTGTTGAAGATGGAGAAATGCCCCTATATGTTGGAAATGGATTAAAAGTTGAGTTTTCCAATGGCGTCCGGTACTGGTTTTCCTAAACCAGGTACAGGAATATGAAATTTGGCAGCTGATGAAGCACAACAAAGAGTTTAGACCGACTTAACTAACGCTGTACCCACTAGTGGCAATCGTTTTTGTGTTTACCTCTGTATACATGTATTCATGGTTTCTTCATGAATGTCCATGAAATTTGGCAAATAGGTTTCTATTAAGGAGACGATGACTCTTTTTATTTTTCGACGAAAACGACGTATTCTACCGTACCTAGTGGCCATTTTCCATAATTTTCGAGTCGTTTTTGGCGTCCGTCTTTCTGTCCGGCAAACTGCTCAAAGAATAAATATGAAAATTTGCAGACTGTATAACTGATGAGAAGACTAAAGACGGGCGGGTCCGACTACTGCGACGCTCCCTGGTGATGATTTTGTTTTGTTTTACTACGTCCGTGCAGGATCTTTGTGAAATTTGGCAAGTCATTATCCTGTGATTGAGACAACGGATTACCAAGACTATTTGAGACATCTTACTAAACAGAAGTGCACCCTAGTGGCTACTTTTTACTTTTTGTCTTCAGAGTTTCTTGATATATTTTCATGAAATTGCCATAAGACGACCGCGCCTTTCCATTTTAGGATCAATTCCACATATTCTGTGCCACCCATATTTTGCTTTGGGGATCATTTTGGAAGATCGCTGATGCGTTCTACTGAAAAGAGCACCACTGACGTAGATTTTCCGATGAGTCGGACTACCGTGGTGCCCCTAGTGGCACTTTTGAATCTACGGCTGCATACATGTAAGTCCTAAATTTCATAGTGCACTTTTATGACTTTGACAAGTGGACGAATCTGACTACCACTGTGCCTACTGGTGCGTCTGCATCTTTGGAGTTATTTGATGGATTTCCATGAAATTTAGAAATAGTTTTTTATTGGGACAACGTCGACGCCTTCCCATTTTCGGACGGATTAGACCTAGATGTATTCTGCTCCATCCAGTGGCTGTATGTGTGAGCAGAACACACTCAGCATTCCGACTGCGGTGCAGTCGTGGGCGCATGTCAACGCTTTGCGTTGCTCTAATCGATCGCATGCTTTATCGTTCATGAGTAAACTTTTCAAATGAGGTAAACTGACGAAAAAAACTCGATTTCAATTCTTCAGTTGAAAGTGCTCAGCCTATCCGTGGAACTATTACTTACTATTAATATTGAGTTTATTGACCTATTATTAATAATTCAATACCACCTAGGGCAATTTGCGGATTTAAGCGTAAAGCGTCTCACTGAAAGGTGTTTTTCTACACCGCATGTAATATCAAATCCAATCTGTAGGAAAGTTTGGCAAATGCGCGAAATTGTACATCGGAAATTCAAATCTCTGGTCACATACATCAAGTATCGTTGCTCAGTCAAGCAAGCTACTGTTTTGTAAAACGCTCACAACTGTGCGAAAAAATCAGGCTTGCCAGCCACCCCACAGCAGGAGAATATATGTGTAATAAAATACCGTCACGTAATCACAGCTTACCTTTTTTAATAACGTTGCCTGCCGATGGGTATGCAGTGTGCATGTATTCGTTGAATGAACACTGTAACACTAGCAATAAAATTGTCATGGATAATATAATATTGCTCGTTCATAGACTGATTCTCATCTGTTGTCTCACGTTGTTAAGGTGTCGATATGACACTTATTATTACTACAGGGTTGTCGGAAAACTCGGGAACAACTACGGGCTCAGTACCGGTTCGCTGTACTGTGAACGTTGGCTTATTGATATACATGACGTCCTGTCAATTTGCACTATTTACGCAATATACAATGTATGCATCTCCATTTGCATGACAGTGTTTCAAGCAAGTGACCCTTTGGGAAACTTGCGTGCGCTTCTTTTTGCCAAAGGGGCTGGCGCAAACGATCAGCAGCCAGCAACCTTAAGTTTCATTAAGCAAACCGCATACATGTACCTTGCGTCAAAGCCTGAAGACAAAATAACAATGAAATGAAGTACACCAAATCTCACGTATCACTATAGCCACTTGTCTTTGTTTGGGGGAAACCGGCGTCGGTCTACGTTCTCAGCTTCGTGCTTAAAGCAAATGGATGAGACCATACCTCTTCGTCTGCGTCAGGTACAGTTTCAGTATTGCGTTCCAGAATAGACTAACGAGTATCTATGGTGTCAGTGAACATTTTCAACTCCGTGAGAGCCTTGTTTCCGAGAGAGTTACACAGCCGTTACATTAAAGGCGGATACGTGGATATTTTCAGTCGTCTAAATGAAAACACGTGACTTTGACTACTGGTCTTAGCTAGGTCATAGCGTAGGTCCTAGCGTCTACTGAACGCACGCCCGGTGTACTAAAGGTTCAACGTTGACTTCGGCTCTAAAGAGATTAAATTGTGTAGTTGGTCCTACTCAGTGTTCATTGACTTTTTACAAACAGGTGGATGCATCATATTACACTGGTTTGTGGGACGACGGCCAACAGAATAAAAACCAATCAAGAAAGGTAGAGACGGTACACCTACATTTCCAGCCCATAGTTAACCAGGATGACAGATATTCCACAAACTGTAGTTCGTAAACAACTCAACTCTGACCAGTCCTAATCGGATTTTAGATCAATGGTCAAAGTAGCTAGTAGTTCATGACTGGGTTTGTCGAAAAATGATTAGCCGAGCAACTCATGCCAATGTTGTGTTGACCTCGTTCTGGCTGTCAAACACGCATTCGGCTTCGTGAAAACTGCAGTGTAAGTAGTTTGCTGACTGCATTCACAACCTTATTTGGAAACTTACAATCGACCGGCGAGTTTGCTGTTTCATTTCATGACCATAATCGGTTGTAGGAAATACAATGAACGCAGCTTGTTTGTTTGTTTCGTTAATAGTCTGTAGCATCTAAGTAATTAAAATTATTCCGAGTCAAACAACTTTTTTTAAGAAAGCCAGTCCCATAGGCGGCATAGTATGGATACAGATGTAACGTCTGCGGGGATTTTGTGTCAGCGCTGTGACTTTGTTGCGAACTAATACCAGCGGAATAAGACCACATTTTCCAAATTTTGTTAAGAATAGTTCCTCTCCATCTGTCCACCTACTGTGTCAAATAAAACTTGAAGCGGAGGTCATTTTTTTAGGTGATTGGGTGTGCTCACCCAAAGACTGGGATTCTCAAGGCAGACCTATTTTAATCAGATTAAGACACCCGATGTACATGTATTTTCCTGTTCTGCTTTGCACTAAACGGACTTTGGATGGGACGAATTTAGTAAAATTGATAAACTAAAGTAGGAAACTGGCAATCAAAGTTTAATTCAAGTCAATTTCTTAACCCCACAAGTGAACCATAATCTCACCAAGGCCTACCCTTTGTGTAGTATAAGGGACATATTTATTGAAGTCGATTTGGATAACCATTAAAGGCATGTAAACAAGGAATTTGGACAGCTAAGTTTCAAGCTCAATTTTGCACATACTGCACAATGTATCCTGGAAAGCTACACAATTTCATTCGGTGCAGAAGGAGAAAAAAGCTTCAGAAGGTACAAAGTTCTTCCAACAATTACCGCTGCACCTGCAGTAGACCAAGACAGCCAGAGGGCTCAATACACGGTTGCAGTGCTGTGCGTCTCACACATTTTGAAACGAAGGAGGTCACCTACCTCGCTGATGGTCATAGCATTGGGTTCACACTTTCCTAAAAGTTCGGGTCAAGCACTGAAAGAGAAAGAAAGGTCCGTGAGAGCAAACGACTGGACGGACATGTCATCGTAAGCATCCGCTCAGGGTTAGGGTTAGGGTTTGGGTTTACAGGGTTAGCATGGGCGCACTCAGCCTAGAAAACGGAGGGCTCGATTTTTTGAGAATGTGGACGTTTTAATGAGATTCACGGTGTACGTTCAGAGCTATGAATAGTGCATTCGCCGAAATTTGGTGGTCCCTGCCTTTTTAGAGGACTTTTGCCCCGTTTTCTACTTTTTTGGAATAGTTGTTTCTCTGATGCAGACATTTTTGCCCACTTCGCCAAATGGGAGGCACGTTCGAGCCCTCGAGCCCCAAAACCACCACTTCCCTGCCAATGCACAACATAAGATTCTGAAAACAAATTTCCCACCGAATCCAAAATATGGTCCAAAAGTACCGTCAACCAACTACTGTGTTTGAGGGCTGGTTTTTCAGTCGCTATACAGCAATGCACAAATGCAACAATGTCCGCCATCTTGAAGAAGAGTGCAGCTAAAGCCGAGCAAGTGGTATTTTCGCATTCTCAACATACATGTTCACAGATACAAACAAACCACATTAACTGAGCCTGCATGCATACCCATCCTAAAAACTGACTCCAAGCCTGGCCTGTTCCTAGATTTTAGCGTTTTGAGACTGTAAACTGGCCCCGGCCGCAGCCTAACTGCATATTAGCGCGGCTGAAGCCTACGTAGAATTGTCGTGAGGACTTGACAGGGACCTCAGGGGTCTCACACTCCACTGATTTATCCACATTATTTTGAAAACACTTTGCCTGGTCACACATTGTGTGTCCTAAAAGAGATAAGCATACCAGCAGCTGACGCAGCAAGTAGATCTACTCTCGTTTATCACATCGGTGTAGACTCACAGTTGAAATGTGGTTTTTTGTTGACCCCACACCGTCCGGAGTTGCACCATATACAGTTGTACCAACTCCGGATGGTCTCTCACGACGATTATGCAATGCCAGCTATAGAGGCGACGCCGTTAGCAAGCGGCATGATAGTTGACCAGTGAGCACCCTTGAGAAGCAGACCGGCCTTCGTGCCTAAGTTACTTGACGTTATTTAACGACGAATCAGAAGGCAGGAGAGGCTGGATTCGGATAGTCCTTGATAGCTGGGAGTAGTTGACTGTATCCGTTTGTGCCCGCTTAACTATGCTATCGCAAATCTTAGTAGCATGATGAATCGTGTGCGGTTAATTTTCGACTACCAGCGCAGAAACTTAATCACAATTTGCATTTTGTTTTCAACGAACGCTCTTTCCAACCACCCTGTGATTTATTCATCTATCTGGCGCTTCTGGGATAAGAAGCGCTTGTGGTATGTAATCTTTCTAAAATAATGTAAATATTAACATTTGCCGTTAATTCCCTGCGGCAAAGTAATTTTTGTTTGTTTGAAAATCAATTGCTTCAATATAAAACTACCATCACAAGAAATAAAAAAACATCCAATTCTAATTAGATTTGATTTTCATACACGTTAATGCAGTTCAGTGTATAGGCAGTTCCTCCGTCTGTGCTGCCTCCTGTCGGCGTGATTTGCATGTGCAATGTTAAGCTCTCTGCACGCAGTGCAATCCAGCGAAGCACACTTTATGAGAACCCGTATAACACCGAGATTTTGCGATATGCCTGTAAATGTAACTATTTTCAAAACTGGTGACGTTGAAAGTTTTATAAACGCGTACACTCTGACTTGAACCATATTGATTTATAATTCATCGATATACCACCTGTGTCGCGGTATTCGGTATAGATCTAGATAATACTCAGATTGTACTAAAGTAACTGCCCCGAGTTTTTCCTTCTTGCATGAGTTTCAAAACAAAGCTAACAGCTCCTTCATGTAGACAATACCCTAAAATAGACAACAATACTATCAGGAAAAGATCTCTATCTTCCTGATACTATGTAAATGACAGCACATGAAACTGGATTGTTGAAAATTCATTAATTTCAATTTATAAATTTAACACCGGGTTCGTATTTTTGTTCATCGAGGAATTCTTGTACTCACCGAATTTAACTGAGATTCGGTGAACATTCGTATGGTGGTCTTCAGTGTGCTGTAGGTTTTAAAGTGCGACTTGTGATGTACACTGGTTTTCTGCTACCATGACATGCGAATCCAATATTTACATACGGGTTAAGCCAGTTCAATCACGCCTATCGAATGTCTTGAAAATGTTTGTAATAACTGCTGTTTAAATAAAAACGAGGAATTGTGAAAACTCTTTCAACACTTATAAGTTTATATTTGGAAGCCGATCAAATGCACTCGCATTGTTATGAGGTGAACTGGAGAGGCCGTGCGAGACGTTCGCTCTCATTGCTCTTAAACGATCCATGAAGATGTTGATATGAAGTAGAACAGGTTTTTAAATTACGGATAACAAGTAAATTGGTTAATTGTCTGTTTAACACCCCGTCTCCAATAAACCGAACAAATGAGCATGATATGCACCTGTATGCGTTCACAGAAAAATTCATAATAATTTAGTACTACATACGGCTTGAGCACCGCATGAAAACATACTGGTTAAAATTTGGTACGTTTACATAAGGCGCTTATAATTACGTCACTAAACCATTTTCAGCCATTTTGAAGTGGGAACGTGAGACCAAATTTCTGTCGTTTAAGTCACTTTAATGAAAAGGATCCTTGATTTTTGTACATTCTTTGTTAATATGCTAACAACCTGCATTACATCAATCCGACATGCATCAAGTGCTAACTTGTGATTTGTGTGTATTTTTAACCTTAAAATTTCAATAGAAAAACAGTCATACCGTCTTCAACTAAGGTAGGAATTGACACTTGTTGAGGTTATGACCACCCACAAAGAATGTTTGGCTTCATTGCTATGTTGATTTGACCATAGAACTCTAGCCCTGGAATGCCATCGTCAATCTCGAGCTGCTGAGGTTACGCCGCGCATGCGTAGCATTTGTTTGCATTCGTTTGTTCCGGTGTTGGTTATTCCGATGGAATTTGCTGTCACTAAAACGTTTCGCATGTCCGCCGTTTTCCAACCGAATAGCATAACAGTCATATCATTAGAAATTCCTTCGCCAGTTCTTCATGGTGTGTGCTGCAAAAGAAAATGCTTCATAATTCAATTCATACATCACCATCATTTCGCATACCTGACAGGTTTAAGAAATATTTTTTGTTACAAAATGTGAAAAAAACAGGTTGTAATAGTAACATATAAAAGGAAATGATCCAGAGATGTTTTATTAATGGCTAATTAAACCAGCAGGGAAATAATTCAGTGATTCAAAAGATTGGCAAACATAAAGTACAGCTATGACTAGCAAAAACTTGTTAAGGTTCGCCAAAAATTCTCTTTCGTATGTTTTTATGCCCTTGCATTGCAACCGTACACATAGTCCCCTTACAAACTTCCTCAGTTATTGGGTGATATCATTGTAAGACAATAATAAATGTATCTTTGGCGTAGCACACTCGCTTCCCACGGGAAACTAGGTCGCAAGCTCGTCGCATAGAGGCCAGTAAATAGGTGCATCCATTGTCCACTTTGTCTTTCTTTCTTATAATAAAGATAATGCTAAGCATTTATCGGTAACCGCTGATGCACGTCCAAGGTACGATCATGCGATCTGAATTGTTGTATCCACCAAAGACGCCGAAAGGAAAGGAATGTTAGTGCCCCATAGACGATAACCATGCGACAAGCTTACAACCGTCGCATAGATCTCGCAAGAAAAACAATAACCTGCAACATCCATACGACGTCATTTGGCATGGACTAGTGAGATCATCTTCATAATACCATGTTACAGAGAAAATATGTCACATACACAGCATCATGAGAGCCCACCATTTCTTTCTGCAACTTTGGAACAGACTCGGCAAGCACGACTTCAGTTTGTGTCCACATTTGAACGCACGCCTTTACAATTTTGAGGAGCAAAACTTGCCAGGTGGACACAGTGGCGTAGTTAAGGGGTCCGTCCTGGGGGGCACCGTGACAGAATTTAGGTGATATTTTGCCCTCTTCCAGTCAGAACTAGTCTATTTTGCATACCATGTTAACGCTAGGCAAATCGACATCATTTCGTTCTCAGCCTTTGTTGGAATTCATTAGTAGGACACCGATCCGTTAAGAATGTGCTCTCATACCAGAGGTACTGAAATTCCAAGTGTTTTTGCTACCGGTATTGTACCAGTATATTCTCATACAGTGTTCACATAGGACGTCTAGTCCACCGTCTGAAAACAGGGACATCATTGTTAAGGCTCATCAGACGTCCGACAGATATTGCTTACTTATCGACCGACCTCAAATCGAAGACAGATCTGCCTGTTTCATAAATCAACATCTTGATTCGCATGTGAATGCAAAGAACATTGGCATTTTTACACATTAATTCGTTCATATTCTTGTAAGAAGTCTGATAGAACGCACTTGTGAAGTTTAATTTAGGTGGTTGGTCTGCTGTTTTACCACACGGCATGAATGATCCTGCATGTGAACGCGGTAAACGCGATATTGGTTACTTTAGAGTAAAAATTTAAATTCCGAGTTCTGGGTTCTGTTTCACAAAAACGAAATGACTTAAGGCTTAAGACAGAAGTTTAGTCTTACTCTCCCACTTCAAAATTGCTGAACGAATGTTTAACCAAAACATTATGAGTGCATCGCAGTTTAGAAATAATCCTTAACATTATCTCACGCGGGCTGTGGCGGTGGACAGAATTGTTCATCCATGACCAACCCTGCCCATGTGGCACATACTGAGCCACAACACCACGTTCCTTACAATATCTCTTTTTATCACTCTCGCTGGTCTGCTCACTCAGCTTGTCCGGAACCTGCTTTGCAGGTTGTTATAGCCCAGTTGGCTGTTTGGTGTACCCACTTGGTACTTTATGTGATATTTGCCCATTTGGCAGTTTGTACCCACTTGGTACTTGTTATTTAATTTGCCGTTTTGCTCGACCCAGTTGGTAGGCAATCGGCCAATACCCATTTGGTATTATGTACCCATTTGGTACTATGCTAACCTGTGCCACTTAGTATCCGATACTCAGTTACACTTTGGGTATCGGAAATGTGTGTGTTATCTCTTGTAAATAAGGAACTCATCTGGTTCCTTCTGTGAAATATTCATTTGTAGAGCTGTGACCCTGAAATTCCCAATACAACTTAAAATAAATATTATTCTTTGTTGTTGTTTTATTTGTCCCCAATAACTAGCAGCTTTGCGTAAATTTTCAGTGTCTTCGCATATTTGCTTTATTGAGATTTGGTTAGAAATAGTTGTGTGGAGCATAGCACCAAATTTCTTAAATCATTTTTCATGAAGCAATCACCAGAAGCTATTTTATAGCGTTAATTCTGGGGTCGTGAAGTGCAAGCCAGGATTATACAAGCATCCTCATACATGTAAACCCTTAGGGAAGTCGGTCATACAAGTATCTTCAATTCGCACAACAGTGGAACGGAAATGATTTTGACTTCAAGGATTAAAACCCGGACCCTGGGGGCTGGGGTCCAATCTTTGTCCTCGAATAAGAACTGAACATCAATTTTAGTAATTTCCGTTACATTTTTGGGCGAACTCAAGATAAGTAGTCGAGTACATTATGGTCTATGAATTTTGAGTCCTAGTTCGCACTTGATGACCCTTAGATTCGAGCTACAAATTTGAGTAAAAATTCGAGATTTCGAGGAAAACTCTAGAATTCGAAATCAGACTGGGACATTTATCCTGGATGTGACGTCACCAAGTACAAACTAGGATTAAAGAGTTATGCAGCACGTAAGCCATCATGTTTTCGAGCCCAAACTATTGCGTACTTATCTATAAGTATGCACAAAAGTACAATGAATGAAAATGCCAAAAATAATTCCGGGATCGATTTCGAGTAGAAAGTTGAGACCCAGGCCCCAGAGCTTGGTTGCATAAAAGTTCAAACGTGATTGCTGGTTAAGTTTGATAATTGAATTACTATAAGTTGATTTTTTCAATTGTTTCAACATGGCGCATGATTATGTACGTTGTCACTGTCGGCATCCAGCGATAACTTGAGTGTGTGCATCCGGGTACATGCGAGTGCATGCATGTACCTACATCAAGACCTCGCAGTTACCACTGTCAGGCTATTGTAGATTATGATCGCATTGGTATAAAAGCTGCATTTCGCCGAGTCTAGCTAAAAACACCAATCGAATTAGGCCTTTTCTCTCATAAAATCTGTCTGATTATATCCTATACCGAGGATGGGATCTCATTTCCGTTACCAACTCAAATCACAGGCAATGCATGCGTGTGCTTTATGGTGGGCTAACCCCAGTAAACCCTGAATCTGTATCTTGAGTCGCTGATAATGTTGCACGGTAAAGGAAGTAGAATCATAGGAATGACACCGAGAGTAAAAGGCCGAATTCAATTTTTGTTGTTAGCCAGGTAAACAGTTCGAAACGCAGTTTTTACCAAATGGCGTTCATCAATTGTTTCGCATAAAAAGAGACCGTTGTACACTACTGTAGTGGAGCGTAGGCGCACGTAGGCGAAGCCAACCAACTTTTGGCATTTGAACGTAGAGCCTACGCACCGTAATTTACATTTAGTGCTCGAGGTGATACAGTGGGCTTTGTGCGCCTACTTACCTCTAATTTTATCACAACAGCACTGCCGTTGTACGAACCCAAAACTTGATATCTTTCTTAAAATATACTCGATTGGTCCTTCGTTCATTTCGAGTATCTGGGCGTTTTTTCAAAAACTCTCCACAAGATTTTGGATAAAAACTGGTAGGTGACTGACCCATGGCATGCGGTCAAAAGCCCACGCACTATCTCCTTTCATAAATTACTTTACGGACGTAACTATTGCTGCCTCTCTTATTATCATATTTTGGGATTTGAAAACCAGCATACTGATCTCGGTGAAAGTCATTTTCATGTTATCTCTTTTTGTCTCTCGTTTTCTGTCATGTTTCTGAGACGTTTATTAAATTGCTGCGGAATGACTTCAATTGCACGCTAATTGATTTTGGTTAACTTTTACGAGGTACGAAAATACAAGCACAGTTGTACAGTTTACCAGAACAGAGTATTCTGCTGAAGTGACATTGTAAGCAGTGGGCATGGTGATCACAACCTGCATTTGTCATCTGGATAGAACTTAAAGCTACGACAGTATAGGTTTCATAAGCATGTGTTATGTTCAACCCATTTGAACACATCGGTTGACCACATAAAGAATCAGATATCAGAGATGCACATCAGACACTAAATGTTAATGGTATATGGGTTCGAGCATAGAACACAGTCTAACCACCGCCAGTGACATCTGGCGGCCCAGAAATGTTGCTGTTTCCCTTCCGAAGTTAATTGTTGCGCCGTAATCTGTTTAATCTTTGCTTTTGCAAACATTCAGCTTGTTTCACTCTTTAATTACTACCACCAAGACCTTACACAAATGACAAATTCCTCTACTGTTACTGTCAGCGCCAGCGTTCATACGTGAAACACTGTGACATGATAACAGCGTTTTCGAATCAGTAACATCTTACAGTGCATCAGACATGTTTAGCCTACCGAAATTATTGATAAAGTATACCTTTTATGTGATCCCAAATGTTTACGAGAGGTTAATAGGACGATTAAATAAGCGCAAATTTCTCTTTTTATCACCAATATTCTGTCCCATGACGAACTCGTGTACTTCGGCTGATGCGCTTCCTATGTAAGGCTGTAAGGTAATTAGATTTAAAATCGCTTCAAATCTAGCAACATATTCGTTATGCACAAATAACTCTCAATATCTCTAGAGTATTGGCGCCTAGTGAGAAAAGAAGGCCACTTACTGGCTATATAACAATCCATCTTTTTCACTCCATCTTTAACAAGATTTGATATCTTTCTAAAACAATAAGGCAGTCTATTAGATTCGTTTGTCGGTTGCAGGCTCGTGGGACTTGGGGTTAAAAGGCAAGTTGTCGCAAACATATGAGAAAATCCTTCGGGGAAGGTGATTATGGGTTTTTAATTGAGTCATTAAAGTGATGATGAGTCTGAGACGTCAACAATGTCGACGTGTCGTAGCCCATGGCATTAGGATGAACGAATGGGTGTTTAACGGGAAAGAACGTAGATTTGCGACGAAGTTGTAACCGTCATTAATTCGTCATCGTTGTAATGACAGTTGTCAACTAAGAAATACATTTGCGTTATTATGTCACTAGAACTTGTACTGCACAAGTTTGACTAGGATTGGAATACCAACAATAACCGCTCGCTCGCCCCCTCCCTTTCTCCCTCCGTGGCCCCTCCTCTCTCTCCCCCGTTCCATTACTCCCTCGTTTCTGCCCTCTTTCAGTCTCCACTAGGTGTCTATACTGTGTAATTGTCTGGACATAATTTCACAATTGCTTTTATATCATCCTGTTGTTTCCTGTTTTCTTTACAAAAAATTCTTATCTGAATGAAATTATTTTGCGTGAAAACAGCATACCATTCAGTGGTTGTTGGCAGGTTCTGCGAAATATGAAAAATAACAAACGATGAAATTCCTTGCTAGACATAGTTTGTTTATCTAGCGCACAATATTCACTGAGACACGTTTGATATTTTAATCACAGTCTTGATAGATGAGTAAACGTTGAGACTTTCTGCACGTCAATAAGGACAAACAATAATTAGGGAAATAAGAAAAGGGAATAAGAAATTACAGTCAAGTGTACACGTAGCCTTGTTTAAATAAACCATGAACAAATATTGCACATTGACTGACAAACTCCATGGCGAAACCAGAGAAATGAGTACAGGGGCTGTGTTCAAATGCAGACAGCGACTTGCTCAACCAAAATTGAACCCATTCACGTTTAATAACAACGTAAGCGCTGCGAAAGACGCGGTTTAAACAAGCCTTTGTTGACGATTTGCTACGGTTCACGCCATTTTGTAAACGGGCAACCCTTGATCTGAGCTTTGTTAACTGCCGTCGCGTGATTAGTGAAATAGTCATGTTTTAAGTTACGGAATTCAATACGACGCTAACAAGGCCAAGCAATGAAATAAAATGAGGAATTTGTAAACAATTTAACTGGATGGTAAAATAAAAACCCTGTTTAGGATAAACATTGCTTTGATCTACAACTTTATGACCGCGTGTAAAACAGTGGATTTTATTTCGACCTGTCAAGAAAAAAGAAAACGTTTCGCCTGATTTATGGCGTCTGTAAACTCGTATGATTACTGTCTGGTTTGTTGGGATATTTATGGTGGTGCAACCGTGGTAAATGGTCGGACAACGATCTAAAAGTTTCTGTTATATCCACCAGTTCCCAATAATCCAGAGCAAAGCTAAGTAAACACATTCAATACTCAGATCTTGTTTGGCATTGCGCGTTTAATAATAGAATGCGGCCTTGCAATTTGTTTGAATCACGCCTCTTATTCGTTACTGACGCGTGATTCTGCTCTTTCGCAAAAAATGCGTTCTTTTAACAGTAGATGCAGAAATTCACTATATTTCTCGAACACAGTTGACGCAAATTATTATAACATTAACATTACAAAGGCGATTTTTCTTGGAAACTCACCAATTTCTGGGGAATTACTGAATAATTTACTTGTTGTAAATGAAGACTCTATCGGATGCGTCAACGATACGAAAAGACGCATTATTCGTGGTTAGTTCATTTTTTGAAGATGTCTTCAACTTCCATTCTATTCAGAAGTTTATTGTGAATTACACGGATAGCCTACAACCGATGTGTATGATTGGGATTCAAAATTAGGAAAAGAATGAATTTGTACAAAGCAAGCATTACTCAATGATCATCTCTTATCACGCGTAACCATGGATTGACAACAGATTCCATTCCGCTATTTTGATGTAAAATTCCCAGTGTAGGCGTCGCTTACATACATGTATGTATTTACGTCGTGTGCCAATCTCAACTTTCTGTTTGAGAAAGAAAACATTTTGGTAATGAAAAGTCTTTCCATGTCTTTCTACAGTGGAATTCTTGTTGTTGTTCTGATTTCTGGCAGCAGTTCAAGAAGTGCAATTTTACAACACAGTCAGCAGACGTGCATGCCAAAAGTAAAACGGACAAACTCGAAAGGCGCCGCTAGTAAAAAAGAACTACATGTATGCGGCACACAAGGTTTATAGACATTTCATTTAGGTTTGTCGTGTTGAGAAATGCAGTCCACAGAGTTTCTTACTAAATTATAACATTAGGAACTATGCATTTCTCAGGATTCCTACAAATAGATTTTGCTTTTGGAAAAAAATGCGAAAGAGTGACTTGTTCATAGGATCTCACAGCAAACGGGGCTCTTTCAATCGCTTTTTACCCAGGCCTTCCAAAGTGGATGCATAATGTTTTCTGGCTCTGTAGTTTCCACCGTAGCACCCAGTCAGAAATGCAGTCGACTACGTAAACATCCAGGCCACGTGCGTTTGACTGAAACCATATGAAATAGTGATGGAAATCGAGTTGTGCCAAATATTTTATCGAATTGGATTTAAAATTCATCCTCTTATGCTGATAATTTCCAACCATAAATAAAAATCTTGAATTGATTTCAACGCTGGATCACTTAGCAAGTGTGCAGAAAATACTGCGCCATCAGAGTCGTTTGCATTGTGTTTTTTCAAAATTATTGTCTATATTTAATAGATTCAGGCTCCTTCCTACAAAAGTATTTCGATATTTAGCGTGGAAACTTTCATTTCGCCATTTTATGATAACCAGTATGTCAAAAATGACTGAATGCAAACTAACTTTAATTACATACCAGTCTTTTGTAGGCTAGAAGTGTAAAAGCCACTGCTCTGGGATACCATTTAATGAAACATTTCTGTTGAATATTTGTGGCTTGTTTTATGGGGACCCTTGTCGATCACTGTTTATAACAAAACGAAAAGTTTGAAAGCGGCAATTTACTAAACTTCGACAACCTCGCGTTTGTTGGCGAAACTAAGCGCACATCCTTGTTTTCCATATCTGCACTAATTAAGATGTTTTAGAAATATTACATAAACGTGAACATGTACATGTGCACAAGGTCACCTGTTGCTACATTTACCAATTTCCGTATGACACGGAAGACATTAATGTCGTCTGGTATGACCTTGTTGCGTACGAACTGCATGTATAAAATACCTGGGCCCTGGGTCAAATCATGGTATTCAAACTGGAACTGGAAATAATTGTTGACAGTTTCCATCCTTACTACGTCTGGGTGAAGTCACGATAACTGTATGATTTTGTGCTTGAGTGCCTTATAGTTTCCGTTCATGACTGTCTCACCCTCATTTGCATTTGATGACCCTACCATCATTAAAGCTACAAATTTGAATCTCAACTGGAAATCTTGAATATTTATTCAAGTTTGTAGCTCGAAATCTAGAAGTCATCAAGTACGGACCAGGACTTGGCACACATCTACGTAAACCATACTAAACTCAAGCACACTTACCTCGAGTTCGTTTTAAAGTAGAATGGAATACTTAAAAAATAATACAGAGTTTGCTTTCGAATTTCAAGTTCTGACCCCGGGCCTCGGCTCGCGACTACCAAACCTTACTCAGCCCATTTTATTGTGTTCTGGGACTTTTTAAAATACACAGACTCGGTAACTTTTCTTGCTTTTGGAGACCACCAAAACGTTCTCTATCAAAAGTACTGGAAATATTGAGTAAGTCTTAAACTTTCCGAGTTGTACTCAGCCAGGGAGAGCGTGAGCATCGATAACTCTCGAGTAAAATCACGAGCTTATTTGAGAAAATAACTAAAAAATCCCAAGACTGGTAGAAAGGATTCTTGAAAAAGTACTCAATATCAATAGCACTTTATCTGAACTCCAATAACTTCACAACTTGATAACTTACTATACACTGTGCGAGTATATTTACATAAAATGCAATTAATATTAATCAATGAAACTCCATTCACAATGTAAACACCCTGAGGTCTTTTATTGCCTCAACCATTTTTCATAGTATCCAAGAAGGACCCTTTTCACTGTGAGTTTGATCCCATAATTTGTGGGAGGACCGAACCCACTAACTTGGAAAATCCGACACTCTGTATGTACACGACATTTCGCAATATCCCTATCATAGCAATATCATTTGGAAACTATGTGATATATCATTATAACTGTCGCAGAGTATGGCGATCTCTCCCCCTCTCCCCCGCTCCCCCTCTCCCCCTCTCCCCCTCTCTCTCTCTCCCTCTCTCTCTCTGTCATCGAAGATACGGTGATGAACGTGTTACGCTCGTGCCCAGACAAAGGGACGAGAGTTCCTTTTATTAAATCCAATGACACTTTCACTTGGATGCATGACTATTGAGGGACTAAAATTAGCCGAAACTTTAAACAGCATGTGCTATTTAGTCTGAAAAGGTACAGTTTTTAAAGGTGCATCACGAATACCCATCATTTGAAAATAATGCTTCAGTTCACGAACCTTTGCTGTGTGTGGTAAGCTCATACCGGAAATGCCTAGGTAAACATATTGAATTGGATATTCTAAATATCCAACGCCAATTTAACGGAGAAACAGATATATTCACGCGATTGAGCCGAGCACTAATTAAGTTTGACGCGTTAAGTTTTCAATGCTTGCGAAAGAAAGGTGTCATTTCGCCGGCATTCTCACGTTTCCGCTTGTCAGGCCATATAATAAGAATTTTAACGAGTTGTGGGCTGAAAATAACGAGCAGTTGCCTCTGCTTATATTATAAACTAAGGTCAACAAGGCAACAAAAATACATCGGATACAAAAACGAAATTTAACTTGTTCATAATCTCAAACTGCATATACAGGCACTTAGCTGTCTTATTACTACTGACTGTCTTCAAGTGCTGTCAAATTATTTTAATCTCTAACTAGACGTGTCCCATTTCAGCATTTTGTTATGTTTGATAAGATAATCAATTTATGTTTTACTATTTTTGCATCTGCAGGCAAGCAAAGTATATAATCCGTGATTGCGTGATGACGTCATCGTATAGATAATGTAAATACTGGGTTTTATCGTTTTTAAACAAATAGATTGCGAATAAAATCTCAACTTAATTTGAAACCTCAACAAATCATCGAAGAGGCATTTCTTTTCTAATGACACATTTTATTATTTTATTTTTTTTTCATTAGTTTGATTTTTACTGCTTTTTAAATCTCCCTCTGTATAGTAAAGTTCTTGTGCATTCAACTTCTACCGTGAAATTAGCCTGAAATTAAGGACTGGACATATGTATGGAAACGACGACAGGGTGGAAAGTGTTTCCTTTTGTAAATTATCTTTGCATCGACTGACAAAATAATAAAGTATGCAAACTGCTGTTTAATTGTTGAAAACACACAAATTATTATAATTCTTTTGCTCATTAAAAAATAACGGACCGTCTTGAAATGAAGAAAATGAAATTGTATAACATTTTCGTATGTTTCATCCGTCGTGCAGGTATTTGCATTATTTCAGCATGAGTACATTTTCGTCAATCAGAAACATTCCAAAAATGGGTGATCAAGTTTTTCGAAGTCACGGTTATGGAAATTACATTTTTGTATGCGAGACGATGTATTAAATTCAGGGATGAACTTCATGTTTAAGTTCAAATATGATCCTGCTGGAGCTGCAGGCTCCACGTATAATTGTTTCGAAAGTCACGTGGTTAAGTTCGAAAATCCTCCACAAATACAAACGGAGCAAAAAAATCGCCACAGACGCTATCAATGAACCCTGCTGATGGTTCCATGATCTATTATCGGGTGAAATTAGATTATTTTAGCTTGCACATATAGGTGGGAAAACTTTCATTAAAATATAATATAGTATTCAGATGTGGAACTTTTATAAGAGGCCGTAGATAGTACGTTTTATTTTATGGCAGATTAACCGTCCTACAGCTAATTATCATAGCATTATTGTGTGAAATGCTAATATCCTGGTCAAATCGCGTGCGATCATTACGGGCGAACGGAGCCTAACCACACTTTTACGTTATTGTGCAGATCTACATACTGATCAGGAGCGGACGATAAGAATGCGGATCAGCCGTCTGACGACCGTTCACGTGCGGATTTTTTCAGCCGTCGAATCAGGCGTCCGATCTGGTTTCTGATCAGACCGCATGTGAACGCTGTATGCGTAACGCATTAGAAGGATAGATCCTCCAAATGCAAAATTAATACAATACATTCGATTTACAAGCACCTCATTTTGTTTAGTATAGCCATATGTTTGCGGAATGCACTCAAGAGGAAGCTAAGACAAAAAATCCTGATAAGATTAGTTCATATTCATATCAATTTGCACCATGCTGTGAATGCAAGTTCACTTGATTCCATTCGACAACATTTATAATATCACAATCAACAATTAGATCATGAGATGCCATGTGAATTGGGTCGTTAATCTTAATTATTTAATTACCTTTCCGTGGCCAGTTGTTTCTGGCGGTGAGCAGACATTTCATAGTTCAGCTCGCAAAGAACATCTCCTATAACTGCACACTTATGTTGCCAACTCTGGCCTGGTGGCAATTAATTACTAAATAGACCCGCGGAAGGGTTTATATGTTTCATAATGGTGGTGATTAGGCGTCAAGTGTCTCTTCAGGGGGCAAGAGATCAAAGAATATGTATTCCTTGTGAAAACAGTTAACATTACACGTAATGTGATTATTAAGAGGTGCGCCAGATGACCAACAGGCTATTGCGGATTGTTAAGCTTGTTATAAACTGTACCCAGCTTTAACAACCACTGTAATCACTGCTGACTCACTTATTGTCTCCTGAACATGTAATTAATTCCATTGGATTTTGAAATGCATATGAATTCACGACATAAATTCGATGTTGTTTTTCTCTTACATTTTACTTAAAGTTTAACAAACATTTCCTCTGTATTTTCTAAGAAATTAATTGTTATGAAATGATACTATTCAATGAAATTAATACTACCAGTAATGTCTCTCTTTGGTCCACCGTGACAGCGGCAATATGTCAGACAAGTATACGTATAGATGTGCAGTTTTCTCTCATTTTTCAGCTCCTAGTAAAAACAAACCATGACATTAAAATCCATGGAAATATCGCAATTGCACCAAGGATGATTTTTGAAGGATCCCCCAGAGTCATTGGCGCATAAACTTCATTGACGCAAAGCGGCTGCTCAACTCGTGCTGCATATAACGGGTGTATTGAAATGGTGCTAGCAATCACACTTTACTTTGTCTTTGTGCAAAAATAATTTGTGCTGCCTTCAGATTCTGACACAGCGACAATGTAGAACAATTTCTCAAAGCTGTAAGCTCAGTGCCAATCGTCGGCCATGCAACGTACTGGAATAGCAGACGAGGTCACTCAAGAAAGATGTCGCCCACAAAAATCAAATTGTGAAAGGACAGAAAAAATAGCGTGGCCGTATGTTCTCTAAAGGGGTCCATAGATTTAAGGATATGTTGGTCAATGGACCCAATGTCTACATCGTAACCTACTACAAGATTGATGCACCTTCCTAGGAAACACACGATTAACCGCCACAGGACGTTTTACAATGACACGATCAAAATAAATAAATCCAAGTGAGCGTTTTCGTTAGAATTTAGGCGGGCACTTACTGCAGTACGCAAGCCGGAATTTTTGTATTTGTATGCAACAAATTGCAGAAAATCACGTAGCCTTTTATATTATTTTTTGTGTAACTTTATTACAAGACTTGTCAGTATCTTTTGGTACAACGTTGGCAATTTTGTGTTCCAAATGGTCTGTAAAACTCCCCATCTATCGCGATCTTCGAGTAATGAAGTGCCAGTTGCCGTCTGTTCACTTATCATTTACAAACTATTGAAGTAATGAGAGAACCAATGATATCATTAGACTAAGTACCGACAGTTAAACTCGCACTCTGATTGGTTGTTGGCACGTAGTTATTATCGTCTGCCAACAAAGCAGTGGGTCTGCAAAACATATTTATTGAAAAACTTCAAGCACGATTTTACACTGGCTGAGAAAGTTCTGAAGTCTCGTGTCTTAGGGGGAAAAAGCCTCTGGTTGTACCAGAATACTGGATGAAAACGTTAATTTATCTTCTTTACTTCTCGCGACGAATGCCGTTCAAGCGCGACTAAACGGCTTCAGGCTACTTCTTGGCGGTCTGGTTTTGTCGTTAAAAACAGTTTGTTGGGAAATTTGACCTGTCAAATCATAATTGTGTGTTGGCCTACTTGGTGAGAAGCTGGCTTTGCGGTTCGTGGTCTTTTGATAGAAATATTTTCCAGAATATTTTACTCTTGACATAATTTGCCAAACAGTTTAAGGTGGAGAGGCAGCAGGTCAAGAAAAATAGCTAAATGTATTGCTTATTTAAGAGGAACATTTAACTCCAATGAACGTACTGATGAAAATGAAGGACTACTAATTATGCCGCCAGCAAAAGGCACAAAGATATCTTGCAGCAGTGAAAACTCCAGCGAGAGCCGTTCAACCGAGCATCGGACGAGCACGGACCACATATTAACCCCTAAAGTTGGACCATTGCCGGCAAATGGTGAGATGGCGTTACATAACATTGTTAGCGATGAGACAGCTGAGGCCATAATCAGACCAGACATTCATATATGCGAATCAAAGAGCGGGGACCGTAAAACGTGCGAAGCGAGACAAAACAAGTCAAATCTTTTTTCAAAAGACTCTTACGAGCCAATACGGAAACTGGCAATGGTTAAGCTCCAGCCACCGCGAAATCCCAGCAAGCCTTTTACAAGTTTCAGTATAGCTGATATCCTGAGCGACAAGAGAAAGCCAACAAGACCAATACCTCTAGACCCGAGACATTTCCTGACCCGCGCGTGGGATTCTCACGTGGTCAGTCCAGAATTGAGGAGATCCTACTCCGTGGCGGACTCAGACGAGGAAGATATCGTTGTGGATGATGACCCTCCTCCCAGAGTCTCACCTGTATCACCACTTGATGCACTATTCAAGATGGCTAACAAGACATTCGAAGGACTAGACGATTGTGGACTAACAGGTATGAGAATCGAAAATAGATAATTTAGATTATATTTTTCAGACAGTGCTATCGAAATGTACAATCTTAAACAGAATTTTTCCGGGTTATTTTTTTAGTACCTCATAAACGAATTTTCACAAACTACGACAAATCTTTCTAAATAAAGTTCTCCTGAACTGGTATAGAAAATAAACATTGATTTCATAACAGAATTTTTTTACTTTTTGCTGACATCTAAAAACTCGTCGACAATACCGAACGTGTGTAGTCTTCGTGGAGACGAACCGTCTAAAAAGGAAACTAAATTATACCTTTCAGTTTGAAGTTTACGAAAATGTTTCAAAATGACACTAAAATTCGGTGGAAGGAACTTGATCTATGTTCTTAATTACAAAATGAAAACCAGTGAGTAGCCTTAATTATGTTTATGAATATGTGAAATACGAAGAACACCTGTACATAGTAATTCTTTTTTCCGATTTTTTTCTCCTAATTTAGTTTAAAATGTTGTAACGCTTAAAACATGACATTTGTTTCGTTTTCAGACCTTGTACACATTTTCAAAGCTTTCGCGATTCCGGATCGATAGACAAATATTCAATAGTTTACTCTGTTTTCCCTATAAAAAATAAATGTTCAGCAACTGACAATAGATTTGTTTATGATTGTTCACGCACATCGATAACGCAAAGTTATGACAATATAGAATTCGACTTCCTAAATCTGGGAGCCAAAAAATGTCTATTACATGTATGTATTAACAGCTTTTTGTTAAATCCAAAAAAGTTTTGTTTGTATCAGTGAGTTTTGGTAGAACATTATAGAAGCAACTGTTATTGTATATTCATCCTAAACTCTGATTAAATTTATCATCGAGTTAAATGTCGTTAATTGGTTAAGAGTTTATTGCGATAAGACTACTCGCAGGCAGGATTGCGTAACAGTGGAATCGCTCGTCATCTTTGTTCAATGGAATACATTTTGGAAAATAGTTTTTCGTCCCTTCAATTATTACATTATCAGTTTTATGACCAAAAAATAAAACATGTTTTGGGTATTTTTGTCGGATGGGATAGACGTCTTTAGTTATTAGCTTCAGTAACCAGAGCTCTAGAGCAACAAAATCCGTGTGTTTTTCTGGCTATGATTACAGATCGACAATTCTTGTCGTTGGCTGCCTGGCATTCGCTGAAATCGAGTCTGGTGATTTTACCAGTTAAATAACTAAAAATACTGTGCCATTTGACGAGTGGGATTTAGCTCCGCCAGCAGAGCGTCTGAGAGTGCCTGGTTCGAATCCGCACTTGGGCTGGCCTCAGAAAATCATGATTCTTCACGCCGACAGTGTCGGTGAGTGTCCAGCTCAGCAACAAAAGCTGCTGAAACTTCCGTACACAGGGACCAATCTGAACTCGTACTATTATTACCCCATCCAGTATTAGGGAGCTTATTCCTGATGAACCTCTTTTTTATTTTACCACCTTTTTGAAAAGCCAGATTGGTTAAATGTGTCAAATCACCAAAAGAACTGTTGCATTAGGCAACAACTGACGTCAGTCGAAGCACCTTTCAATAGCTTCAAAACTAATTATTGCTCTCAAAGGTAACGAAACCTCATAAGGTGAAGTGCGGGCATGTTCTCCCCTGTTTCAATTAGTCTACTAACTAAGTCCCAGAAAACAAAAGATTTGTCCTTAACAGGTTAATTACTCTAGTAAATGATGCCTCAAACTCAAATTAACCCGACCTCACCTGGCTTATCACGAGTCGCTAATTGGTCCCTAGCTTCGTGTAGGAATAGCGCGGTCTAAAACATATCACGGGAATCGTAAAATTAATACTTTTACTGTTTGCTCGAGCTGGGTTGGATAACAAATAGTCTTCGAGTTAGATAAAAATCGTGATCCTAAGGGAACGCAGTGGTATTCCTTGATACATTAAACACAAAAGCCAGAAACTCGATAATTACTTGTTCGGCAGACCGTTTGTTACCGCGGACTTTAAAGGCTGGTACGAGTTCGATTTTTGTTTTGACATAAAGGCAAGTTACAGAACATTTACACAATCATACTGTTTCAGTAAATTTGTATCTTCACTGCTTTTCCATGAGGGACCTCGAAACATTCACTTCAAATTTTTCGTGCAAGGAATGCAGAATATAACGTCTTAGTTTGAAACATTTGGCTATGATGAATTTTATTACATGGCCCTCTGGGCCACCCCCATCTTGAGGTATGACCAAAGACAGCACCGCCGCCACGCCATTGTAGTGCTTACGCATTTTTTTTACTTCAAAATTTGTGATGGAGTGCTCCCTCCCCCTCCCCCTCCCCCCGCCCCCCGTTACGACTCCTTAGATCTGCTAGTGAACGTTTTGAAAATGGTGAGCACAAAGGAAACAGTAGCCCCCATGGGATTAATTTTGGTAAAATCATCTTGACCTTAACTGATGTTAAACAGCATTCCTCTAGCCTAATTGATAATTCCGCAAATGTTCTGAAATGTCATTTGCCTGGATGGTTAAAGGAAATGAAAGACATCCCTCTGTTGGCATTATCAACACCATCGAACAAGACTGGTTGAAAAGGACATCACCTCTTTTACGCCAGTTAAGTATCAATCATGCGGAACGCTTTGCGCATATTGTCCACACTGTTCAAAGAATTAGCTTAAAATCAAGTTGTCAAATTTTGATTGAAATAAGACAGTCCGTTAACGAACTAGTAGACGGTTTAATTAACGGGGCTCATTAACAGCCGCTCTCAGATGTGTTGATATTTTACACTAAGATTAATACGCGCAAGTGCTGCCTGAAGTTTACTTGTTAAGCAGTTTTGTCGAGCGTAGCGGGAGAGTGTCACTTGGCGAAATAATGTGTACTATTAAAAGGTGTGGTGGCATATTTTTAATTTACTCTAAAGCCGAAGAAACACTAGATTCTGGTCTGTGTCCGACACTTTTTAAGGCTGCAAAAAGCACACGCCCGCACGATTTTTTCCAAACATTTTATCTTCCTTTTAAAATGTCTCATAAATAATAAACACATGTAATGTTGAGGCTTGTCTTGTCTCAAGTCAACTTTAATCACTGCTCCCCACCTCCATCCTCCTGTCCGACCCCCACCCCTGCCCCCAACCCCCAGGCGTCAGTTCAGCCAGGTGTATGACATAAAGCTTCAATTTTCGATGACCAAGCTGCCATAGTAGTAGGTTACTATGGACAACAGAAGTTGAATTTCGCTAGTGGTTCTGTGCTGAGGGATATGGACGAATATGTTAATTTGTCGAACAAGAGCTCCAGCGATGTAAATGTATCCTTTGGAGTGACGCTAGACTTTAAGATAACCTTTTCAGACACCGGGACGAATGTAATTATACAACTTGCGCTCCCAAATTACAGCACGTGCATCAGAGCAGACAAGCCCTTTAATCGGTACATTCTATCAATAGTCTTCATATAATTAGAACAGAACTGTTTTGAAAACTAATGTGGAGCTGAATACTAATAACAAATAAGCGTAATCATTCAGCTGTTATGTTTAAAATGCTTTAATGATCAGGAGAGCTGCAACATATGTTTTAGTGATTACATAAAGACGGTGTTCTCCGATTGGAGTGGTAAAGGCTTTCAGAATCGTAAAGGCAGATTAAACGTAATAGATGTCAAAACGTAGCATCGACTCGATAGATCATGTTAAAAGTAGGCGCCCGGAGCCGGCTAAATTGGACATAAAACCTGAAGAAGACAGAGTTTTCTTTCTTCGTAATCACTAGCGAAACGAAAGCTCGTTAAATTGCTACTTTTAGCGAAGAATGGCCTGTTTAGATAAAGGAAACATTTGACACTGAAGTATTTCAGGTGTGCATTTGTTGATGTGTTTCCTATCACATTTAGTTTTGTACATTCACAAATTCGACTGTCTAAAACTGAATTAAGGATGCTCTTACCGCTTCATTTCACTTAACTTTCATGTACTACGCGTACTTTAATGCTAAACAGTTTAGTCGAAACGTTTTACTAAATGATTCTCACTATATCAAATTTATTTTAAATTAACGGAATTATTTAGATGAGTTTCCTTAATATCTGGAAGTGTGCCAATAAAATGGCCGCCGGCTAGATGACACAGATCTTCATTCCTATCAACTCATAGTAACAAATGAACATTGCAATCATTTTTCAGACGTTCATACATTTGTGATATCTTGTGATTGATGACATTTATATATTCTGTGATATGGTGAAAACTGAAAACTATGGAGAAAAGTATCGAAAGTGTCTGGGAAGCTGACCGTTGAACACGCATCTACTAGATCAAGTCACGTGATTTATTTCCCATACTCGTAGCGCCAGTTTTGCCGTTGTTCCACGAGTCAACAAAGCTCTTGATTCCGCAACTTTAGTATTCATGCGAAAAATGTTCAAGCTTCAGGAAATTCCGTAAAAAAATCCGCAAACACGACTTCCTTCAACGGCCACTTAGTTCTCGTTCACGTTGCTCGTGGTGTGACGCCAACACATCGAATGCTGCCTGTTGCACGTGAAAATCATGCGTCTTCATTCTATTACCTGCCTATATGTAATTTATGTTAATTGTATTTACGGCGTCATACTTTGTTACTGCATCCAAGGACGTCGGGAGAAAAGTCGACGGTCTGAACGAACAACCATGGAAAACGACGTAAATGTCAATTAAATAAAATTTCGCTTTTTAATATCAATACACCGTTTCTATCCCCACAGGTATAAGTATGCGTACAGTGTACATACGTTGTTTTGGTTGTCACGTTACTGCAGTTTGATCGCATTGTTTAAAGTAGTAATCGTTTTTTAACATATTGGACATAAATTATCCTAATCACCAGCCATTTAATGGAGATTTATGACAAAACGCACTTCAATTAATTTAATTAGCGGTTTTGTTAATGATTGATACTGGGCCTTAATCTGTTCTCAAACAAGTGCTACTAAAATAGGCTGTCGCATAAGCAGAAGGTATACATATATATATATATATATATATATATATATATGATAGGGGTGAGGAAATCTGAGGGTGGAAAACAGGATGATGGAGAAGTCATTTAATGCTAGTTGACGTTTTCAGTGCAAAATATTATCTATTGTAATTGATGACACTGAGAACTCGACAAACGTGTTTTGCCGTAATTAACTTATGAGATAATTGGGAAATGATGTTGTTGGCTATGACATATAAGAATGTAGATTTGAGGCATAATTCAGTACGAGCTAACGATTGTGATGACGACGTTAATGATGGTCGAGGCGATGATATTGACGACTGTCACTGTCTTGACCGTCATGATATCGATCGTGGTACTTATGAATACGGTGGCGAAGGCGAAGGTGGTGACGATAATGACGAAGATAACAGAAACGATGACGACGAAGGTGATGGTGGTGGTTGTGGAGGCGGAGGAGGTGGTGATGGTGGTGGCGGGGTGGTGATGGTGGTGGTAGGGTGGTGATGATTATGGTGACGATGACGCTAATGATGATGGTAGTGGTGATGATATTGGCTGTAATGCTCTCCATGATGATTGGGTAGTTGATGATGGTGTTGATGTTGTTGTTGTTGTTGGTGGTGGAAATGGTGTTAATGATGGTATTGGTGGTGATGGTGTCGATGATGTTTATAGTGATGATGATAGTGGTGTTGATGGTGATGATTTTGGTGATGGTGATTGTGATGGTGGTGGTGGTGATGATGATGGTGGTGGTGATGATGGCGGTGGTGGTGGTGGTGGTGATGGTGATGGTGGTGGTGGTGATGGTGATGGTGGTGGTGGTGATAGTTGTGGTGATGATGATCATGACGATGGTAATGATGGTGGTGGTGGTGTGATGGTGGTGATTGTGATTCTGGTAATGGTGATTATGGTGATGACCACGATGACGACGATGATAATGATGAGGATAATGATGATGGTAATGATTTCGAATATATGATGGCAATTGAGACAGGGGAAATCAGAACCATGATACACAATCTTAAACATGCTGTTGTTGTTTAAAAAACAAAGATCAACTAAAAGTCTAGGTCTATACTATACAGTCACGCTTCACTAACCTTTAATAGTGCCTGTGTTTGGAAGCTAGTCAGAGAGCAATAATTTTGAGTCATAAAATAACCATAAAATGTACAACAAGCCCCGATTTGACAAGGCTCTTGTGCTATCAGAGCTGTTCCGAAGTTAGAAAGATAACGTACTTAAGTATTATTTTTTGCTGAGGATGAAAACTACAGTTTTGATTTTTTATTAATTTAAACACCTTAGCCAGAAACTTCTTAACAAAACACTATTGTTCGTGATGTTGAAACTGTTGTTGTATTCTAAAACATAACAAATTAAAACTTTTTAGCATGGTACCAGTTTTACATGCTTCTTTCTGGGTCACTGCAATGGCCTCTCTGATCTAGCGGTACCCATAATACTGTGCGGTGTCCGTGGGACACTGTTGCCGCCCTTATCTCTATTTAGACTAGTACTAGCAAAGATCAGACGGCTTCGATCTATTCTAGATGACAATTGGAAATAAAGTGACGTTGAGTAGCCTAGCAACCAAGGCCGGCCCTCCCATCAGGGGCACACATTGGTCCCTGATCCCAATAATAGTCTATTACTGTTAATTCCACGCTCATGTTCGACCGGTATCAGCAAAGTACACCTTTATAAGCTCACACTCCGCGTGTACTGAACTTGTGTGAGTTCTTAGTAAATACGCAGCATGAAGGCAAAAGTTATCCAACAGAGTGTACACTTGTTCTTGTATTATACATGTACTGAGGCGTAAATTACTTACAGGTGTATAACGAGTCATTATGTACGGACAAAGAACAAACAAAGTGTTTTTTTATTTGTTGTCTACAGCTTTTTAAATGGGAGCGTAATGGCACCTCTCCAGCTAGTCACTAAATATGACTTCTCATAAGAAATTGGGCTAGCACAAATTATGTTTTTGTTGCAAAGTCATAATGCAGACTTAAGAATGAGAAGCTGAGCGAGGTACCACGAAACGTTTTTCACTTAGCTTTTCTCTCTGGAGCGTGTTAGCTGCCTTATGTTTCGGAACATGGTCGATTTTTATTGCTACACAAATAAATGACAATACATTAAATGCCAATATTTAGCCCCTAAAGTGAACCATTATATCCTGGCTTTTAACTATAAAACAATTACTTACTTAAGCAAAACATAATATTGAGCAAAAATATAAAAAGTAAAAAACTTAGTCGATTTCGGCAGCGTGAAAATTCAATGGTTATTTCTGCGGTAACTTTGGATGGTGAGAAGTACGTTGAGTAGGCAGTTTTGAGGGCATCCTATTGTTGTGTTTGTGTACCAGCGCTTGATATTGTCGTGTTTGTGTACCAGTGCTTGATTTGACAACAATGGTGTAATTTAATGTAAGAAATATTACCTTGTTTTTATTTCTAGGTAGAACAAAAGATCGCGAAGCAATCCAAAAAGGAACTGTGATAAAGAAAAGAAGAAAGTCGCGAACTGCTTTTTCGAATCAGCAAATTTACGAGCTTGAAAAACGATTTCTCTACCAGAAATACCTCACACCAGCTGATAGAGACGATATCGCGCAGAGTCTTGGTCTGAGCAATGCGCAAGTGATCACGTGGTTTCAAAACAGGCGCGCAAAATTAAAACGAGACTTGGAAGAACTTAAAGCAGACGTTACCGCCGCTCGCGTGATTGGCGGAGAAAACGTGTCGTCGATTATGTTGGAGAAAGGTGTTGAAGTTGGACTGACGAAAATCGGCGGAGTGTTGTGAAACAGACCTATCTTGTTTTAATATTTTAATACTTTTTCGTGGCACTCATTTACAAGATAACCTGTTTTCAAACAGTGTTCTACTTTGGGCCAACGATGACATCATGACTTTCTCGAGATCCCGAGATAATTAAAAAACATAGGCGCGATGTCATCTTTGGGCCACCAAGGTGTTCGCTATTTGCGTTCTTCAAATGAATTACTTGGATGCTCTGGCATTCTCAAGATTCATTCAATGAAACTCAAGGAAAAGGACGCCATGACACCTTCACATGGCAGGAAAATCTGTTAGCATTCTCGTGAGCCTGTACCTGTGCCTCCAGTGACAGAGCGAAAAATTATAAATCTGGTATTTAACACAATCAAAACGAAGACATATTTAGCGAGGACGTTACTTCCCTAAGCGCAAATACGCTAGAAAATTTTCTTATCAGGTGACTGGACGTATATGTGACGTTATTATGTGTCCTTCCGCAGAACGCTGATGGTCAATTCCGTCTAAGCCGTGTTGGCAGTGGCAGACCTACGGCAATTTAATCGAGTGGGTGATTGCTGTTGGGACCGTTTGTCTTTTCGAAATTGTTGTGTTCGTAAACTACGGGTCATTTTTAAGCCCACTGACTAACGATATTTCACACAATGATTAAGTAACTCGAGACTGCGTGTGTACTGTCTCACGAGTAGTGCGATTGTAATTGAGAAGACGCATGTACTTCAAAATCGAGTCTTTATTTGTTGTGATGTTTGTGAAAAGAAATAATCCAGGTTGTGAAACATGGCTTTTTATTTTTCATGGTTGAATCATTTCACATTCATGTCCTTAGCTTGAAGTTGCAGAGCGCGCTAATTCTGGATTAAATGAAACGTGATTGAGTGTGTTGCTATTGCAGGAACCGGTCCAGTAAATTTGGATTTAAAATGCCTCGATATTTTGGATTTTGTGGAGCAGTGTCTTTTCCAGTGGTCCCCATGCCGTATTTTATATGCCGATTTTGAAACCAAACGTCATTTTCAATAAAATGCTACTATAACCTGAAATGTTTTTAACTTTCTGCTTGAAAATGTTTTATTTGAAACTTAAGTCCAGACTCCTATTTTCGCAAAGGAAAGTAAATTTCGAAGGATAGTCAAAACTGTTCAATGTGAGAATCACATAGATAATAATGTCATAACCGTTTTCGTTTGACATTTTTAGCGTTACTACAAGTAAGTGACTCAAACGACGGGCAATAGGGGATCAATGCATGACAATTATTCCGTCTAAAAGTGTCCCTGTCACTCCGCTCTGCACGTACACCGACAATATATGCACAACCGTCTGTTGAGGGAATCCAATTGACATGCTTAAAAACTAATAAATTTTATAGTTAATAAGCATGGCACACTGCAACTTTTGAGGCCAAATAATATTTGACTATAATCACTTGAATTTTAATTTCTAATTTGAAACGTTTGAAATCTTAGGATGTGTGGAGAAAATCCAACCTCTTCGTTCACAAAGGGCCCATTAGCTGTGTATTCTTTTTGAGAGTACAGGTAACAACTGAATTTGGTAGCCTGCACTCTACAATCTATTACCCATTGCGTGTTATCTCTGCTTACAACAATTTTGGCCAAAGACTTGTTTTTGCCTGGTCTTTACCATGAATCAAATGAGAATGTTGGCATCTTTTGACAAAGTACCCAGATGAATACAGAACAAGTCATTAAAACTCCATTCCGTCCGTCGTGTTTAGCTTCTAACAAAGAGAATCAAAACAACGCCACTGATTCGTGAAAAATTGGTCTCGAGTGTGCCTACTCTATCGATGCCACTGAGAATATCATGAAACTTTTTGCCAAAACTTCTTAAAACCTTACTAACTTAAGATCAAAATGGTCTTAGTCCTGTTTCATGAATTTCTTAATACCAAAATCAAGACCGAAATCAGCCGCTAAAACCGAAAGTTTACCAGCTACAGAATAGACTTAAGATTGGACTTTTGATCAAAAATGACCAAAGTTTAGGACTATTACCACTGTAAACTGGTGAGGAACAAATTTTGTTGATATTTGTCACAATGTAATGTCCTAACCAATGTCAAATTGAAGATCGTCTGAGTTTTCCATACAAGTGAAATGATATTTCCAGTCAAACCAGGGTGTTCTCACGCAAACTACATCCCAGTCAATTGTTACCAAAATGTAAATAAATCCCCATTAAGAGTTCCAAGACCAAGAAAATTCCACACATCGCCTCACTTAGCCTTGTGAATTCGCAACAGGTGGCGAAAGCGTAGTTTGTATGCTCAGCTAACATGTATTTCAAAAAGTGACTTAATTTCTGTCTAAGTTAAAACCAAATACCAAACCCCGATTTTGTGTTCAAGAAACGATCTTTTATGATCAATGTTTATCTTCGGTCTTAACTTAGCCCGAATTTTGGTCTTAATTTAGACAAGTTTTTGGTCTTAAGTCTGAAAGCCGTTTTCATGAAATGGGACGCAGGTGTCGTTGCGTCTAAAAAGCGTTTGGCAAAAAAATTATAAGATTTGTTCTAAAACTTGAAGATTTCAATTCAGTTGCGTCGGTTTCAAAAAAAAAAATCAACTGCTGCATTTGTGCCTGAGTCTTATTTTAAATTGATAGGTATAAATGAGAAATGATTCTATGCTGAAGCTGCATACTGTGGTCGGTGATAACTGGACAGAATTATACAGTGGATCTCAGACAATACTTCAACTGTTGTTTGGACATTTTTCATATAAGTTTCGATTTTCTTACATGATTTGTTCTTTTCGCTTTTATTTCCGCAAAAATTTGCGAGGCCAGTGGCCCTCGACTTCCCTTGTCACCGGTTGTTGAGCCACATGACCTTGCAGATACCTCCTTACTTGCTGTACATGTACATCAATCAAAATGTTGCATTTGCGCTAACTTTGAAAGAAAGGTTTGTGGGAGTAAAGAGGTAAGGCATGTTTAAAGAGCAATGAAGCAACTTAAAGTAAGACTGGACAAAAATTAGCAGGTGCCAAAATTGAATGCTGCCTTTTTACGTCAGTTTAGCCAGGCTTATCTGCCTCACTGAATTCGACACTTCCTTATGAAGCAAGTACCTTGCAACAAAGAAATGCCACACAGTGAACTAAAACGTTCGTTCAACAACTCACTCCGACATGTTGACAAACATAGCGCATGTTGAGACTACTTCAAGCGACACCTATGGAACACGTAAACACTGAAATACTTAAATAGAAAGCCTTTGACAACAGATCATCTGTTGCTTATCATTCATACATGTAACATATCAAAATTACTGTCATATTTAACTCAAATATGTTTGTGTTTTGTCTTATAGGGATAAAGTATATCTATTTACCAACATTTTACTTATTCTGTTAACAGTGCAGGTTATTTCTTCCTGCTGCCTCCTTATGTAGCTTATCAGTCACAGTTCAGTCCGACATCTATAGGCCACAACTGGTACTACTAATTTTGGTTCTTGTGTGTTTTGGTGATTTCATCCAAAACAAGTTCTTTCTCTTGCTGTAACATTACGTAAGCTACGCTTGCCAACTTCGAACATGTAAGGCCAAAAAACATAGTTGATTATGGTCTTTTCCCCGACTAATTTTGAAACTTCAAGGCTTCCAGTCAATCTTAACTGAAATCGAGGCCAACGCGTGTATGCAATGCAGCTAGATCAACGGCGGCGTGCAAGAACCTGACACTGTTCTCCTGAGTGTTGTGAGAACAAGAAGAGAAGAGTCGAAGCACGGAGTGAAATTGGAAGAATGGCCTCCAGAATAAACCTTTGATAACGACCTCTAGCAATAGGAGGTGAAAATTTTTCAGAAGTGCCGAGCATGTGAGAAACAGTCAGGTGAGTTTTGCTTTCATCTTAAGTGTTTCAAAAAGCCTTGATCTCCCTGCCTTTTTGATTGGTTTAAGCGCAAACCAAAACTTTTCGTAAAGAGCTTATACTGTTTCCAGTATGGCTAATTAACCGATTGAATCCCTTCTTCAATGGTCTCGCCCATTCAGCATAATAACCAGATAAAAAGCACGGTGTTTTTTGTCCCGCTTTGCCTGACGTCATGGTGCACAGCAGGAATTCGGTCTTTGTAAGACCTAATGCAAAACTACCTTTCCTAGATTACCAAATCCGATTTCAACCCGCTAACTCGAGTCACAACTTCTAACTCAAGTCGTATGGGGGGGTGGCTATTACCAGAGTATTGTGCTGTTGGACACCACGCCTGAACTATAACATTACATGCAGGGCGTATCCAGGAAAGTCGAGGATTACTGGCCAAAGTAAAAGAAAAAAACGTCATGTGAGAAAATCAAAATATTTTGATGAAAAGGCTCCGAACGACATTTGAAGTGTTTTCTGGGAAATCCGTGTAATTATGTTCGGCTTTGCGCATTTTATTCCGACTATGTCAGTTTAAAACATAAAATCGCCTTATTAAATAATAAATTTTGGTTCAAAGCACCTTTCTGAAACTGGTCTCAACCTGTTCCTTACTATGATTAGAAATACTTTCTGGAATAATTGGCAATCTGTTGCGCTTGAAACAATGTACAACACGTTGACTTGACCCCGGGAGCCAATTTTGCGCCGAGCATTAGTATTACCCAGCTTGTCCCTTTATGAGCCGGGAATTGACCTATCGCAAGCTCCTCACAAACACACAATAAGTTTTACCACACAGTGTGTTATTTGCCGGGTAAAATGGCGGTTTGTAAACGACGGTGTGTCAAGAATGCTGCGTTCTGATTGGTCAGTTAAGCAGCCACTCAAAATCTTGGCGATAGTTTAATTAGTATCAACGAATAAGGAAGTTCTTCCCAAGCTCATACATAACTTCTTCTCAGAAAACTAAAATCTGATAGAAGGTGGGTATACAACACCGTAGATGGGACTACTTAGGTATGGCTTGGTCACATCATAATCGCAAGATGCTCGCACGATCCCATCGGTTGAGTTCTGTACCGATGCACGATCATGCAACATGTAGTCATCGCCATCACTTGGAACACCTCGAGATATTTTTGTAGCCTCAAATTATCCCTCGGAGGTGTTTCACATCTGTACGGACCTCATTCAGTGCAGCAGTTGAATCTCAACATCGAATGATAACAGGCTTCAAAAACAAGAGCTTGACAGATCACCAGGAGACAGACTAATTAAGGGTTGAGAATGGCCGTCGTGTACGACATCTAAGACTTACTAAATTGAATACATGGTTTTAGGCGTCTCTGGACCAAATCCCATTGCTGTAATGGTTAAATTTCCCACTTTGTGGTTGGTCATTTTTAACGCGGACGCTTGTTAGGCACTCTCAATAACCTCCCGACTGTTGGTCGTTACGACTATTGTTCTGCTGCAAACACATCGATCGGTGTATTTTAGTTCCAGGATTAAAATGGCTCTATCGTCGATAGAGCTGATTTTCTGAGATTAACCTCAATTGCTCAACTCGATGAATGGCATTATATTTTAATGTTATGTAGCATCTTATTGACAGGTCTGGTAATGCGTATTTAGGCAAATATCTATCAAACTGTACATTTTAAATCAACAAAAGTATGCTTTATTTAATATTTACCAAACTGTACAAGTCATTTTAAATCCGCAAAATTATATATTTTTGCAAGTCTGAAATATCATTTGTGATGTTTACTAGGGAAAATCATACACCAAGAGGCAAGTTGTAGAATTCTGTGACTGATCCTCTCAACTAGACTATATTAGAACTTTCAAGTATTGCTATATTCATGGAAAGGTGAAAATTACTAGAACACGGGTAAGTGCGCATGAACTGGCTCTGTAGTATCCAATAAGTTTTTAGTTTTACACACCTTTCTATACATGCCAAGAATTGTGCGATAACTTTTGGCTTACCCCAAAATTCAACTGCTGCTTGGTAGTTTGGTAATTGGCCCAATTATGTAGCACACCTAGTAGAATTAATGAAGAACAAAATATGGTAACATTAAACAAATGCTTTAGGTTGTAAAAGTCAAATTTCCTCTCCTATTCTAAAAACTCAAATACCCATTCATGTGTAACTTTCACAAACTATTCAAATATTCAATTGAGGACCTTTCAACGCGAAAAGTTAAAGTACCATTGTCACCCCCAGTGTTTTAAGAATGGGTCTGATTATCTAGAGAACAATAACACCAGCAGCCTGAGACGTTGTAATTAACTACAACAGTATGGTATCTTTGATCAATGCTGGCAGATTTTGAGTTACGCAAACCGGCCGAGTTTCCCAATCCCCACCGGTGAGGATGTCAACGTAGGGTTCTTTCCATGCTTTTCTCTGCACCACAAGTTGCCAGTCAGTCATGCAGATAGCAAGGATTTTTTGGTGTGTTGTTTAGATGCTCAAACCTAGTTCTGCAGCATCTACATGTATGAGAATATGCCCAATACCCCTCCTTCACGCAGTCGCCATTTTAAAAGTGAGCCTCTTTCTAGGTTTTAAAAACAAGGCCTAATTACAGTGCAGAGCGTGATTTTCTCCATTGCCTCGTTAATATCTATGTCTCGTAAAAAGAGGCTCACTTTTAAAATGGAGACAGCGTGAATACGGTCTATAGCTCTGCTACAAGTAGAGCGTTGGTGTGCTCACTTGTACACTTGAAGGTGATAAGTGCAGCCAATACAAGAGGTGCACCGTTGTCTTCGCTCCAGTTACTTCACTCCATTGTCTGTCTTCTCCAAACCCTACACCCGACAGTGCACTTAGTGATTGTACAGACGTTCGAGGCAAGTGGGTGCAGTGGAGATTTGCGAAAGTGTTTTTAGTTTAACAAGAGACGTTTTAATACTTCGGCAGAGAACGTAAGACCGAAAGGTCCGTTTTGTGTTTTGTGTGGTTCCTTCTTCTATCAATGAAGGAAATTTTCACATTCTATTATGTATCCAATGTAGTAGTCTTTGAACGATCATCAAAAAGTCCATAACTTTTGGAAAATCAAAACATGGCTATGTATTTTGGGAAAAGTGCTTTGGAGCTTATCGTTTCTCATTTTTGCAATATAAATTGTCGAAATATAATCGAAACAGTCGTATTACACAAGCTAAAAATGTACAAAGAAAGTTTGTCCTTGTTTTTATTTTAGTTGCTTTATTCTCAGCATTTTAAAAGCAGAAGTTTCTGCAATTCTCCTAACTTTAGCGGTCGATAAATGAATGACAATTTTGAAGTTGAAAATTCTGGAAGGAAATTGTTCTATATGGCTTTTGTGAGTGGTTTACATGAATTCATGGCTTTGGAAATCGGTGCACCGGTGGTAAAGAAATACGTAAAACCGCGGAACACGTATGCCGAAAACACGAATGGAGATAAACGCTGAGAATGGCTGTGTTGTTCAACTAAATTACACGTTTTTTTTGTTCAGAAAACCTACTGTTTGTCTGTAGTAAATTGAATGATTTGTTACTGAAGAAACCATGCATGTTCGCAGTCTATGTGTTAGCAATTACTTCCAAGTCAAGAAAACAAACTATAATAGTAATAATTTAATTCTGACGAATTAATGCAGTGGCTTCAAACTAGATAATGATCATTTAAGTTCGTATGCAATCGTCTCTTGTCTCGCTGGTTCGCCCGAGTCCTCTGTCCTAGAACTTGAAAAAACTTCTTTCTAAATGTTTTTTAATGGTTTCTCTGCGCCCGTCGATTTTCTGATCTGAAATCATAAAAGTATTATCGGTTTGGATCCGTTTGTTGGTTCCCACTTCAATTTTCGTTTTGAAATCGAATACTGAAACTTGGAATATTATATATATATATATATATATATATACAGTATATATATATATATATATATGTATATATATATATATATATATACAAAGTTACTGCATCGTGTAATTGTGTGATCTGTACCGTACCTATTATATTGAATATATATATATATATATATATATATAGAGAGAGAGAGAGAGAGAGAGAGAGAGATTATTACATAGCGAAGTCGTTATCCCCTGTTATCCACGAGGGCTGTAGATAAGGGGGATAACAGCTGAGAACATGTAATAATCTATTTATACCACATACTAAACGAGAAACATTGCAATGAATCGATTTACCTTTTCTGACTCTCTACGGCTTTGTAACTACTTTCTATGTCACAGGCCCGGGGTCGGAGGTCGTGACCTTTTAAGAAAAGCTGGGCTATTTTTGTCAAATAATGCTTTTACTCAAAACCAATTGAAAACTTAAATATAATAGAAATAAATTGAATTTATAAATTAAGGTTTACCAACTATTATAGCTTCAAACACGTTTTTTTCACGCTATGCTTCGACCGGGAAATTATCGTCTGCTAAAGTAGGCAACCACTGGTAACTGAATATAATTCTTAAGTCAAAGATCCTGACTACACGATACCCGCATTCAAACTGGAGATCGGTGATTTACAAGTAAGAGGACATGAGAGAAAAAATTCACTGAATTAAGATATCATTTTTATGGAAATTATGTGTCTTATTTGTCGTAGCGTATAAGTACAGTACAATGCGGTTTGTTGAACATGCGATTATTGCGCGTGCTCATTTAAGTATTCTATTTTCACTCTCGATGACGTCAGTCGCTGCGTGGTGTAGTGGTAAAGTCGGCGACCAGCAATTACAGGGTCCCGGGTCGACTCCGGCCTCGGTTTCCCGCCAAATCGTTATCTCACTAGTGAGATAACTTTATGGGTTGTTACACGGTTGTATCTGCCATTTGACGCTAATATTGTGGTATTATGATCATTATTTCATGTTTCCTAATTCAACTTGCATGGAAACTTGGCACAGGCATTCTGTTAGGATATGAAAAACAAAACTTTGAACACGTAATTCTGAGCAAAAATTTTAGATTTTCGCGTTACAAATGGGAAATAGGATATTGAAACACACAAAGGAGTTACAATTACTGTTTTGTATATCAGAAATGGGGTGTTGCACAAAAGCCGGATTTTTAAATTTCATTTTGCATATTGAAAATTGAATAAATTGAATTAACAGAATGCATCTATAAAAGGACAAATATACAAAGTAGACATCACTTCAGAGGTAGATCGTTAACAGATAAAGCAGTCAGTAAGCGGGTGCCCCAAATGGAGGCACCCCCAGAATGTTACTTCCGAAAGGCAGATAGCTTGCTGACAAACATATCAAGAGAAGGGCTATTCCAGTCCGCGACTGTTCTAGGAAATAATGTCTTATTTCCTGTAATCTGTCCTATTTATTGGAATGCTATAGTTGGATGACCTTCTGGTACAGATGCTCGAGACAGTAAGATCTGCAATAGCGGCAACATCAGAGTTGATGATCACCGACTTCTTATCATATTTGTAAAACATTTTCAGCCGACAAATTTTGCGTCTGTGGCTGAGAGTGGGCCAGTTTAGGGTTTCTAACAGAGGATAGACGATTGAACCGTCTCGTGAACCAGCGAGCAGCTCTCCTCTGTACTTTCTCTACAGCTGCAATGTCTTTTTGGCTATAAGGGTCCCAAACAGTATAGGCGTATTCCAAGGTGAGTCGAACCATTGTTTTATACACAAACTCCATACATCGTTGGCAGCTTTTACGCAGTTAGTTTCGCCGAAGAAAGTCCAGAGTTTTATTAGCTTTCTTTTGGATGTTGCTTATGTGGGATGATCATTTGAGGTCATGCGAGATGGTAACGCCCAAATATTTATCCTCCTTGACCGACTTTAGCGTATGATTGTGAAGTACATATGAGGTGGGCTGGATTAGGCTATGAAAACGTCTACATCTAAAAACCCCCAAAAATATACTCGTGCGTGCACTGCAATAACTCGACATATTTCTTCTCATTGGTTTGTGTCATGCCTTGAAACTTTGGTGCAACAAACTGTCATGAAAAAAAAGTTTTCATTAGAAATTGGCTGGCGCGACATCAGTACTTTTTAAGCGACATACCCCACGACGAATCAGTTGAAAGATATAGCCGACTATGGCATGGCATGGATGACGAAATAATACAACTAGCAGTTCTCCGTAAGTCCGTGAGGACTCCTCCTTGTGTTTTGAAAGCTGTCCAGATAAGATGTATGGCTGAGCCTATCTTGACATGTGTGAGTAGTTACTGTGTGGTGTAGTCCTTGTCGGGTTACAAGTCAATGTCTCACAATCAAGCGAAAGAGGGCGTGGTTATAGCGGGAAACTCTGTAGTGCCCTGGACTAAAGATTGAATTTTCGTCCCCGAATTCTAAAACGCCAAGGTAACGTCACTAAAATCATGGCTCCGTGGTTTACAGTCATTTCAGTTTTCATTACTTACCTAGCCGACATACGCACACGTTAATCGAAATTCGCATCAATGACGATTTTTTTCTGAAGAGCAATCTCAGTATTTCTTTCTTGGAAATTCCCTGTAACCATAATTGCCTCGGTGGCGTACTCTTGAAACTCCTGAATGAATTAAATACAAATGATATCAATTTTGCACCAGTCGGAAGTCCTGTGTAGAACACATCAACTGGGTGCGTAAGAAGTCAGGAAAAGCTCTAAAGAGTCTAGGAGGCGCGTATATTCTCTTGATGAGTCGGGCATACCGCATAGCGCATATTGACTACAGCGACGGTTGACGGTAGTGAAAATTTCATTTTGAACACACAGGCCATTTACCTTAAATAACTGGAAAAAGCTGAATTAAGTTGGAATTTATGAATATCTGTGACGTAATTTTTTAACTTAACACGTTTCGGGTTTTATCCAACCACAAAAGCCGATACAGTGGCAGTGTTTGGCAGTATTTTGGCGGAAGCTTCCAGTTTTATGAACGACTTTTCTTCGAGGGTACATTTCTTTGTCCTGGACAATGACTTTGATTGTAAAAACACTTTTCTGTCGCTTCACGATGCAGTATATCGCGGGTAATGGTGAGCAATGTCGAACTATTTGAATTGCGCCAGGTTGGGTTCAGTAAAAATGCATGCAAAACGTTCGGAGGTGTAAGGATGATTGTGAGCTCGTCTCCTCCGCTCCACACCAATTTTAACTCCTAAACCCAATTTGAGCCACCAGTCGTAGAGAAGTTTCTTCGCCACTTAGACTCCATTGGGTTCGCGGTTGATTCGCCACTACCGTATATTTGGATCTGGCTTTGGCTATTCGGGGGCACTTGATATCAATTTACAGAGTTGGGGAAATTTTGGAGGAAAACAAGACAAACTTTGGGCAGCGCAGTATCCATTGAAAAATACAGTAAAGTGATACACGGAAAGCAAATAACCTAGTCATGTTTCACGCGGGGAGATTTGGTGGTGACCGTGGGGATCGAAGAAATGTTGAGAGTAACTGCCCCCTCCCCTTGACCTCCCGCTTAATAAACATATTGCCACTATGAAACTTATCGGCTGCTAAGCGATTCACGAGATACCTTTTGAATCGGTGATGCTCATTGGGCAGTTATAAATCAAAAAATGTGTCATTGTCTTACTTTAACGCCAACTTTTCTTTCGTGATGCTGAACGCCTTCAGTTTTGGACAGTCGCCACTCTTGTCTACAGCAGCCAACCACTTGGTGTCGCCATTACGCATGGAGTACGACTTGAAACCATTCAGCTCACCTGAAAAAGAAAGATACACTGTATATTGATAGCAAAACAACGGTATTAATTACATGATAAACTTTAAGTAGAACCGAGTGCAGCAGAGAAGCTTATAAAAGCTTTGGCAATACTGCGGGTGCATAAACGTGTAGAACTAAAAGTGAAAGACGATAGTGATAAGAAGACCAGCCTATGTCCTTAATGGGAGGCCCCTCCTTCGTTGCTAAGTCTTTCACTTTTATGACCAATCACGAGCCATGATAAGAAATCAGTGCGGTCTAGTGTTTAGAAACTAGCCATGTTTTGGTGTATTATTAGTAATCAATGGGACGCCCGTATTTTTAGTAGTTCCCCCGTTTTTCCTACATATTTTTCTTATTAAAACATGTTATTTTTAAGTCACATTATCAAGACATTCCAAGTACATGACCAATCCTTTCTAGTTGTCCGAAAAAACGGTATTCGTTGCGTTGGTTTCAATGGCTTAACATTCTGTGATGAAAGTGGTGCGCCGATTTTGCTGATACGCCCGGATATACCGGTAATGTTTTCTAGCGATTTCTGGGTTTAACTCTTATTATTGTATATTGCATTTTTTCGTAATAAACATTAAAAAAAATGCTGATTATGTTCATATGCAGCACTTGTCCCCGTTCTTCCGTTGATCATAATTACTGCCCCCATTCCGAACACCTCGAGTAAGTGTTTCGGATCTAGGCACATGCGCCTTTTTGCGGCCGCTATGTGAAAATTCAAACAAAAGATGAATGTTTCAAGGCGGTTAAACAACGTGAGTTTATACAGCGATCACGTGCTGTCAGATCAAAAGGCCAATCATGCGTCTGAGCAAAACATCATACATGTACCTGTAGGTGAGCTCTCGTCGGGCGCCTAGTCCCTCCTTTTATCGTCCGACTCTAAATAAAACGGCCGCGTAAGGCGACAGGTAGTACGCCCTTTTGAACTCTCGTTTATGAAGTTGATCCCTCTGATAACACGTCCTCTCTCTCATATTATATTAAGATTCCACACTAGTACACATTGCTGTTTGAGACACTTTAGCTCGTAACTACAACTGGCAAAACCGTAAGGACGTGCAGCTCCGTCACGAAGCAGAAGATGCTTTTTTACCTTCATTTTCTCCACTGAAGTTTAAAAGCTGCTTTGAATTTTGGTAAAGTCAAGGTGATTTTAAATTAAAACATAAAGTGTCGATTTTCCCACAAATTGCATAGTTCAGAGAAGGTTTATCACAAAGATACATTAACATTATGTTATAAGAGGCTATTCAAAATGGATGCAAGTGAGAAAGAGTGCTCCCAGGCTTCAGTCTGTCTCAAAATATTTCGGTTTCTAGGAAGTGCAAATCAAGTGTCATTCGTCCAGCAAATAATTGACGTATATAATGGGCAAGTGACTTAAGATTTTTAAGATTACTGAGTCTTAAAAGACACCAGTTTGGTCTTCAGAAATAGTTTTGTCGAGCTTTAGATCAAATTTCTTACTTCATTCTTAAGTCTTTTTATGAAACCTAGCCCTGTGGTCTCTTTAATCCGCCAGTGCAAATAGACGTAATATTGTGGAAGTAATCAAGCTATGATGAAATGAAGAACAGAGTCCAAATGTAACAACATATGGAGTAAAGGAGATTGTCAGAAACTTAACGGAAACGATGTGCTTTTTGTTTGCAACACATTTCATTTGTATCAGTTGCAACCTCCGCTTGTTCTTTGAAAAACCCTTGCGCCTTAATCACTGAATGGCCCATGATGTCAATAGTCTGATAAAACTTACAAAACGAACTTAAAACATTTTCCTGCAAACGCAGCTCTAAACAGCTTTCTGCATGCTTAAATTCAACTTACATGACTCGTGACTTTCCGAAACAGAAAAGATGAACAGGCACAGAACCACCAATGGAACTGAAAAAGCAAAGTTTGCCATGTTGAGCTGTTGCAAGTTTGAGCAGCACATCGACAGCGAAGAAATTGATTTTGAAATATTCCATTTACATGTATATATACAAAGTAGTTCTTGGTATTTACGCGGAAATTGATGAACTATGCCATCAATGACGCGGGTAGACATTGTTAAGACGGCGCCTTTGGCCTATACGATGCACGACTCAGGGTGTAAAATTTTAGGATGAAGAAAAACAATTGCGAGTGTTTGCATTCGGGAAATTGAATATTTAGCAAGCATTAACATGTTATTTTTCGACAGGAAAAATAAAGAATAGGCATTCTGGTTACCAACCGTGTACACAGAACAGAGACTTGCTAATTGATTGAATTCGCCGTCTTTTGTAATTTTCCGTGAGGAATATTCCGTTTATGTTCTATTAAGTTTTCAAATTTCAATTGCATCAACAAAATTGATATTTAGCCAACGACTTTTAAAAACAATGCAACGGACGGACGCCGTGATTGAACATGTAAATATGAGCAGCAAAATGAATCGTGAATAAAATGCACAAAATTTAACAGGATAACATGCTTTTACATGTATGTTAGACATATCAACATTTGTTCGGAGTTTTCTTATCAAAAATATTTCTTTTACCTAAAGATGTTTTTCTGCTACTTTTTCGTCAAATATCTCCGAAACCAGTGACGTCCCCAGCTTTTTAACCACGTGACCTCCTTTATAGCCAGGGATGAAAAACGATGACTTTTCAGTTTAAGCTTTCTTAAGGTAAACTTAAGTTAACGCTGAGGTGACTACGAGTTAGCAGAAGTGTGAGTGCATTGTGAATGAGACGCTTGATAGGGTGCTTTCGACTTAGTCACCCCAGCTCAGTTTGTACTCCTATGTATGTGGGATAGTGTTGAATGGCTCAGTGCTTGTATGTTTCACAAACTAAAAATACTGATAAATTTGTTGTGAAATAAAACTTAACTGATTATTCAACACCTCCACAGATTGTCTTGTCGCTTAATCGGCTTGGGTACCGTACTTGGCATACATATGGTGTCATATAACAACAAGCCGGAGCACACGGCAACAAGGTATTGCAACGATGATACGAATAAGTCCATATAAATAGGTTATCCCAAATACATAGGAACACTACTGCGATATCCTATCCCGAATTCATTTCATTTGGGAATGTTCCAACTCGGTCTCGTTGGGAATTTCCCAGATGAAATTAATTCTTGATAGGACATTGCAGTAGTATTTCTGTGTGGGGGTGTCCTGTATTATCAGGTAATAATCGTGGTTTCAAAGCGGATTCGCCCAGTGCGAAAGCAACTTTTGAATAATTATGTCACCGGCTGGCCTAGATTATTGAAAAACATTTGAACTCAGCTAGGTATTCAAATTTATTAATTACTAAACAGCTGGTTACGCTTGAAATTAATCAAAAGTTTTCATAAGTGTCAAGCCATTTTTGAGATGAGGGATGAATGCAAATCCACCCGGCTATCTACCGAAGCTTGGCATTTCTGAAATATTTTCATTCATCTAGCACGACAGTCCAGCGCTTGATTTCTTTCCCAAATGCATTTTCTAGAGAGGTTACTCCTCCAATGTGCTCTTCGCTTCGTATTCCCGCATATCCTCAGAAGATTAGCCCTTGGCTTTTTGACGCCAGCCTTAATCAGCATGACATGTTGTGGCCATTCGCTCTTCACCCAGAATCAAGTCAGCCGATGACGACACCGCGCCTATATTTCGCTTAAATTTGACTGACAATTTTCTGCTTGAAATTGGTGATACACAACATATTCAATCCTAAAAAGAAATATTTTTTGTATTATACATCTGTTTCAAGCTAATAACTTCAAGAATTCGATCCTACTCAAAAATAACTACCACATTGGTTGGTGGGTTTTAAAACCGACGGTGCCCTACATTATTTAGTTTGTGAGGACTTCATTGCCATGTCTGCGTAAGTAGCCAAAAATTTGCAAAACTATACATTTTAACTCAGTAAAAATATATATTTTATGAAAGTAAAAAGCCTGTGGAATTTGATCTTTAACTTTTTTACTAATCTGACATTAACTGTGTCACAAAACCATGTTTTTAGTAGAATTTAGCAAAAAGGTACATCGATAGCAACTCCGCGCATGATCGAATGTCATTTGCTGTAAATGGTCGAAAAGAGATCTCGATTACGCTGTTATCATTTTCTAAAATATCGTTACGTCTACGTCAATGTACCTTTATTTTTGCTAAATTCATAAAAGTCTTATCTGGAACATTTTGAAAAAATGCCAACACCGTTTTTCCAAAACAACGTGTAAAGCATAGACTCTGTACTTTACATATCAACCTTATCATCCATTTCAGAGATGTTCCGAATTTAGTTAGATCTAGATATTTTTCTAGGGTCTTAAATAACCTCCGTCCTTTCCGTCCTTTTAAAAGTTTATACCAAGGCACCCACAGATACGCACATACTGAAAACATGCTCCTTCTACAATTTCAGAAATATTCTCAGAAGAATTTTCTCGAAATGAGATGAGAAAATATATAATTTGTACTGTTTAATACCTGTGTGACATATTTCAATGAGCATCATTTATTAAGGTTGTAGAAGACCGTATCCACAAGTGTGTGTAACTAGGTAAATGTGTGCAAAACTGTAGATTTGTATACAGTAGAAATCTTGAAGAATTTCATTTTGACAATTTACCAACCTCTTATTAATTGGATCATGTGGTCATGTCTTTTTAGAAAAAGGAAAAAATAGCAAACAGAAAGGTACATCTATGAAAAAACAACGGTATCAATAACATGACACAATCTCAGTTTCAAAATGAAATCTCAGAAAAGCTGTTAGTGTTTTCGTAAATTCTCATTTTCAGTTCATTTCATGTTACTTTTGATTTTTATGAAAATCATAAAAGTCCTGTTTTATCCCTTTAAAACTATTCCTAACAGCATGTTGTGGAACACTGCACAAATCAGAGAATTTGAAAGTTTCATCCTGAAGTTAACCTAATTTAGACGTTTTCTATGGTCATATATCCTTAAGTTCAAACTATACACGCGAAAGAATCTTCATACATTTGCGTTAACAGTCTAGCTAAGTTAAAACGAACGTGTTGCCGTCTCTCACATTCACGTAATTCCACCTTTTCCCAACTAAAAGCACCTACTGTGTGACAGACTCAATATAATGGTTCTTGGTAAGGGGTCAGTCTATCGCCAGGATTTTGAGTGACGGCTTAACTGACCATTTAGAACGCAGGATTATTGACACACCTTCGTTTCCAAGCCGCCATTTTACCCGACAAACAACACGTTGCCGGGTAAAGCTTATTGTTTGTTAGTCGACATTAAGCAAGGGGCCGGAGCTTGCGATACGTCAATTCACTTAAATGCATAATTCAGAATGGGTTTCTGCCACTCAAATTAGAAGTTAAACTGTTCATCAAGTATTTTTATTTGTTTGTAAATGTTTCTGTTGATGTCAAAGCATTTCCCTTTAGTTTCAAATTTCAAAAAAACGATCTGTCCTTTGCTAGTTGATTTTTCTACCACAAGGGAAAGCACGTCTCCTTATTTGGTATGGCAAGACAAAGGCATAGAACATTCCACTTAAATGGAAAATGTGACCTTTGACCTTTTATTTCAATCAGCAGGCAGTTCGACTTCTCTGATAGCATGCACGCATACACATTATTAAAGAGCGGAGAATTTCAAAACTGTAGTAGGATGAAAAAGTTTTTATTTAGTCTGTGTTTCAAAACCAGTAAATCAGGCGATTTCTTCAAAAAAAATCTTGCAGTATTCAAAGTGAATAACTCTCAAATCAGCATCTCAAAGAAGTAGATTCCCTACGATCTGTCTACAAGGCATTTTTAAAGTTTCCGTGCTTCGTGACTTTTTAAGCAGTTGTTTTACAGGTGTTTAACTTCCACACTATCTTTCATGAATGGAGGGAGAACAAGACCCCTCTAAGAGCTAATAATGAAATTCAAGAAATAACACCAAACAACACGTCCAGAGGAAAATGTGCTTTTCTTTCTGAGCTCTTCACTTACAATATTTTTTAATAGATTTTTTCTAAACCGATGTTTGGTTATTACAGCAAATGACCTACCACGTTTTCTTCCATTGCAAAAGGTTTAGCAAATATTAGTACACGTAGAACAATATTTCAATTCAAAGGACAAAGTGATTTGCCTGTTTAAAGAGGTGAGTTTGGTTATAAACCAGTTATGCGGCAAAAATTTGAACTCCAGAATAATAACAAAATATTAGCGTTTCCGATGACTCGTTTCCTCAAAAAAAGGATGTTAGTGTTGGCGTTTTGCCTGTATTGAAAAAATGTCCGTATCATCGATTTATTTGCTTTTCAGATAAAACTTGTTCCTAAGATTAACTTTCTCGAAGCTCTAAACACCCGTGAGGTTTCTCTGACTGTTTAAAGGGCTAAAAAGGTTAAAGCCCTTTGGAAGAGAGCTTTGACGTCTAATAATTTATTTTAGAAGATATATGTATTGGGCATTCTATGATTTTTTCAAAAATTGCAACTAAACGCTCTGAATATGCCTTGTATTGGGTGAATCAAAAATGCATAGTAATAAGTCTACAGTCTAAAACCTATTTGAGAAGTGTAACAAGAGAATCAAATATTAGATCATCGGGAAATCATGAGAGGCAGTAAACCCGTACCTACAGTAAAAAATTAGGCCGCTTACCGTTAAAATAGAAACTTGGGAACAATTTTGAGACCAAAGTTTAACAGTAGTAAGTGGCTTAAATGAAAACTTTTGAGAGAAATGGAGATTTATATATAAAACTGTAAATTAATATTCTCATGTTTTTCAGATAATGTCTCTATCACACCAATGGGTCATTTACATTTTCGGTATAGTATTCCCCGTTTTAGAGCTACGCCAAACTTTTTTACCCCAAGCCAGTGCACCTTAACCGCCATCATTAATGGTCGCTCGTACCAATTTGGAGGCTGGTTGTACGACATAGATCCCAACTTCGTGATTAATAGCTGTCAAGTTCAACCCCACGGTGGGTAGGCGCAGGTAGTAACCGACCGGTGCTAATACATGGCTTTCTATACGATTAGCGACTGAAGATTGTTTCTAATTAATCTCGACAGCATTTTCGCAAGTCTACTCGAACGAAACGCTCGACGTAATATCTGTTCTACGCTCCAGACAATGCTGTGAAGCCTTGACTTTTAATCGTGATGAAATCCTGATAAACTTCCAGCGACTATTACACTCGTTGTTTCAATAACCTACTGTCTCTATTAATAGCTGACTCTCTGTCAACTAAAGTTGAAAATGCTGATCCTCTTCACTGCAACTCAACTGTAACTTTAACTGTAACTGTATCGCCAGCTATAGCGCAACTTCGTCTGCCATTAACACGTGACTGGGAATTTATAGTCTCTAACAATTTTCTGGAACGCTTCCCTAATTCAAGCGGATTGTAGAACTTTGTAGAAGCTGTCATCCATTTATTCTACAAACATATTCTAGGTTCTAGAATGTTCCAAATTATGGTCCTATATTAATCGCTAGCATCCTGGAATCTTCTAGAATGTTCTTTACTTGTCCATTGTATACAAATTACATCATCACTTGCTTGAGCCCATGCGTCGATATGAATCAAATGCTGTCTTCTGGAATACAAATAGAACAGTAAAATAAAACCTTTTTAACTAAACCAGTGTCAGTCGTACTTCTGACAATAGACCTTTCTTAATATTACCTTATGAATATTAAGAGAAAATCCAAAGCGAGGCTTATACTGATAAACTATTTCATGCAGCCTTCCCTGTGCTGGCTGATCGATCGTGACCTTACACTTGTTCCAAACATACATGTTACATTTAGCTTTGTGGAATCTTATTGTAAAAAGCCTTCATAGTCATCTGCAAGAATTATCTGTCCAAAGGTTACAAGTACTCCAGTGAAAGTTTCATAACTTCAGTAAGAAGTGAACACTTTTACAGGCTGCATAAACATTCTTCAGTTGTTGTTGAGTAACTTTACATACATGTAGTCTATCTCATTGGATTTTTTGTTTCCCAAGAAGAATTCAAAGATAACAATGAGTGGTAAGAATACTGGCTTAATTATGGTTAAAACATTTAGTGGTATCAGTTTTATTTGTAAAGTCATTAGATTATTTCGTCAGTCATCGATTCAATTGTTTGGACATGGATTGAACATCATTTGGTGTTCACTTATTTACTCGTGTTTTAAACCAATCCACAGTGGTCTCTTGTTCTTTATTTCTGGATAGTTTAAAAACTGTAAACTAAGGCATCAATAATATTTAACACCTGAAGCACAAGGTGGGTCATTTTTTTCTTCAATTTCTATCTCGCTTGATTACCCTGGAAACAGACTTGGACATATTTGACAGTGATGCTGTCACTGGCCCTGACCAAAGTTATTCTAGTTGAAAACTAACATGGCCATCAAGAGGTGTGGTCACTGTTATGAGCCAAATGTACATTGTAATATGCTGATAAAAATAAATGACAGAGTAATATTACACTGGATAAGTCCTGTCATTTGTTGCAAAACCATAAGTATGGTATCATTCATTCACAACAGCGGAGGGCCTCTGAAGTTTGCTTAAAACATGCAACTGTCCACAATTGATTTACTGAGCCAGTATTGTTCAAGGAAATAAAATTGTATACACAAGTGATTAATTGTCCTTGATATGCCTAATGACTATCCTCATGTATTCTCAAACTGGCTATTTGTTACCTTTTACTCATTTCCTCTGAAATGGAGTGATTTTCAGTTTTGAACCCTTAGCACTGAGTATCTTATAATTTAAAAATATTTTATCAGCCATAACACTGCCCTTGTTCTAGTAAGTCAGTTTATTATAGCTACATCTGGTATTGAGCCTGTCTACAGTGACGATCCAAATGTCATTGAGCCACACGAAGCTATATCCAACTAGGGTTTTAAAGGCTGTGAAGAACATTTTGAGTTAGTCACCATTCTCCAGTGAGTTTGGCTGTAGATTTGCCCAGGTTAGTATTTTCCTACTTTCTGTTGCTACTGAGCAATTGAAACGTTCTGACATTTTTTGCTCCAGCAATCCTTATATAAAGCTACAGAAAAGCGAAAAGACCATCAAGGGGACTATAATTAATACACCCAGGTCTGCCAACTCTGCTAATATACCCCCGTATAACTTCCAATACAGCAAATGGTTACATACTATTCATATATATACATTCGTGTACTAAGAGAATATCTACGTGGTTGACATGAAATTGAACTTTTCAGATTCAAAATGGTTTTTAGTTGTAAAAATTATGAAAGTCAGGTTACACCAGTGTTTGCATCATTGCATGACTGCTTGTTTTACTGTGAAATGATTCATTCATGAACTTGAGAGGGTATGTGTGTGACCTGCAGTTTTCTGTAATATATACAAATTTAAATGTCTTCAGTCCAGCCTGACAACTCAATCAGCCTATGTGAATTAAGTCTCGGTTTTTGTGACTGAGCTTGTAGAACATTCAAAGTTTATCATTTTCTTTAAATCCCAGAAATTATTTATTTAAAGTAAAGTTTTACTTTGGAGAAGTTCAAAGTGCTACTAGGAAATGATGTGCTTGAAAGTTACTAGCCATTCAAGCATCACGGCCACTGGTGATACACTAAAGTTAACTAGAGCTGATATCAGATTGTGTCATAATTTACTTGCAAAGTTGGCCCATTGTATCTTCAAATCTTCACTAGCCACTGTCTTATTAACTCTTAGTCAGTAAGATATTGATGAAATGACACTACTTTGTTTCTTTTCGGTTATTTGTGCAGCAAGAGACACAGCAGTGTGCAATTGTTTATGTAGAGATTCACTGTAAACAGACAGCTTCCTGTAGACTGGTCAGTACTAGCCTCCTTCTGGGATTGGAATGTGAGTCATGCATAAATTTTGAGAAAGGCCTATAACAACATGCTCGAGATCAAACGTTTAGACATAACGATCCGTTAGGTTTCCTAAAATTGACAGTTTTGGTTTCTTCAGAGTATTTGGTCTTGTCTTTGATTAAAATCGTGATTGAACAGAGAAGCTGCTTTAGTTTTCACAAACTGTTGCGTTTAATTAAAAAGATAGGAAACTCGGTTTTGACGATTTCAACCAATCCCCGTTCTGTCGCCTGCTAATGCATCATGGGTGTCAATCTCGAACGATAAAAGCTGGAGTCAACCAACAACTTATACTCCCTTTGTTACACCTTGGATTTTAAGGTTCTTGGCGGGTGTTCTTTTTCGGCAGTTGCCTCGCAATTTGCTAAAAGCGTAGGTCACGCTTGCCCGTTTTGCAGAATTTCAAAAGAGTTCTCAAATTTTCCTCCAAACTTTTGAAGGTGGTCGAGGGATGTAAAGCATTATTTTGCTTCAGCGAATTGGATGGAAATATCGTTTTTGTTACATTGTACCTGTATTCAGTTAGCCGCTGATATACAGCTAGATAAGCGCAGGATCCCGAATCATGCTAACCATTTGAGATGAATGTGTTAGGTAACCGATTCACTGTCCCGTTGTTCTATTTTAGCCCATTTCCGATTCGTTTTGCGGTTCATTCATTTGCCCCATATATAATAACTTAAATAAACATGAAAGCAAACATTCGGGGGCTCATGATGGTCGGTCAAGACGGCCCATCTCTCGACGTTTGTTCATCTCGCAGCAGGATTACGGCGCGAACTGGTAAGCTGGTGCGCATGATATTCTTTCAAATTAGTTAACCAGTTGTAAAATATCCGCCAACATTTTTTATACAACTACTTCCTAACTCCTGACGTTGTTACCTATATGACAAATTCCTAAATCAACACATCTCGTTTCTATTGTTTTTTCTGAATCCTGTGACGTAAGTGAAGCTTAGACATGTGGACGTATACCTGACACATGGGCGTAAGTGCGTACATATGCGGTGCGCGCAGAATAATACACATTTCTTACGGTATGAGCACAGGCTTGAAGGACGTACTAAATCCCAAAGACGTGGGGTCAAGATCCAAAACGTTACACTAATTATTCGTAAGAAGACAGATTGGATATCTGCAAAATTCCAAGCGCGTTTTAGTAGTTAGCGCGTACTGGTTTTACACGTTAACGCTTTCACAACTGACACACCATGCTCGTAACCAAGCGAACGAACACAAAATCGCCACCCCAAAACCACCACTTCCCTGCCTACGCACGAAGAAAGCCAATATTAGATACTGAAATGAAATTGCCTACCTATTCTGAGAATATGATCCAAAAGTGCCGTCAACCGACTATCTTTCATTTAAAATCTGACTTGTTTGGGGGTTACCTGAAATCGCAGCCAATTTCTCAGTCGCTGCCAAGCAATGCACACTTGCAACAGGGTCCGCCATCTGGAACAAGAGTGCAGCTACAGCCGAGGAAGTCGTATTTTTTCATTCTCAACATGTTCACAAATACAAGCAAACCAATTTCATGCAATTCTTACCTAAATTATCCGGCTAATCCTGGCCTACCCTTATTTTTTTATATTTTGGGAGTGCAATTTGGCCGCGGCCGCAGCCTAACTGTTCAGCATTACCTGTTCTCTGACGATCATGTCTACTGAATTGACAACATGCTGGTGAGAATGACATTGCCTTAAACACTGCTCACCAAATCCTCTCTGCGTGAAACCAATGTAGAATTCAGGACAGTCATTACATAATAATGATGAAATTATGGAAAATTATTACATCTGTGTGCGAAGAAAGACACAAACAGGCACAATATTTAGGAAACTTAGTTGAGTCCATATTTGTGACTGTTTCATGCAACTTGGCACTGAAATCCTTCAGTAAACATTTGTTCATGGGTGTATAAAGCGAGCCTGTACATGTACGTTTGAAAGTGAAAATTCTGAAAAGTCTGAGGTAGACGTTTAGTAGAACAACTTTGGCATGGCATTATCAAATGAGTTAGAGAAAATGCTTGTCTAGTAGAAAAACATAGCTAATAAAATATACCTCACGATTCCAGTTTGTGCTCACGATGTCCTACACTCTACACTAAGTGCAGGGTTTATGTCACTAGGCAACTTGGATCGCGTTACGTCTTGTCCCACTTGCTATTAAAAACACCATGAATCGATAAATGTATAAGACGTAAATCTAATGATAGTTTCCATGACACGTATATGGAGTCTGTTGGAACTTATGCGCGTTGCAATTAGCCCCGTTCTTCCCTACTTTACTTGTTTACAATTTTGGGAACATCTTGTATATGTTGTCGGGTAATAAAGTCTAAGACCGAAGTATAGATGCCATTGTTTAAAGAATAAACATAACACTAAATGAAGCTCTCCACACCTTGACCGAAAGAGGCACCTTCATACAAACTTGCTCGGAAATAAACTGCGAAAGCGCTGCAAACCAGTTATTGACTGAGCGACGAACCGTCTTAACTTTTTGTCAAATAAATATAAACGTCTGACAAAACGTTGGTCTATTTTTAGGTTACTAAAGTAAACTTGATTAGTGCATGCGCTTGTTTTTGTAAAAAACACTCACAATAATAATTCGATTAAGCGGAAAACTGCTTGTTGGTAATTCGTCTTGTGTTTGCCTTGTTGGTGGTATAAAATGATCACTGGTGTAGCTGGCATTATTCTTGTGCTTGAAAACTTGGAGAATGATGTCGTCTGCTGGTGGCTTCGCTGTAGTGCTAGCCGCGTTGATCTTTGTCTGTTATGACGTAAACAATGTGGAAGCCGGTCACCCGTGTAAGTGTTTAACTCACCTGCGTGTCGACAATTTTAAACATTTACTAATCCAGTATTTGTTGAAGACATGGCAGTGTTCACTATTAATAACTTTCAATAACATTAAATTGTTTTCATCAAATTTTGTCGACACCATGGTGTGCTAAATATTATTTTAATCCACAATTTTTATAGAAATTTCAGTCTCCATAAGTGCAATGGCGTCAGAAATAATTACTTCTCGCCCTCAAGCAGTGGCATACTCTGAAGAACGGTCACCAATTTAAATCATAATGTATTCGAGAACGGAATAATAGAAATTTGAGTTCACAGCAAAGTACAACAGAAAATGTCAAATTTATTGTCAACTTCGATTTCTAGTCAAACGATTAAGCCCGGGAATTCTTCTGAAGCATATCAAACTTCACGTTTTCCTCAAGCTTACAAACCACTTCCAGTCAGAAACCAATAGAGTTAAATTTTTTGACTCTCAGTATCCCTGTGAAGAAAGCATTTTTTAAATTGGTAAAAGCGTGATTATACCGAGAACACGTTGCGACAGCTGCTGCGCGACCATTTTGCTCAACCGTTGATGCGCAGTGTGGGCACCCGGAATACTTCGGGTATCTTCGTAACTTTAATTTTAAACTTCACCTGCATAAGAGCAAGCTTCAGTCATGCAGTCAATCACTGTCCAGTTTGAAAGTCATATTATTTTCCATGTGATTGAAGAATGCACTTTCCCAGATAACGAACACGTCCGAGGGGAATCTTGAGGTTACGGAAATACCTGAGGTCTCCCAAACGCCCATCGAGGTGTTTCATATCTGCGCATGTGCGATTTTCAGTCCTACGACCAATCATTGCCTCGCTGGTTACTTGCGGCATTACTGAAGTTGAAACATGCACAAATATGGAACACCTCTATTCTTGAACTGTGGCAACAAATACTCATGCCGAAACGTGTGCACCTTGTATGAGCAGCTCTTTCGCCCAAAAGCGCGCGTACAACAGTTACGAATCTTACTTCAACAATTCAATTTTAAAATTAGGACGTAATAATTTTTTCAATCGTTCTCAATTTGTTAAATTAGAAAGTATGAAATCTGAAACGATTCCAATTGCACAAGGTGTTCCTCAAGTTTCCATTTTAGGACATCTCTTACTCAACATTTATGTGAATGATCTCACGTTTTGTACTGACTTGTTTAACTGTATTATATATGCAGTTGACAGCTCTGATCAATGGCAATAATAATGATATTACAATCCAGGACTCGAAATATGTATCTGATCAGCTATTCCTCAAATTAAACAAATCCAAATGTCTGATTTTTCATTCCCGTCGTAACTCTACATTTAATGTCAGTATCTCAATTAAAAATCCGATGGATCAAGGATTAAAACATTCAATTGGTTAGGAATAATTATTCAAGAAAATGTGTCATGTGTAAATCACATCGCTAGCTTAAATAGTTTAATTTGCTGGTGTCTTGAACACTGCATTTCAGATTCAATGTTGAGACTACTGTGTAACATATTGCTTCATCTGAATTATGGAATATTGGTATGAAATAACGAACTTCAGCATTATTTGGTTTCAAAAGAAAGTTAATTAGAATTAGGAATGCTTGCAAATAATTATAATACTCACTCTGAGCCCTTGCCCAATAGAAGACTTATATACATGTATAAGGCAGCCGTTATCAAATCCTGTTCTAAATGTGTTAATAACATGCTACTGAACTATTTCGATACTTTCAGCATTACCGCTCATTCGCAAAGATTACACCTGACAAAGAACTCTATTACAAACTTCTGTTCTAAGAATCATTTGGAAAAAATTCCGTATATTTTACCTAACCGTGCTGTGTCCTTGACAAGGTTTATACGCGTATCATTGAAATCGTTGCTTTGATGATTATGGTTAATTTAGTTAAGTCTTTCAACTGCGACAATATACTACATGTATTTGCTGTTTGAGTGAAAATTTCGTTCCGCATGTCTGTTTATTTGTTCGCCATATTTGCTGTGTATCTTTTATTTGTTTATCATTATCATTGTATAATTTATGGGTGGTCATGTGATCGGCGGAGACCATCGTCCTTCACAAGCCTGGGTCTTCCGTAATTCAATTTTTTTTCGTTGTTTTGTTTTTAACTGACATGATATCAAAGCACTACTGCTCCAACAATTCTCTCACAGGCGGAGACGCGGGGTACAGAACGTATGATGGAGGTAAAACTTGGTATTACTTCGGCACATGCCCAAGTGCAATAGGTACAGAAGTTGTCCATAAGGTGTTCAAGATCCTCAGGTAAAGTACCGTTATCAGAGACTTGTATTGGTAGCACCTCGACAGGGTTGAGTTCAGCAGATGCAACTAAGATTCTCGCGAAAAAGCTAGCGTGATCACGTGTTTTGAGTGACGTAATAATGGCGACATGTCGTGAAGTTTTGCGTGATCATACGTTTTCGCTAGGGTTTCTGATTTACGGACAGCACGTGCTTACAGTTTATCCTACTTGCACCCTGAATGTAAATTTTGTAAAATACAAAACAACTGCAGGCGATCAAGTGCTCATGGTACCAGACGTACGCGGACAGCTCAGGCGGGCCCCGTAGATTGATCTTGGAATCATTTTTATGCTTTATTGACTTATAGCTCAGACATACTATATATATCTGAGCTTATAGTGAATATGTAAGTCCCGACCACTTTTGCTTATAATCTTTGACATGCACAGTTCAAGGATAAAAAGACCGGCAGTGACCTGTTAACTTTGTTTACTCCAAACAGTGGGGTTTGATGTACGTGTAACAAATTCGTGTAGTTTGCAACACCCTACAACGCGCCAAGTAAGTCATCAGACTGCTTGCTAAGTAACGAAGATCACCGTAATGTTCACAGGCTTGATTTTTGCAAGAGACTTGCGTGTCTTCAATTTCTAAAAATGAAGTTTGAAATGACCGGGAACGATCTTTTAGAATGTTATTATTATTGGTTGTGTGGTGTATTGGGTTTGGCTACGGTAAATCCTACTAACCATTGGATCTCTGGACAGTCTTCGTATGTTGTTTTGTAACGTGGCATAGTGGAGCGATGTGCAAGGATCAACAGTGTGTAGTGGAGTGAACAATGACTGATCTCATCCAGGTGCACTACACTCTCCAAATAGTATATGTACAAGTTTTTCGACCTTTCGCATACGATACACATAAATGCGTTTACGCAGTCTCTCATTGGTTCGTTGCAATCCATATGACGTAGCAGTGTACAAATTTGATTGATTAACTCCCAAAAGACGAGAACTTCGGACCTTTAAATAACAACGTTGTTTTCGTGTATATAATGGAAAGAAACGAGTTCGAGAACGTTGCATAAATATATATTATTACATGGCGAAGTCGTTATCCCCCGTTATCTTGAGCCTGAGTGGATTTTGGAGAATTTTTTCATATATGGTAATTATGCGTCTTATTTTTCATACCGTATTAATGTCGGTGAAATGCCCTTTGCTGAACATGCGATTGTTGCGCATGCTCATTTAAGTCACAGGCGCTGGAATTTCCCGATGACTCATAACCATATATAAGAAACATTAAGGTTGGACACTAAAACTGTCCAAAATCCAAATAAAATCTGCGTGCACCTCCCTCAGTCTGGTATTATATAAACATTCGAAGCCTTATCTTTCCTTGATCCCAATAATTGTCCTTGTGAGTGGTGAATTGGCGATGGAATTTCCAAAACAATCTCAAAACTCTGAATTCAAGAACCTAAAATTGTAAAAATGTCGGATTTCAGTTGTACAGCGCAATTGACTTTCAAAGAAAAAACGATTTCAAAACTTTTTCGACTATTTTTTAAACTGAGTGTAGGGTCAACTGAATGGGATATTCACACTGCAATATTTAGAACATTCCTTAATTTTTGCACAAAATTATAAACATTGAACAAATTTGCTTTTTGTAGCATCTTTCATCAAAATGTATAAAAGTTAAAACTTCACCAAGTACAAAATAGGCGATTGAACATGCCCTTCATTCAGCAAAAATCTCCATGTTGTCGGTGCAGCCCGAAATGAGTCCAACGGGAGTAGTGAGCACTTTTATCACTTCAAAAGTAACATCTGCTTGGCTGAAATCCAATGAAAATTATTGACTCGCTCAGAATAGTAGGTATAGATATTTCTCACTAAATTTCATCGTCAATTATTGGTGAAAATTATTTATACACGGTTTTAAACTCGTAACTTATGCCGCTGTTGTCCAAGACGGCCGACCAGATCCAAACAAATGACCCAAATTTCGCCACCAAAATTGCAATAAATGTGCACTGCTTAACCCGATTTTGATAATTTTTATTAAGTGGGATTCATTATATTTCCGGTTATATTGAAGTATTTTTGCGAATCGAAAAAAATGGTTGGACAGCCCTACTCTTACTGTCCATTCAGTCCAGCTACATGTAGCGATCGACTAGGCTAAAATTCAATGGAATGCAACGTCAGGTAACGAGCATCAAGCTATTCTGCACATCCACCTACAAACACTTACCGCAATGTTGCAAAAAATGTAATTCAAAAGAAAAGCAGTCTACTGGCTACTTCTAGCACTAATACTTTCCGACAGTGTCCGTCTCAAGGCCCACTAGCTTCTGAAAAGCGACGGCATGTACCTTTTCGAATAGTCTCTAAAAGTTCACTCATCCTGGTTTACAACAATACTCGGATCACAGGTTGTCCTTCTAGAAGCAGTCTATACAAAATATGGTCATTACATACTACCGAATACGGCGACACTCCATTCGTGGACTTCGCAGTCTTCTCACTTCAGTGCGACGCAGTCTTGGATCAGTGGTAAACATGTGTAAAGATACAACAGCTCTTGGCGTATTGTCTCCAACTACAAAACGGTCAGGCACTCTTCTTCAAATATTTATTCCAGTTTAAATCTAAAAATCCGTCTGCAGTTGAAAAAGTACTCCGACCTTCTCTCACACAGCAATGGACACTATGGACTCAGTCAGGCTGACTCTGTAATGATCGGATCACGGGTCAGTTCCCTACAAACTACAGTGAAATGTTCATGGCAACACACCACCATGTGCATATGTGTCACATTTCAGAGAACTAATTGGCAAAAGATGCATAATAGATCGATTCTAACAAACAGATAGTCCCAGTACAAACCTATGGACAGACTCGTCAGTGATCGGGTCAGGTTCCTGACGTGACGTGTTTCCGAAGATAGCCGAAGTTGAAATTTTTCTGTTTTCAAAATTTTGTGGGGAAGTGGGAGCGTGTTTTAAACGAATAATAGAAGAATATGGCGCATGAAATAAAAATAGATGTGGTTTATAAGCAATCTTTATTAACAGTCATCACATGTGTACATGTATACATATTAACTACAACTAAATAGCTTTGAACGATTCACTTTAAGTTATGATGTTTCAAACATTTTTCAAGGTTCCTCCAGTTTGCGTGACGGCATCTGTTGAAGATCGTAGCGAAATTGATGGATGTTTTACTCCTAACAAGCTATAGGAAAACGTTAATTTATGAACTTATACCAATGTTTCGATTGCAACCACCTGTTATGTATTGTAATTAGTCCACTCAAAACTATTCTGGCACAATAGAAGATGCTGAGTGACAAGGGTGCGTTCCGTAGGTGCAAGAATTTTTCGAGTAAAACTAGTGCGATTATGTGCTTCGCTTGCTTGAAATACATGGCAGTATTTTGCGTTTTGCGTTTAAGGAACGCAACACTGTCTAAAGCCCATAACAGTACGCCCCACGTATTTTTTCAAGTTTTGCCAAATGAATTCAAGTTGTATGGTTTCGCCATGGGACGCTGCAGTGAGTTTAAATACTATGCCCGTTTAACACGAACACGTCCCAGCAAGGATGTCATGTGCATCTACTGCTCAGTGCTTTCCACTACCCCTCCCCTCCTACCCCCAGCCAAATACAACGCCCCCTTTGAAGTCCATTAATTGGAAATTGAACCCTTAATTTTAGTTCTCAAATGAATGTTGCCGGAATACGGACTGAATGGAACTCACTTCAATGCTTCAATAAGAATTGTCGCGGCCCCTTGTTTATTTTGTCTGGGTTTGAAGTGTCTTCGGCTTGACCTCGTTAGTGCTGCGTGGGAATTGAAGCCAAATTCCTGGATCCGCCCTGGTTTGGGAAATGAATTTGCGCCTTACTGGTATAGATACCGGCACTATTTTCATCAAAGTCATAAGATAAGCGTTTAGAATGTTTGCGCGTTTACTGTTATGCCGGTAGTTTTTTATGCTTTTCTTGTGAAAAGTTGCGTCAATTTTGTTGATTATAGGTTGTAATTGATCAAGATATAATGGTTATCTAGCGCTTCAGAATATAACGATGATTCATTTAACTTTCTTAATTAATTTGATATTTTCTATTTCTCATTTAGATACAAGATAAAATACTGCGAATGTTCACGGGCAGGTACGTTCTTCCTCGGAAAAAAGAGAATCAGTTTAACATATACCAAATAACGCATATCGTAATAGTGTACATACTGGCAGTTACGGCCAACATAATTTAGCGGGCTCTGCTCTCCATATTTCACTTTCATTAATATATATATATATATATATATATACACACACACACATATATATATGTATAATTATAATATAATTATAATTATAATATAATGATAACATAGTTGTAAATATAAGTTCTAACTTGTTTACCAACGTCACCATCTTGCTTTCCAGACCCAAAAGTTAAAACGTGATAATGATCACTTGAACAAACTCTTAGTAAGTTTCAAATTTTACTCCAAACTTTCGAGGTTTGACGAAGATTACAAAACGTAACCATGGTTTAAGAACTAAGATTATGAGGAGCTCTATCGGCGTTCTGAAATTTCTAGTACTACAAATTTTAACTCGGTGAAAGTATTATTTTCTGAAAGTAGAAAACATGTAAATTTGGAATTTTGACAAACGGGCAATAATGGGGTCACGTGACCATGTATTTTAATAAATTTCAGTAAAAAATACAGGTTAGCAAAACAATGGTATCAATACATTGACCAAATTTCATTTGTCAATGATATAAGTATTCAAGATCAGATGAAATATCAAATACACGTTACGGATTCCTTAATTATCGTTTTGTTTTCGTTTGATGCAGCTTTTGCGGTGCTACATTAACATCGTAAAACTCGTTTTTTCGATGTAACTTCATGCAAAAGGAGAACATTTTAAAAACAATCTCTATCAGTATATAGAAATGTGTAAATATTTTCAGATTTGTGTTCATTAGGTCACGTGATGTGGCCAGCAGATGCAGATCAGACTTGAAAATCTTTGCAATTCCTAACTGTGTTTTGGAGAAAAGAGTATGAAGCATACTTTGTGAAAGTTTCATTTAAGTGTGATCAGCTCTTTCATAATATGAGTTACAATGCAAACATGGAGCAGACGTCAACGCAAAGTAAAAACGACGCGCCCTCTATAAGAAATAGTAAGACTCCTTTACTGCGTGATTTTTCTTTTACAAATTATACTTCATAATAATATATTTTGTATTCATTTGAAGCATTTTCATATCAAATCATTTAATATTTTCTCCTTGTTTTTGTCTGCAGTGGAATTAATATCCTGTCCACGTCGGCGTTACGTTTCGTTTCAGCTAAACCGCAAGCAAAAATGGCTGCTGAAAAGGCTTATGGACACTGGAAAGGCTGAAGCAGATTGACATCGACATTACAGTCACGTGATCTTGATTTTTGCATGAAATCATGTCATGTCATGCTTGCTATAGCACCCATCTTAATTGTACTTTCAATAAGAAATAAAACTAGATGTTGCGAATTAATTAGTTTGGCTGTAAATTTTGAAAAGTATTATCGTTGTTCATGCAGTGGAAAGTATTGACTGTTGATATGAAGGACGGGCCATCGGGTAAAGGAGAGACTTAGCATGGAAGACATAGAAGAGATATAGGAAAGGTGGGCCTTCACGTGTGAAATGCGGACCCCAAAACACAAGTCGATACTTGCTGAGTGGTCACTTCATTCTAAACTCGCTGAACACATAAAAGAACACAACAACGGGGTTCATTGAAATAATCTGTCGTCCGTTTTTCATGTGACACTTAAAACAATTAACTGTTTTGAATGACGCAACAAATATACACTCTTCCAAAGGTCACTGGAATAACGTGTATGCGTCCACAACAGACTTTACCACTTTTAAACCTAAAAATGTATGATCCTTTTATCTGTTTATAATTCTGAAACGTGAGCAGACGACACTACCTCTGTCAGGCTCTACGGTGCTTGGTGATCCCTTCGATAAAAATGCTCTTCTATAAACACGTAGAAACCATTGTGAATGACACTCTTGCTTAGTTCGCCAATAAAAACTCTCACAGATGAAAACTTAATCATTTATATAATTGATCTGGCACATAGTGAACTATAAATTACCCAAATTATCTTTAAAATCAAATGATGGACACCAAAAATATAGGATACACATACATCCATAGAAACAATGTTTGTGATGTACATGTACTAACAGTTTCATCCTGTGCATCATACGGATCTTAGAGGCTTCCAGTCACCACAATTTCAGACTCCCACCATCTTAGTAACAATTAAGACTACAAATGTAATTAAAGAAAATGTGATAGTTTTAGATTAAATCGTGTTTGCTTTCTTCATTCAAAATGTTGATACATAGTGATTACCATTCTCAATAACTGAAAGCAGCTATATTTAAAGATGCAAAAACTGTAGTGCAATTCGTCTGTATTGTCTAATTAACAACATTCAGGTTCTTAAAGGCTGTGGTTGTAGTTAAGATGGTGATGATGAAGACCCTAGGGAACTGAGGTGGCACTATGTAACTTAAGACAAAAACATAATGATGAGCAGATCCTGTTAACTTTGCTGTTCCCTTATTAAAAGTCCTGTGATCATCACTTTTAGCATCACTAACACATCCCGATGACTCTGTTCCCACCTCCATGGAGATTGTCGTATTGTCATCATCACTTTCAGCATCATTGCATAGCTTGGTCAATTTTCCTTTAACCTAGAACTTTCCAGACTCCATACTAGTGACATTTAATCAGTGTATCACCTGAAAATAAAAGTGAAGCTTTTAAACATGCATTTTGCTATGATTAAAGTTCGAAGATTAGGCAGGATTTTGTATTTCGTAATAGATGCATTGTAAAAACTGTCATAAAACAGTTTTTGTTAATTTTAGAGATTTACAGGAATTTTCTGTATGTTTTATTAAACTTAGGCCGGACAGGTATCTACTTAGTTTCAAGATTTTTTACAATTTTTACAAATTTCTTAGAGTAGAACTTTAAACATTTGACAGGTATCCTTGCACACAAGCTGTCATTCCTGTAAGGTACATGTATGATCCTACATTCTTACCAAAATATACTACACAATAATATAACATTAATAACAATAATAACAACAATACTTTTGTGATTTCTTTGTAGTTCAAATCTGTTTGGTGTGTTCCCTTTTAGCATCCCTGCAGGTCGATAGTCCAACGGGGAGTTAGTCGGAAAGACTTTAAAGGAGCAATGGCCTTTTGGGCGTCTGAATTAAGTTGTGTTTTTCTTATTACTACTTTAATTTTTATAGGTTTGTGGTCTCAAGACCAAAGGACCTTTATTCTAGACAGTGTTAACCCGAAAAATGTGTTGTTGTTTGTTTGTGAAAATTTGACTTCACTAAAAAGGATACTAAACCATGTTTTGATGATTTCAACCAATCCTGGTCCTGTCATTTGATAATGCATCATTGGCGCCAATCTTGAAAGAGCTGGAATTAACTAAAAACTCATACCCCTATCTCGCATTTTGGTCCTTGGTGAGTGGTCTTTTCCCACAGTTGCCGTGTAATTCTCTAAAGCGTAGGTCGCACTTGGCAGTTTCGCAATTTTTCAAAATAGTTTCAAAATTTTCCGCCGAACTTTTCAGAGTATTCGAAAGTTACTGGCCGTTATTTCGTTCCAGAAAACTGGAGATTAAATTCTTTTTTATCTGTTAATAAGTCAAAACCAGGTTTGGCATCCTTTTGATTTTCTGAAGTGACTGTAGTCGGAAGAGCTATTGGTCTCATTGGTCCACTGAGCATTACATTTTGAAATATACCTGATTACAGGCCCGTAGGAAGGCAAAAAATAATGGAGGGGCACAAACCATTTCGACGTCGCCAAATAACTACCCCATCGTCACCACCTCCGCTACCTCCTCCCACTCTCGCCCCCGTCCTTCCGATGCGACCATATTTGTACCGAATCTCCCACGTGGGGAGGCACAGTGGCGGATTCAGGGGGCCAAGAGGTCATGACCCTCCGAAAATTCTCCCGGATTCCGTTTGTCAGTTTAGAGGAGTCAATTTATGACTGGTAAAACCCTTGCTAATACTCTGTCTTGCCCCCCCCCACTCCCAACTCAAAATCCTGGATCCGCCTGTGGGACGGCAAATCCGGGGATCCAGCCATTAAGATTGAGTTGTGTAACCGTGAACCAACAGGAAAAGTAAGAATGGACCAAGTACATTGACCGGTAGCGCGGAGCTGCCTCAAGTAGCTATAGCTGAGATATACCAGAATGTTGAAAAAAAAGAAATTTTGGATGAACTAAAGCTAGGTACTGGTCAGCACAACTACATGTATGATTCACTTGAGACAGGCAGATTAGCTCGTACCAGCCGTCTACGCTCGTTCTAAGGTCAAGATTCATTTTGTTGTGATCCAGTTTCGGAAAAACTTTATTTTATTATGGTCATTCTTTGAAAGAGATTTTTTTTATGAAAAGGTGAGGACCCAAAATCCCTGGTATAGTGCCCTTGGGACTATTTCAAAATCCTTAGTTGAAACACGACCGGTAGTTCAGTTTCTGGCTGCTGAGGAAAAGCAATCAATTCAGTTTTGAAGGACAAAAATTCATTACTCAATACTACTAGAAACTAAAAACACCAAGGAACTGTGAAGACAACCTTTCCAAGAAATGAGTTTAATTTTATTTATTTGAGGATTTTAAAACGTTTTTTCTATCTACGGTTTGTGTGTACGAATTTCATCAATGTCTTTGAGAGTTATTTTAGATACATGTATGCTAAGTGTACTTCACAATTTGGGAATCCGATTGGCATAGTTTTTCCAACTTCAGGCAGCAATTAAATTCACTGAATTATCACCAATTCTTACAAGATTAGCTTCTAATTGTCAAAATCATCTATGAATATATCGATATTTGTAGATACATAAACAAGTAAATTAGAAACCAACGAATTTGTTAATCAAACAGGAATGTTATGCGCAATTTTCGCAGGGTATTCGTATTAAGGGGTTTTTTCAGAGGTACCTATAATGGTTCACGATGTAAACTTGAATTCCACTGACAAAAAAAACGTTGAAATCTTTGTTTATGATTGCGAGAGTTCTTTGTGTACGCCTTTCGACATGTACACGATCATTACAAATAGTAGCCTAGACAGCAATGTTTTCCACTCGGCACAAGTGGGAATTCCTTACAAACAACTCATAGTGACCATGTTCAAAAGAAATTCTATTCTTGTGATAATACGGGAAACAGTAACAGTATTTTATAACTAACCATCGGAAATAGTCCTTTTGTGTAATTCACAAGTAGTGGTTTTCACGTTCTTCAAAATTTACGTGAACAACCTCGTTGAAAACGTCTGTGCACATCAAAGTTGGGTGCACACATATAACAAATTATTTCCCTTGAAACTGAATTAATAAAGGATGCAATGCATTTTTATGTCGTCTAGAGTAACTGTAAGCACTGTAGTTGATTTGTGTGGTCTTACGTCGGTCACGACTTTAGGGCCTCATTCCCAATGGCCGGCGACATCAGCGACCATTTCAAAACTCTGCTTACGGAGACAAACAAGGATTAAGATTGGTAGAACACGTATATTTCTGAAGGCTGATATATGTCCATGACATCACATGAGCAGTTGCTAACGGACGTTGGGTAGTATGACCATCAGCTGCTTATTGTGCGTATGTTCACACTTTAGGGCACTGGTGTCTAATTACAGAAATTCATAAGCAGTTTAATAGAATGGCTGCAGGACGGGATTGAACTGGAACCTGGTACAACACTTCGGGGCGGCAGGTGGCACCAGTGGATTATTAATTAAAATGTGTTTGCCTGACTTACTTGAATGAATCTATGTAATATTTCTGATGCTAAAATGTTTAGTGCCGATCATCACGAATTGTTGTGTCGCCTCTCCCTTCCCCCTCCTCCCCTCCGGAGAGGGTTCCGCACGAGACAAATCTCCCTCCATCCTAGCTACAGGTGCGCCCTTCAGGATGTAAATGTACACAGAAGTCCTTGCCCTAACTATTGCATACTTCTGTATGCATTATACATTGCTCCTTGCTATTTACCGTCAATCTTAATGAACTTGCACGTTCGTCTTCTTCACTATCTTAATCATATTTTCTAACTTAGAATAAGTAATGCTTGTGTAAAAATTTTGCACCTCCATTTTGGTTGATATGAATTCTGATGAGACTGATCATCGCTCACATATACATGGTATCAGTCTGATTAGGATCGTTTTTGATCAGTGACAAGAATTCGTATAAATTACTAGGGCTGATGAAAAACTTAGATCTTATATTACACCATTCGTTAATATTAATTCTTATCAACATCTTATAACATGTCATACCATTCTTAGAAATAGTCGAAATTAATCCATTTTAAAGAGTCATTTCTAATAAATTTTATCAAAAGTAATTGATTGTGTACACCTGTCGTGCACGCGCAGGCATAGTGCTTCTGTGCACCTGTTGTGTACGCGCAGATATAGTCCCTGTGTACACTTGTCCTACACGCGCAGATATGCATGCATATAGAGGGACAAAGGGAAATCTACCCCGAACTACTCCACCGAGAGAGGGGACACCTTAATTTGAAAGGCTAAACATCATTAAGCTGGGAAAAAAGTGACAATTCATTTCACCGTCGTGTGGTCGCAAAACGATGCAGGGGGTGACTTCCTTCAAAATGAAATTACAATTTCACAAAAAACATGAAAATAGAGGTAATTGATTCCAACATTGGGCCCTCTCTCCGTGAGCCGCCCCGTAAGAATTTGTCAATAAAAATACAAAAAGGCGGCCACTTGAATGTCATAAATGGCCTCCTTCAAGGGCGGGGTTTCCTAAATATGAAAATACCCATGTTTTCAAATATCAAGAAATGCGCAACAATTGTTGTTATCTGTCAGGTCATCAATTTTTCTCAAGTGATATACAGTTTCGAGAAAAAAGTATAAAGCGAAAGTTGTCTCCGTCATCCCTTGCCAGAGAGGGGCCTCTAGAAAAATATAGTTTTGCTTTCGCAAAATTGACTTACTGAATTTTAACATCTAGTAAATTAGTACGCTCCGCTTTACAAATTTTCTCGATTTTTCGAAATACATGTGTGCGTTTAGACGACCTGTGATGCAAAAGCGAAGACCATAACGACAGTGTCCTGGCCAGGGTCCTCAAAAGGTAATCCATGCACTGATGCAGGTTTGTTTAGTGTTCTCTAGAATTTTCTCTCTTATCCGTTTTTCGCAGTCTTTCTTTTTTCGAACGTCCCCGGCACCACGCCTATGTCGGTTGCCACGGTTTAACCCAGGCGCATGAAAATGTTTTTGGGGGCCCCTGCCCCTCCGCCCCCCCCCCCCCGTGTCCTGGATTAGCAGGCATGAAAAAGTGTGAGGTAACTATATCGCCATGACCACGATTGGTGGGTGGCAGGGCTAGGATGGCAAGTAAAAATTCCCGAAAGAACCCTGCATTTTCAAAACAAAGTCTTTAACATTTGCATTCATTATAATTCTTAATTGTGCTCAAATGTACTAAAACAGCAGTTTTCTATATGTTCTGATGCAGTGTCATCACCCAACTCAATTTCAGACTAAAGGTCCTTCGAACTAAAATTCCTTTGCTTTGAAGACTATAAAAGGTCCTTCGGAATACAGGATCGACCAACCCCATCTCAGCACATCTCGTATAGAGACATCACAAACAATAAAGTAATAATAGCTGAACAGGTATTACCGTATCCTAGGTATCACCAAGAAATAAATTTTGAAATAAAATAGAAATTGCATGGTATAATTTGAAAAACAAGTAATTTTAGTTACATGAAATACCTTTCAGACGATCTATCAGAAAAGTTTTTGGATAATTTAGCAGAACTGAATACACCTTGTGACGAAAACGGCACCTCCTCATTTCTTCATCTGAAACAAATTTTAAATGCAGTGATCTATGCTGCACTTTTACGTTTGTTTTCATTTGTTTGTCTAACTTAAAGCTGTCTTCTAAATTTCCATTAACATGAGTTTGAAAGTTTTTAAGTTATTCTGCTACATTAAATGGTTCAACTAGTAAATAATAAATATGTTGGGAAGCCAACTGTTGCAAATAACGAAATGTGCAATGTTTTACAGTGCTACTTGATTAAGTCTGAAAAAACAGGCTGTATGCTAGCGGAATAAGACTCAAAATGACTCTGTAGTTACATTATGAAAGTAATGATTCACTTGGACCTCGCACTCACGAGTTTAAGAACATAAAATTACAGAAACCATGCGACAATTTGTAGAATTATTATTATAATTTTCCTTAAACTCGCAACACCTTCATAACTCACCCATGTGAAGTTGCATGTTTCCCTACTCTGAGAAAACAAGCACCAAATTCTACCTTCATCTGTATCATTGTCCCTTGAACTGAATGGATTGACGACATTCTCATCTGAAAAAAAATCAAAACTGTCAATAGAAATGAATTGCTGTCTATAGTCCAAGGGGTCTATAGTCCGAAAACAATGGGATCTATCGTCCGAAAAGTCAATAGTCGGAACAATAGTTTTTTTTACATTGTTCCGTAATCTACAGAATTAAATGTCTTCAAGATTTTAGATAATTTTACATCATATTCTACATCTTTCAAAATTCCGTAAAGCTCTGTAAAGCAAGCACAGCTCTCTTTCTTGAAATCGTGGTTATTTAACGAACAACAACCTGAACAAGCTACGAACACTTAGTTTAATGTTGCAGATTATTCTTGGTGACTATCGAGTTTGTAACGTAAGTTAAATTTCCCCTTAACTCTTTGGAGTGTTGTTCAATCGAGCCACAGAACTTTTGGACCAACCATCCCTTAATTATTGAGGCCATTAAGCGGACATCAAAGTTACTTAGAGAATTCAAAGATATTTTAGGTATTTTTTCTCATGGTCTGGTCTGGTCTGGTGTTTGTGCCGTCCTTTTAATGACAACAGAAAATATGTATAGTGAAAACACATTCTAGGCACATAGTTAGTAGAGATTTGAGAACCTGTATATTTTGGCAACCCATAGAAAATAACTTCAGTAAATTATTTTACCCTAGAATTTCCCGTTTCAAGTTTGAGATTTGGTTTTCAGTCACTGATTTCAGGGTTCATTTAAGGGTTGAAAATGATCTAAGGTTGTTACTAGATCACTCACATTGAGTCAATGTGAAAACATGAACTGTTTCATGCAACACTAAGAAGATACTCACATGTAAAAACTGGGAAAACAACACAGAATATCTATACCTTTGGTCGCTAATTTGTGCTTGGCATGTAGAATTGAATCTGATCAAAGTGTAAAAGTTTTATGAGCGATTTCATTCAATGCCTCAAGATATGCTTTAGTGTAAATGCTTCTTATTAGAATTTGTTACATGCATGCCTAATTATTGCTTATTTATTTGATACAGGGATTCCGTCTTAGAGGGCCTTTTATAGCGTTCCAGTCCACAAAATGGACGAATTTCGTAAGAATATCGCTACTGAAAGGGTCCCCATTTGTAAGGAATTCTCTCAGAAAAGGCACCATATCGCAGTGAATCTGGAAAATCTTACTAAGTGCAATTATTGTTCTCATCGATATAAAGCATAGTAATCTAAAACTCTCTGGTGTTTTATAGTAAAAAGAATTCTTCAACTCATAATAAACGGGTGGTTAGATTTTGAAATGTTTTAGGAAGGACAGATGCGAGTATTTGGCCGCATCTTCTGCATTAGAAATAGTTTCTAGGACCCTGCCAAATGCATGTTAGCCATCAATTATAACATGCCAACTTTTTGCAATAACTTAAATAATCAAAATATTGAAAGACTTACCATAGACTTCGATCTTGAATGTACCATCTTCTACACAAACATACTCGTTGCAGATAAAACTTGTCTCAACTCCAACTCTAAAACACTAAAATCAAAACCTCAGAGGCTTGTTACAGTGGAAGGTCAAGTAACTTAATATCCTGTATGGCCATTACACAACACTGTACCAATGTAGGTCACATATGGAAGGCTGGAGCAGGGCACTCATAATAACAGGGACATCTTTTGGGAGAGCCTGACCAGAGTTATATATAGGATGTCCTTTTGAAACCAAGTTGTTGAGAAAATACATGTGGAGAAACTGTGCATGTCAAATAACAGTTTCTGATAGGTCTGAAATTGTGCATTATATATACCCCACAATTTTTTGCACCCTCCCAGTAAAGGTCTCATATATAAAAATGCCCCGGATCTGTATAGTTCTCTTAGTATGTATATATATATATATATATATATATATACATGTGTCCGTGTGTGTGCGTGTATGTGTGTGTGTGTGTGTGTGTACATATATACATGTATATATATAGAACCCTATGCAGAATGTACTGAAAACTTGAAGAATGGCGTCGATGTTTATGGGAAGCTTCGCTGTAATATTAGTTGCATTGACCTTCGCCTTTCAGGGTGCACAAATTGTGTCCGCCAGTCACCCGTGTAAGTATTTAACTTAGTTACAAATCCAATATTTACTGAGCCTACGACAATGTTCACGATTAATTATTTTCAACGATATTACTGTCGTGTGATCAACAAAATTCTGCGTACAGCTCTAGCCTAATTATTCTAATCCAACATTTATAAAAAAATCTGCCACCACAAGTTTTTCTAAAGACGGGGTGCAATGACTTTGGAAATAAACAAAAAACGTATAGGCTTCACACAATGAGATATTTCAAAGAAATGTCATATACGTAAACCATAATTAGTCAGGTAGCCGGAAATGGGTATCTAGAATTTCTCAGTAGCATAAGATTTTTAATTGTTTCCTGTCTAGGCGCATCCCACACCATGAACCTTGAGCATTTTAATATTTAGACCGTGACGCCATTTTGCAAAATTATATTTATGCTTTACGGTTTCCTTGGTGTTGTGTTTATGTTTACGTTAGAATCGGGCATGTGACTACAGCTGATGGGATGAGTGCAGTGTGTGGGTTGATGACTCTAGGAAACAGGGCTTATTATGTAATAGTGTTACTCATATACATGTAGTTCCGTGCAGCAGTTGTAGTGAGTTCTATGTATAATTGGATATATTCCAAGAAATAACCTTTAAATATGGCCATGTTCGTAGTACAGCTATTCATTGACAAGAAAATTCGGTGACAAATTTGGTAAGGGCAAGTAAAATCATGAAAGTGACTAGATTAGTTATAGGGTTAGAATCATATAAATTCTGTATGAGAAGGCATTGCAGTTCAGAACGGAGATGTAAACGGGTTAAGACGTAGTGAAGCAGTTTATGAAGTTAAA
>NMRA01000033.1:1275290-1291556 GCA_002633005.1 Phoronis australis
ATTATTGTCAAATAGAAAACTCAGAAATATGTTTGACTATTATGAAAAATAGCGTGAATAAGAAATGACGAAAGTTTAAATAGTTTAATACAAGTATGTTTGAATATGATGCAGTTATCATGGAAATTAGATCAGTAATGTGTTTAGAGTTACCAAAATAATAAGCTAGGAATCTTATTACGGTAATTAAAGTTTATATCGGAATTATAAATAGCGTTTGACAAGTAATTGTTATTTAGATTAATTAGTTTCTAATGTTTTGTAATTTGTTGTTTACAGATCGAATAAAATATACTATCATTTATATGATTTAAAGAGGAATCCTAGTTCTCATTGGTTTCGGCCTTGAGCCTGTCAGCGGTACACTCACCAAGCACAGCGGGTAGATTATTTAGAGGTTTCACCCATGTCTCTATGGAGCTACTTTAGAGGTGAATACATCGCGAATGTGCATAACTTATGCAAATTAAGGCAAACATCAATAAAAATCTTACTTGTGCACGTCCTCCGTATCAGACACCACAGATCAGCGTATATTGGTATATGCACCCATGCTTATGTGGATAGTTAATTTAACGGAGCTACTTTATTGAGGCTGTTGCTTCAGAACAGAACTGGTTCTAATTAATCTCGACAGCATTTTCGAAAGTCTACTCGAACGAAACGTTCGACGTAATATCTGTTCTACGATCCAGACAATGCCGTGAAGCCTTGACTTTTAATCGTGATGAAATCCTGATAAACTTCCAGAGATTATTACACTCGTTGTTTCAATAACCTACTGTCTCTATTAATAACTGGCTCTCTGTCAACTAAAGTTGAAAATGCTGATCCTCTTCACTGCAACTCAACTGTAACTTTAACTGTAACTGTATCGCCAGCTATAGCGCAACTTCGTCTGCGATTAACACGTGACTGGGAATTTATAGTCTCTAACAATTATCTGAAACGCATCACTAATTCAAGCGGATTGTAGAACTTTGTAGAAGCTGTTACCCAATTATTCTACAAACATATTCTAGGTTCTAGAAAGCTCCAAAGTATGGTCCTATATTAATCGCTAGCCTCCTGGAGTCTTCTAGAATGTTCTTTACTTGTACATTATATACCAATCAAATCATCACTTACATGAGCCCATGCGTCGATATGAATCAAGTGCTGTCTTCTGGAATACAAATAGAACAGTAAAATAAAACCTTTTTAACTAAACCAGTGTCAGTCGTACATCAGACAATAGCAACATGCTCCAGATCAAACGTTTAGACATAACGATCCGTTAGGTTAACTAAAATTGACAGTTTTGGTTTCTTCAGAGTATTTTGTCTTGTCTTTGATAAAAATCGTGGTTGAACAGAGAAGCTGCTTTAGTTTTCACAAACTGTTGCGTTTAATTAAAAAGATAGGAAACTCCGTTTTTACGATTTCAACCAATCCCCGTTCTGTCGCCTGCTAATATATCATGGGTGTCAATCTCGAACGATAAAAGCTGGAATCAACCAACAACTTATACTCCCTTTGTTACACCTTGGATTTTAAGGTTCTTGGCGGGTGTTCTTTTTCGGCAGTTGCCTCGCAATTTGCTAAAAGCGTAGGTCACGCTTGCCCGTTTTGCAGAATTCCAAAAGAGTTCTCAAATTTTCCTCCAAACTTTTAAAGGTGGTCGAGGGTTGTAGAGCATTATTTTGCTTCAGCGAATTGATGGAACTATTGTTTTTGTTACATTGTACCTGTATTCAGTTAGCCGCTGATATACAGCTAGATAAGCGCGGGATCCCGAATCATGCTAACCATTTGAGATGAATATGTTACGTAACCGATTCACTGTCCCGCTGTTGTATTTTAGCCCGTTTCCGATTCGTTTTGCGGTTTATTCATTTTCCTCATATATAATAACTAAAATAAACATGAAAGCAAACATTCGCGGGCTCATGATGGACCGTCAGGACGGCCCATCAATTTGTCTCGACGTTTGTTCATCTCGCAGCAGGATTACGGCGCGAACTGGTAAGCTGGTGCGCATCTTATTCTTTCAAATTAGTTAACCAGTTGTTAAAAATCAGCCAACATTTCCTACAACTACTTCTTAACTCCTAACGTTGTTACCCATATGACAAATTCTTAACTCAACATATCCCGTTTCTGTTGGTTTTTCTGACTCCTGTGACCATTTCATTCGCCGTTTCAGTGCATGAAAAGTAACCGCTGCATTTTTATTAGCTTATATAACGAAGTGTATCAAAGTAATTAGAAATTCACACATCAACTCCCGATAGTGCGTGTTTATACGCGAAGCAGAAGAAAGACAATTTACTAATTATCATTTTGCATGCCTGACATGCGCCTTTTTCCTTTGTGGTCCTCTGACGGTGGTATTAACGTTAAGAGAATTGACGCCCTTTTACTTCTTAACATCCTAAGGAAAAAAGTTGCCAAAAACGAAAGACATTCTTTATATCTGTAAGTACCATGCGACTGTTTTTAATATAATATCGCGACAATTCGCACTGGAAAAAATACAACTACCTACCAAGGGTTATAAAATATGATTATCAGTCGCAGAGCTAAGATAAATACAATGATAAAATATTTTGTTTGGCAAAATAAACCACCCAGAATACAATTTACTAATTATCATTTTGCATGCCTGACATGCACCTTTTTCCTTCGTGGTCCTCTAACCGGGGTATTAACGTTAAGAGAATTGACGCCATTTTACTTCTTAACATCCTGAGGAAAAAAATTACCAAAAACGAAAAACATTCTTTATATCTGTATTTAGTAAGTACGATGCGACTGTTTTGAATATGATATCGCGACAATTCGCACTGTAGAAATACAACTACCTACCAAAGTTTATAAAGTATGATTATCAGTCGCAGAGCTAACATAAATACAATGATAAAATATATTGTTTGGCAAAATAAACCACCCAGAATAAGAAAAATGTAGCTGTAAATACCCATGAGAATGACGGTTTGTCAGCTCCTGATATAGATATTATGTACAAGTCATTACTAGTTGGATATGTTACGCGTTGCTTAGGAAGTTTTTACAGTGTCTCTAAGGTATGTTTTCAAAACATATAGGGGTATTTTGATCTTTAAATCAAATTATGATAGTAATTTGCTGTCTCTTGCAAATATTAATAACTTCTATCATGACATCTTGATTGCTTGGGAAGAAATTATTGCTCATTTACATAAGGACTTAACAATTGTAAACCAACTAGTGTGGAATATCAAAAACGTATTGACTAATGGGAGGGTTGTATTCTTTAATAGTTTCTTTGAGGCTGGTATTATTTTTGTGAAGGATTTTTTGAATTTTGAAAATAAATTTCTGACATCAGAGGTTTTGAAAAATAGATATAAGCTTTCAAATTGGATTCATTATCCTAATAGAAACTGTTTCACGCAACCGGCTAAAGATACCCGAACTACAGAGGTTCAGACAGGCTTGTCAGGGAGCCCCCTTGTGTACATTGGCATTCCGCGTGTTCGTGGATTGCCCAAAGAACAGAGAGAAGGTACCTGTGTGGATTTAGACACAGAGGCATTGGATGGCTCCATGCCATTATACGTGAAGCTTAGACATGTGGACGTATACCTGAAATTTTGGAGTTAATATATTTTTTAGAAAATACGTTATTTCGGAGAATGACACATGGGCGTAAGTGCGTACATATGCGGTGCGTGCAAAATAATACACATTTCTTACGGTATGAGCACAGGCCTGCAGAACTTACTAAATCTCAATGACGTGTGGTCAAGATCCAAAACGTTACACTAATTATTCGTAAGAAGACAGATTGGATATCTGCACGTACTGGTTTTACACTCTAACGCTTTCACAACTGACACACCATGCTCGTAACCAAGCGAACGAACACAAAATAGCCACCCCAAAACCACCACTTCCCTGCCTACGCACGAAGAAAGCCAATATTAGATACTGGAATGAAATTGCCTACCGATTCTGAGAATATGATCCAAAAGTACCGTCAACCGACTATCTTTTATTTAAAATCTGACTTGTTTGGGGGTTACCTGAAATCGCAACCAATTTCTCATTCGCTGCCCAGCAATGCACACTTGCAACAGGGTCCGCTATCATGAAGAAGAGTGCAGCTACAGCCGAGGAAGTCGTCTTTTTCCATTCTCAACATGTTCACAAATACAAACAAACCAATTTCTTGCAATTCCTACCTAAAATATCCAGCCAATCCTGGCCTACCCTTAATTTTTTTATATTTTGGGAGTGCAATTTGGCCGCGGCCGGAGCCTAACTATTCAGCATTACCTGTTCTCTGACGATCATGTCTACTGAATTGACAACATGCTGGTGAGACTGGCATTGCCTGAAACACTGCTCACCAAACCTCTCTGCGTGAAAAAAATGTAGAATTCAGGACAGTCAGTACGTAATAATGATGAAATTATGGAAAAATATTATATCTGTGTGCGAAGAAAGACACAATCAGGCAAAATATTTAGGAAACTTAGTTGAGTCCATATTTGTGACTATTTCATGCAACTTGGCACTGAAATCCTTCAGTAAACAGTTGTTCATTATAGCATGGGCGTATAAAGCGAGCATGTGCGTTTGAAAGTGAAAATTCTGAAAAGTCTGAGATAGATGTTTAGTAGAACAACTTTGGTATTGCATTATCAAATAAGTCAGAGAAAACGCTTGTCTAGTAGAAAAGCATAGCTAAATATACCTCACGATTCCAGTTTGTGCTCACGATTACCTATACTCTACACTAACTGCAAGGTTTTTGTCACTGGGCAACTCGGATCGCGTTACGTCTTGCCCCACTTGCTATTTAAAAACATCATGAATCGATAAATGTATAAGACGTAAATCTAATGATAGTTTCCATGACACGTATATGGAGTCAGTCACAACTTATTATGCGCGTTGCTACTAGCCCCATTCTTCCCTATTTTACATTATTATCGCTTACTATTTTGGGAGCACTTTGTATATGTTGTCGGGTCATAAAGTCTAAGACCGAGGTATAGATGCCATTGTTTAAAGAATGAACATAACACTGAATGAAGCTGTCCACACCTAGACCCAAAGAGGCACCTTCATACAAACTTGCTTGGAAATAAACTGCGAAAGCGCTGCAAACCAGTTACATGTATTAACAGAGCAACTGACCGTCTTAATTTTTTTTTCAATTAGATATAAACGTCTCCCAAAACGTTGGTCTATTTTTAGGTTACTAAAGTAAACTTGTAAAAAACACTCACAATAATAATTCGATTAAGCGGAAAACTGCTTGTCGGTAATTCGTCTTATATTTGCCTTGTTAGTGGTATAAAATTATCACTGGTGTAGCTGGCATTATTCTTGTGCTTGAAAACTTGGAGAATGATGTCGTCTGCTGGTGGCTTCGCTGTAGTACTAGCCACGTTGAGCTTTGTCTGTTATGACGTAAACAATGTGGAAGGCGGTCACCCGTGTAAGTGTTTAACTCACCTGCGTGTCGACAATTTTAAACATTTACTAATCCAGTATTTGTTGAAGACATGACAGTGTTCACTATTAATAACTTTCAATTACATTAAATTGTGTTTTCATCAAATTATCAAATTTTGTCGACACCATGGTATGTTACCAAAATTACATGTAACTATTTAAATCCACAATTTTTATAGAAATTTCAGTCTTCATAAGTTTTTCTAAAGACGTGGAGCAATGGCGTCAGAAATAATTACTTCTCGCCCTCACACAGTGGCATATTCTGAAGAACGGTCACCAATTTAAACCATAATATACTCGAGAACGGAATAATAGAAATTTGAGTTCACAGCAATGTACAACAGAAAATGTCAAATGTATTGTCAAGTTCGATTTCTAGTTAAACGATTAAGCGCGGGAATTCTTCTGAAGCATATCAAACTTGATGTTTTCCTCAAGCTTACAAACCACTTCTAGTCAGAAACCAGTAGAGGTCAATTTTTGACTCTCAGTACCCCTGTGAAGAAAGTATTTTTAAATTGGTAAAAGCGTGATCTTACCGAGAACACGTTGCGACAGATGCTGCACGACCATTTTGCTCAATCGTTGATGCGCCGTGTGGGCATCCGGAATACTTCGGGTATCTTCGTAACTTTGATTTTAAACTTCACCTGCATAAGAGCAAGCTTCAGTCATGCAGTCAATTACTGTCCAGTTTGAAAGTCATATTATTTTCCATGTGATTGAAGAATGCATTTTCCCAGATAACGAACACGTCCGAGAGGAATCTTGAGGTTACGGAAATACATGTACCTGAGGTGTCCCAAACGCCCATCGAGGTGTTTCATATCTGCGCAAGTGCAATTTTCAGTCCTACGACCAATCATTGCCATGGATACTTGCGGCATTACTGAAGTTCAAACATGCGCAAATATGAAACAAATCTGCTCTTGAACAGTGGCAACAAATCCTCAAGCCGAAATGTGTCCACCTTGTATGAGCAACTCTTTCGTCCAAAAGCGCGCGTACAACAGTTACGAATCTGTTTTCAACAATTTCTACATGTAAGTCCCTTATTAATTGAACCATTGTGCGTTATAATCAATCAATCAATTGAAAAGGATGGCTCAAGATGTGTGGAAATATATCCCCCTATTTCAATTTTACCTTGTATTTCCAAGATTTTTGAAAGGGTTGTTTACAGTCGCTTATACACGTACTTTGTGAAAATCATTTATTTAATTTCTCATCACAATAAGATTTTAGTAACGAGCATTCTTCAGAGTTGGCACGGGTTGAAATTTTTGAAAGAATTGTTATGAGCATGGAAAATGATAACAAGCCAGTCTTTGACCTTCTTTGATCTTTCACTTAGGCTTTTGTTTCAATAACTCATTCAAATTTTACTTGATCAATTACAATTGTATGATTGCCGTTCAATTTTAAAATTATTAGGTAATTATTTTTTCAATCGTTCTCAATTTGTTGAATTAGAAAGTATGAAATCTGAAACGATTCCAATTGCACAAGGTGTTCCTCAAGTTTCCATTTTAGGACATCTCTTACTCAACATTTATGTGAATGATCTCACGTTTTGTACTGACTTGTTTAACTGTATTCTATATGCAGACGACAGCTCTGATCATTGGCAATTATAATGATATTACAATCCAGGACTCGAAATATGTATCTGATCAGCTATTCCTCAATTTAAACAAATCCAATTGTATGATTTTTCATTCCTGTCGTAACTCTAAATTTAATTTCATTATCTCAATAACAAAACTGATAGAGAAAGGACTAAAACATTCAATTGGTTAGGAATAATTATTCAAGAAAATTTGTCTTGTGTAAATCACATCGCTAGCTTAAATAGTTTAATTTCCTGGTGTTTTAAACACTGCATCTCAGATTCAATGTTGAGTCTACTGTGTAACTTATTACTTCATCTGAAATATGGAATATTGGTATGAAATAGCGAACGTAAGCATTATTATGTTTCAAAAGAAAGTTAATTAGAATTGGGAATGCTTGCAAATAATTATAATACTCACTCTGAGCCCTTGCCCAATAGAAGATTTATATAAGGCAGCCGTTATCAAATCCTGTTATAAATGTGTTAATAACATGCTACTGAACTATTTCGATACTTTCAACATTACCGCTCGTTCTATCTTTCGCCAAGATTACACCTGACAAAGAACTACACTATTACAAACTTCTGTTCTAAGAATCATTTAAAAAAATTCTGTATAATATTTTACATAACCGTGCTGTGTCTTTGACAAGGTTTATACGCGTATTATAGAAATCGTTGCTTTGATGATTATGGTCTTGATTACACCATTGCCAACTGCTATGTTTGTAAACGTGCTTAATAATTTAGTTAAGTCTTCCAACTTCCACAAAATACTATTTGCTGTTTGAGTGAAAATTTCATTTCGCATGTCTGTTTATTTCTTCGCCATATTTGCTGCGTATCTTTTATTTGTTTATATTTACCATTGTGTAATTTATGGGTGGCCCTGCGATACGATGGAGAGCATAGTCTTTCACAGGCCTGGGTCTTCCGTAATTCAATATACTATTCGTCGTTTTGTTTTTAAAATGACACGATATCAAAGCACTACTGCTCCAACAATTCGCTCACAGGCGGAGACGCGGGGTACAGGACGTTTGATGGCGGGAAAACTTGGTATTACTTTGGTACATGCCCAACTGCAAGAAGTATAGAAGTTGTTCATAAGGTGCTCAAGATCCGCAGGTAAAGTACCGTTATCAGAAACTTGTATAGGTAGCACCTAGACAGGGTTGAGTTCAGCAGATGCAACTAAGATTCTCGAGAAAAAAGCTAGCGTGATCACGTGTTTTGAGTGACGACTTCTCGTGAAGTTTTGCGTGATCACGCGTTTTCGCTAGGGTCTCTGATTTACGGACAGCACGTCCCTGCAGTTTATGCTACCTGCACCCTGAATGTAATTTTTGTAAAATAAAACACAATTGCAGGCGATCCAGTACTCATGGTACCAGACGCGGACAGCTCAGGCGGGCCTCGTAGATTAATCTTGGAATCACTTTTATGCTTTATTGACTTATAGCTCAGACATACTATATATATCTAAGCTTATAGTGAACATTTAAGTCCCGACATCTTTTGCTTATAATGTTTGGCATGCGCAGTTCAAGGTTAAAAAGACCGGCAGTGACCGGTTAACTTTGTTTACTCCAAACGGTGGGGTTTGATGTGCATGTAACAAATTTGCGTAGTTTGCAACACCCCAGAACGCGGCAAGTTCGTCATTAGACTGCTTGCTAAGTAACGAAGATCACCGTAATGATCACAAGCTTGATTTTTGCAAGAGACTTCCGTGTTTTAAATTTCTAAAAACGAAGTTTGAAATAACCGGGAACGATCTTTTAGTATGTTTTAATTATTGGTTGTGTAGTGTATTGGATTTGGCTACGGTAAATCCTACTAACCATGGGATCTCTGGCCAGTCTTCATATGTTGTTTTGTAACGTGTCATGCTGGAGCGATGTGCAAGGATCACCAGTGTGTAGTGGAGTGAACAATGACTGATCTCATCCAGGTGCGCTACACTCTTCAAACAGTACATGTACAAGTTTTTCGACATTTCGCATACGATACACATAAATGCATTTACGCAGTCTCTCATTGGTTCGTTGCAATCCATTTGACGTAGCAGTGTACAAATTTGATTGATTAACTCCCTTTTTAATTAACAACGTTGTTTTCGTGCATATAATGGAAAGAAACGAGTTCGAGAACGTTGCATTAATATACATGTAGATTTTTACATGGCGAAGTCGTTATCCCCCGTTATCTAGAGGTCGAGTGGATTTTGGAGTATTATCGCCTTAACCCCGAGGGTGATAATTCTACAAAATTCACGAGGGCTCTAGAGAAGAGGGGTAACGACTGAGAATATGTAATAATCTATTTATACCACTTACTGAACGAGAAACATTGAATCGATCTACCTTTCTCGACTCGGCTTGGCTTTCTATGTCAGAGGCCTGGGGTCGGAGGTCTTGACCTTTTAAGAAAAGCCGAGCTATTTTTGTCAAATAATGCTTTTACTCAAAACCAATTGAAAAATAAAACAAAATAGAAATAAAGTAAATCTATAAATTAAGGTTTAGTAACTATTATAGATTACTAGTATTTTAATGATTAATTGTAATTTTATTCCACTGACAGCTCATTTTAGCCCATAACTTAAAATTTTATTGCATAAACTGGCGTACACCTGTATCTTATTTCTCAACTTCATATCACGCACTTATCTTGGTTGAAGCACGACACACACTCGGCCAGGAAACGCAGTCCGTGCGAGTATTATAATGCGCGTGGCCGACGAGTCAACTCAATGACTTTGGCTAAAAGTGAAACCTTCATAACAAGATAACTTCGTTTATACCACAATATTAGCCTCGAATGGCAGATACAACCGTGTAATAACCCATAAAGTTATTTCACTAGTGAGATAACATTTTGGTGGGAAACCGAGGCCGGATTCGAACAGTTGCGAGTCGCCGACTTTACCACCTCACCACTCAGCGGCTGACGTCATCGAACGTGAAAATAGAATACTTAAATCGTGGATTTTGTAGAATTATCACCCTCGGGGCTGACGCTCCTCGGGCGATAATTCTCCAAAATCCACTCGGGCTCTAGATAACGGGATAACGACTTCGACATGTAATAATCTTTATACCACAATATTAGCGTCAAATGACAGATACAGCCGTGTAATAACCCATAAAATTATCTCACTAGTGAGATAACGATTTGGCGGGAAACGGAGGACGGGGTCGAACCCGGGACCCTAATATTGCTGGTCGCCGACTTTACCACTCACTACACCACGCAGCGACTGACGTCATCAAGAGTGAAAATAGAATACTTAAATGAGCACGCGCAATAATGGCACGTTCAACAAACCGCATTGTACTGTACTTATACGTTACGAAAAATAAGACACATAATTTCCATAAAAATGATATCTTAAAAATGATATCTTAATTCTCTCATGTCTTCTTACTTGTACATGTGTAAATCACCGATCACTAGTTTGAATGCGGGTATCGTGTCGTCAGGATCTTTGACTTGAGAATTATATTCAGTTACCAGTGGTAACCTACTTTAGCAGACGATAATTTCCCGGTCGAAGCTTAGCGTAAAAAAAACGTGTTTTCAGCTATAATAATTGGTAAACCTTAATTTATAAATTCAAATTATTTCTATAATATCTAAGTTTTCAATTGGTTTTGAGTAAAAGCAATATTTGACAAAAATAACCGGGCTTTTCTTAAAAGGTCACGACCTCCGACCCCGGGCCCCTGACATAGAAAGTAGTTACAAAGCCGTGGAGAGTCAGAAAAGGTAAATCGATTCATCGAAATCTCACACGTTTAGTATGTGGTATAAATATATATAGATTATTACATGTTCTCAGCAATTATCCCCCTTATCTAGAGCCCGAGTGGATTTTGGAGAATTATCACCCTCGGGGCTGACGCCCCTCGGGCGATAATTCTCCAAAATCCACTCGGGCTCTAGATAACGGGGGATAACGACTTCGCCATGTAATAATCTATATATATTTATACCACAATATTAGCCTCGAATGGCAGATACAACCGTGTAAAAACCCATAAAGTTATCTCACTAGTGAGATAACATTATGGCGGGAAACCGGGGCCGGATTCGAACCCGGGCCTCAACAGTTTCGAGTCGCCGACTTTACAACTACACCACTCAGTGGCTGACGTCATCGAACGTGAAAATAGAATACTTAAATGAGCACGCGCAACAATCGCATGTTTAACAAAGAGCATTGCACCGACATTGATACGCTATGAAAAATAAGACGCATAATTGCCATAAAAGCGATATTTTAATTCATTGAAATTTTTCTCTCGTGTTCTCTCACTTGTAAATCACCAATCTCCAATTTGAATGCAGGCATCGTGTCTTCGGGATCCTTTGACTTGAGCATTATAATCAGTTACTAGTGGTAACCTACTTTAGCAGACTAAGGTCCTTGAATTTGTGATTTTGGCATTCTTTTGGCATTTTTGTAGTCGAAGGCAATTTGAAGAGATCAAATGAAAGAAGATATTCTAAGATTTGTTCGATGGCAGTTTCGTGGAGTTCCATGAACATTTGAGAAGAAAATTCTGAGCAAACAGATTTTGAGTGTCCAACCTTTATATTTTCATAGTATTGAGTGACGTCATTTGCGATCGATGAACAGACAAACTCAAGCGCCTGGGATTTAAGTATTCTATTTTCACGTTCGATGACGTCAGCCGCTGATTGGTGTAGTGGTTACATGTAGGTCTCGCAACTCTTGAGGCCCGGGTTCGAATCCGGCCTCGGTTTCCAGCCAAAATGTGATCTCACTCGTGAGATATTTTATGGGTTATTACACGGTTGTATCTGCCATTGGAGGCTAATATTGTGGAAAAAAGTTTAGGAACTGCAACTGGCATAAATCCGATCAAATTTTTAGAGACATAGCTTCACACCAATATAACTGTTTTTCAACACAAATAATAGCACAGTGTGAATCCGTTGCACGGTGTAGTTCTTGTCCACACAGCTTGGTTAATTAGAATAGACCAGAAGTAACGACCTTATCCGATTTCAGCCGAGAAAATTCTGAGAACATGTAGTGGTTACATAACCGTGCGTGATGTCAGACCACGGAGACAGCTGTGTATTGCAATGGCTATAGGCAGTCAACCCTCCAAAATTTTGCTTGCTTCATATAATAATTCCTCTTAACTCCATATGTTGGCATAACTAAATTGTTTTTGCCAACGAGGTGTAAAGACCAGTGTATCACAGATAATAAAGCCTAATACAAAATAATACAGTTTTCATTTTTTTTCATTTTCAGCAGTGAGTAGGAAGGATGTTACCTTTCACCCGATCCAAACAATTGACTCAAATTTCGCCACCAAAATTGCAATAAATGTGCACTGCTTAATCCGATTTTGATTATTTTTATTGAGTGGGATGCATTATCTTTCCGATTATATTGAAGTATTTTTGCGAATCGAATAAAATGGTTGGACAGCCCTACTCTTACTGTTCATTCAGTCCAGCTACATGTAGCGATCGACTAGGCTAAAATTCATTGGAATACAACGTCGGGTATCGAGCATCAAGCTATTCAGCACATCCATCTACAAACACTTACCGGTATAATGCAAAAACTGTAATTCAAGAGAAAAGCAATCTACTGGCTACTTCTAGCACTAATCCTTTCCGACAGTGTCCGTCGATGCTATCCGCCGTTTTGAATGTTAGGTTGTCAAAACTAGCTCAAGGCCCACTAGCTTCTGGAAAGCGACGGCATGTACCGTTTCGAATACTCTCTAAAAGTTCACTCATCCTGGTTTACAACTATACTCGGATCCCAGGCTGTCGTTCTAGAAGCAGTCTATACAAAATATGGTCATAACATACTACCGAATGGGACGACTCTCCACTCGTGGACTTCGCAGTCTTGTTACTTGCGATGCAGTCTTGGATCAGTGGGAAACTTGTGTAAAGATACCCCAGCTCTTGGCGTATTGCCACAATCTCCAACTACAAAACGGTCAGGCATTCTTCTTTAAATAGTTACTCCAGTTTAAATATAAAAATCCGTCTAAATTTGAAAAAAGTACTCCTCTTGGCAGACAGCAATGGACACTGAGGACTCAGTCAGGCTGACTCTATAATGATCGGGTCAAGAGTCACATCCCTATTAACTACTGTAAAAATATGTTTATGGCAACACACACGACCATGTGCATACGTGTCACATTTCAGAGAATTAATTGGCAAAAGATGCATAATAGATCGATTCTAACAAACAGATAGTCCCAGTACAAAACTATGGACAGACTCGGCAGTGATCGGATCAGGTTCCTGACGTGACGTGTTTCCGAAGATAGCCGAAGTTGAAACTTTTCTGCTTTCAAAATTTTTTGGGGAAGTGGGAGCGTATTTTAAACGAATAATAGAAGAATATAGGGTATGAAGTAAAAAGAAATGTCGTTCATAAGCAAACTTTATTAACTGTACACACGTGTGTATACATATTAACTACAACTAAATAGCTTTAAACAAATCACTTTAAGTTATGATGTTTCAAAACATTTTTCTAGGTTCCTCCAGTCTGCGTGACGGCATCTGTTGAAGATCGTAGCGAAATTGATGGATGTTTTACTCCTAACAAGCTATAGGAAAACGTTAATTTATGAACTTATATCAATGTTTCGATTGCAACCACCTGTTATGTATTGTAATTAGTCCACTCAAAACTATTCTGGCACAAGAGAAGATGCTGTGTGACAAGGGTGCGTTCCGTAGGTGCAAGAATTTTTCGAGTAAAACTAGTGCGATTATGTGCTTCGCTTGCTTGAAATACATGGCAGTATTTTGCGTTTTGCGTTTAAGGAACGTAACCCTGTCTAAAGCCCATAACAGTACGCCCCACGTATTCTTTCAAGTTTTGCCAAATGAATTCAAGTTGTATGTTTTCGCCATTGGACACTGCAGTGAGTTTGAATACTAGCGTGTGTAGTAAGCCCGTTTAACACGAATAAGTCTCAGCAAGGATTTCATGTGCATCTACTGCTCAGTGCTTTCCACTCCCGCTCCCCTCCTACCCCCTCCCAATGCAACGCCCTCTTTGAAGTCCATTTATTGTTTCATGCTTTGGAAATTGAACACTTAATTTTAGTTCTCAAGTGAATGTTGCGAATACGGACTGAATGGAGCTCACTTCAATGCTTCAATAAGAATTGTCGCCGCCCCTTGTTTATTGTATCTGGGTTTGAAGTGTCTTCGGCTTGACCACGTTAGTGCTGCGTGGGAATTGAAGCCAAATTCCTGGATCCGCCCTGGTTTGGGAAATGAATTTGCGCCTTACTGGTATAGATACCGGCACTATTTTCATCAAAGTCATAAGATAAGCGTTTAGAATGTTTGCGCGTTTACTGTTTTGCCGGTAGTTTTTGATGCTTTTCTTGTGAAAAGTCGCGTCTATTTTGTTGATTATAGGTTTTAAGTGATTAAGATATAATGGTTATCTTGCGTTTAAGAATATAGCGATGATTCATTTAACTTCCTTAATTAATTTGATATTTTCTATTTCTCATTTAGATACAAGATAAAATACTGCGAATGTTCACGGGCAGGTAAGTTCTTCCTCGGAATTAAGAGAATCAGTTTAGCATATACCAAATAACGCATATCATGATAGTGTATACATACCGGCAGTTACTGGCAACATAATTTAGCGGGGTCTGCTCTCCATATTTCACTTTCATTAATATGTAAATTTAAACCCAAACTTCCAACGTTTGACGAAGATAAAACGTAACCATGGTTTAAGAACTAAAGTTATGAGGGGCTCTATCGGCGTTCTGAAATGTCTCCTGCTATAGTGTTTAACTCGGTGAAAGTATTATTTTCTGAAAGTAGAGAACATGCAGATTTGGAAGTTAGACAAACTGGCAAAAATGGGTCGCGTGACCATGTATTTTAGTAAAATTCAGTAAAAAAGTTAGATTAGCAAAACAACGGTATCAATGCATTGATCAAATTTCATTTGATATACATGTAAGTATTCAAGATAAGATGAAATATCAAATGCACGCTGTTACGGATTCCTTAAATATCGTTTTGTTTTCGTTTGAGTGATGCAACTGTTGCGGTGTTACATTAAAATCGTAAAACTCGTTTTTTCGATATAACTTCATGCAAAAGGAGAACATTTTAAAAATAATCAGTATATAAAAATATGTTACATATGTAAATGTTTTCAGATTTGTGTTGATTAGGTCACGTGATGTGACCAACAGATGCAGATCAAACTTGAAAATCTTGCAATTCCTAACTGTGTTTTGGAGAAAAGTGTATGAAGCATACTTTGTGAAAGTTTCATATAACTGTGATCAGCTCTTTTATAATACGAGTTACAATGCAAACATGGAGCAGACGTCAACTCAAAGTAAAAACGCGCCCTCTATAAGAAGTAGCAAGACTCTTTACTGCGTGATTTTTTCTTTTACAAACTGTACTTCATAATAATATATTTTGTTTTCAATTGAAGCATTTTCATATCAATTCATTTAATATTTTCTCCTTGTTTTTGTCTGCAGTGGAATTAAAAATCCTGTCCACGGCGGCGTTACGTTTCGTTTCAGCTAAACCGCAAGCAAGAATGGGTATTGAAAATGCTTATGGACACTGGAAAGACTAAAGCAGATTGACATCGACAATACAGTCACGTGCTCTTGATTTCTGCATGAAATCATGTCATATCAGGGTTGTTATAGCACCCATCTTAATTGTACTTTGAATAAGAAATAAAACTAGATGTTGCGACTTAATTAGTTTGGTTATAAGTTTTGAAAAGTATTATCATTGTTCATGCAGAGGAAGTATTGACTGTCGATATAGTCGGTGGGCCAGATTTTGTAGGGCCTCTAGAAAATGGTTTTTGTGAGTACTTTAGGGGGGCAATTTTATTTTGGTGTTTTTTTTATTTATTTATTAGAGTGTTTTCAAAATCTAAAAAGTTCCCACATATGAAGTTGCACATTTTTGAGAAATTTGAGTTTGAAGTTACCTAATAATCACCAAAGAGCTTAGTAAACTTATATTTGTAAAAACAACAGTTTTGGTGACTTTTTTGTAAAACAAGTAATATGGTCCCATCAGTGCCATTGTATTGAACAATATTACACTCACATTACATGTTTTACTAT
>NMRA01000033.1:1301507-1339527 GCA_002633005.1 Phoronis australis
CACACACACACACACACACACACACCCACACGCACGCACACACACCCACACACATGAGCGAGCGCGCACACACACACACCCACGCACGCACACACACACGCGTGAGCGCTCGCACACACACGCCCGCACGCGCACACACTTAGCTACGTACTCACAAGCGAGTCATTTTTAGAAAGTTAAGTCATCACACGAGTTAGCAGGGCCCTAACTTTTCATTTACAATTGCAGAACAAACTCACAAAATGCACATCATTTCTTTCCGTAAAATACTGTAACATGGTTTTAGCAATCGAAAATGTCTTGTTGAAAAACTGCTGGCATGTAGTTTGATGGGCAGTCGAAAGTGATTCTGAGACTTGAAAGATATAGGCCAGACTGTTCCCGGCATCCAGCCAGGGTCACAAGTCGGTGCGTATGAGTAGTCTAATTGTCAGATTTGTCGACTAATTTTGTCAAGAAATCGTTGGTTGTCTGGAACTGTGCCTCAAGCGTGGTGATTAAAACTAACAAAATGAAAACGAAACAATGAAAATCGGATCGATTTGATAACTGCAACACGAGATCAAAACTCAGTCGAGCAGACAGCCTGAAATTTACGTGCCAACTCTCGCGGCTAGTGTCGGTGTCACAAGCTCTAATAAAGAATACATAGGTCACGTGCGGGACTTGGCATCCCTGGGAAAGTATTCTATGGTTTTACTTAAAGTGAAGATTAGATGAGTTGCCCTAATCTTGAGAAAACGTGATTTCAGTTCTAGCACAACTGGTTAATTTAGCCAATGAGCTAGTGGATAAGAGAACTAGCTAGTTCGAACTGTGCAAACTCGACAATTTATAACCACTACTTTGAATATGATGAAAGGAAGATGCGAGCAGAGACGGTTGTGAAGATGCCAGTGACTATCCATACAGCCTCGAAGTTTGACGGGTTGGTGTAAATACTTTTTGATGTGGGTTGCCCGACAAATTTGTTGGATAAATTTATATTACTAAATGTAACAATTTACACGCTGACGCCACTCCGAATCTGACGAACTTTGTATCGAATGAGCTTGTTTGGAATTAGCTAATACAAAGATTTGGTTAGTTATCAATTAGTCTGGAATAGCAATTGATATTTACATTTGAGACTGCGCGTGTGCGACGTGATTTCTGTCGGTAACTCAGCAATAAGCCATTTAAAATGCATGATCTTGCAAGAACGTGTGTGATTTTAAAAGTACGAAGTTTCACAAAAACATATTAAGGTTGGAAATTAACAGGCTCACCTTCTGCTTTACTGTACATGAACAAGATGCGCTCTTTCCTGAGCTTAGCCGCCACGTACCTCCACGGGAGATCGACATCAATCCAACATATTCGATTTTGGGCTTCAAAATATCAAAGGACAGATTTGTGTACGACAATCTCAGAGGTAAGAGGAATGCTAAACGAACACTCCTGTGCCCGGGAGATAAGTCCTCCAACAGGAACTCTAAATTATTTCTGACAGTTTTTTGGATGTTATACTACCACATCAAAATGTGATTAAGTGCTCGATCATCTACAATATAGTGTGCTTGGCAGAATGTTTCCATTTGATGGCCCCATCATTATTTAGCTATATGTTCGAGTCCAAACTCAAAATCTTGAAGTGTATATTCGAGGTTGTAGCTTGTATCTAGTTGTCGCGAAGTTCGTAAACCGTAACATACTCGAGTCTGCGATCGTGGATATGGGCGGACGTTCTGGGCAATAGGTGACGCGATTTTGCATTGCACCCAATTTCAGCAGTAGAATAACGGTACAACGCTAATTTTCCATCACCGTTAGACAATTTAGTTAACTCAACAAAGAGTGTACTTTTAATGGCACTAATTTTGTGTCGGAGTAATTTGGTCAGTTTTTACCCACATCGGCGCAAAGCTGTGTATCTATTATACAGCTTTGCATCAAGGCTACATACAAGTGGACATGGCTTTGATGCAACGCATTCAGTTTTGCACCGATGTCAGGGTAAAAAAAAAACGGTAAAAAATCTGACTGAAAATTCAAGTCATTAAAAACGTCACTCTGATTTAGTTAACAATGCTGAAAGGTGCCAATGTACAGCCATTATGCTGCTCAGTTTGTGGAGTGATAAGATGCGTCGCCTTTCAGCGCCATGAAATAGAGCGTCACCTATTGGCCAATTTCTTTTTTCGCCGATTCTTCAATCAACTGTTCTTCCAAATGCAGTGGCAGATCTACTGGGGGTTTAGGGGGATTAAACCCCCCTCCTCTTGGGCCAGGACCCAAAAATAAAAAACACAACAACGTCTCCAGCAAAACGAAAACGGCACCGCCAGCGTGTGTAAACCCTAAATAAACCAAATTGAGGGGGGAGAGGTTCACTCTGAAAATATATTTTTTTGCATTGTGAATTGCTGAGTCATCGTGGCTCATCGGCAAAACGCGCGGAGATCAATCGTGCGCGCGCTTCCGTCGACGCTTCTGAAGTAGACAAGCATTTTAGATGGATCGACCGCTGACCGGAAAGAGCAGTTCTATAGCGGATTTCTTTAGGTAACTAGCTTCTTTACTCTAAGATATGTTTGGATTTGATTAGGGGAAATACTGTGGTGCCGCAATCCTGACATTCAGGCGAATTGACGTGCAACGTTTTTACCTCATCTGTCACGCCGTGCTATTATACTCCACACGTTTGTATTTCGAATTTCACTGATGTATAGTAAAGTTGTCTTGCGCAATATCATACAGTGTACATGTACATGTAATATTTTTGAAAAAAAATCTTTTTCCGAAGAAATGCTATTGTGGCGGTCGCCGTGGTCTGGTGGCGAGTCCGTTTGAAGATATACTCTAACAAGTTATGTCTATACAAGGAATGACCAAGGGGGCACTCACATTGACAAAGTGACCGCATTCGCGAGCAGTGTACAGTACCAGAAATTGCGGGGAGGCTGTTCTTTTACAAGAAAGTCTTGCGGGACTCGTGCAATGTCATTAGACCTCCTATTTCCGACCTCAACAGCTACCGTCTTTCTACCTGCAATAAGCACACTGCCGTCTTCTATACCGGGAGTTTCCGCAGAAAGGCCCACCCGATGAAACGCTCATGTCCATGGGCATTTATTTGATGTCAGTACTTCGGGTTTCAAGCGTTCAGACATTGGGACGTTTATTTCGAAAATTGCAAGAGATGCAAATAGGTCCAGGGATACATCGCCAGTGGCGGATCTACGTTTTCAGCAAGGGGGGGTTTAGGATTCCCGCCAAGGTCGAATACTAGGCGCGTGGCGCCGAGCGGGAGGAGGTCGGGAGGGGGGTTTCCCCTCCCGTGTAAGCTATTTTTTGTTTTTGTAGCCAAATAGTGAAATTTCCATGCATCCTGGAAAGTTTCTGGCACTTAACATGTCTCTGGAGTTTTTCTTAAGATAATTAAAAACCCTTCTCGATTTCGTCACATGAACTTGGCACATACGTTTCGTGAAACCATATTGTGCACATCTGGGTATGAGTCACGCCACCAGCAAAAATTTTTGTTGGAACATCTGCTGACACACACCTTTTTTAGCATACGAAAAGTCGTATACGAAAAAGTGTGGTGTGTATACATGGGTTAAGACAGTTTCCAAATATTCAAGAGCATAATTAAGGAGCACCGACGGGGCGTAAAAACTTGAATATCAGATGATCGCATAACAGCAGCCTCAAGTTGATTAAGAACGAAGACCTGTACTGTTAGTCCGGAAATAAACATGTCTCGTTCTGACGAGAAAAACTGGCGAACGATGGTGCTCTCAACTCATATTCTATTATCAAAAGCGACAATAAATAATTAGGTATCACTTTATTAAGCTGAATCACGTTGACAACAATTGAAAAACGTCAAATCTATCAGGAAACAAATCATCTGAAAACAGTTTCACGAAACCAAAACATCCTGTGCACAGTGGTGAAAAGATACACTGGACTAGTTTGCAGAGGGACCAGATGTACACTGAGAGTACACAAAAAGCTGACCTGGTCCGTCACGAGACCAAGAGTGCACCTGTGCTTATCATCCCTATACAAATAGTCGATCTGTCGCGGGATCAAACAGTACTGGCTGAGATAAATAGTTTTACAAAGCACACTTTGGTAAAAAATCTCAAGACTATTTCGCCGAGGGACCAGAAGTACACGGAAACTCAACATCTACACAAATCAAGCTGGCCTGGTCCGTCGCGAGACCTAAAGTGTACTATGCAAAAAATTTTGAATTGAAAACTTCTTTCTAAAATTTTAATCCCCAGTGGTTACTCATACGTTAGTCCTATCCTTCTGTTGTCTAGACCGCCGAGGAATTTGTATATCGGATCCAATGATTTGCTCGTCTTGGAACCATTCGACCCAGATATCTTCGATGTTTGTTCCCAACGCTTGCACTTCGTCAACTGCTGTGTCAATGAGCTTGTAAGCCTCTACAATGTCAGACTCTCGTTTCGCAGCTCAGTTGACACTAAGACCCTTGAGGTTGCCAAGTCCATTCGAAAGACTTACATGCGCAACTAAATTTAATCCTTTCATCATGGACTACTTCAAACCTTGACGAAGCATCCCAGGACCTATTTGCATCTCTTGCAATTTTCGAAATAAACGTTGCAATGTCTGTACGCTTGAAACCCGAAGTACTAATATCAAATAAATGCCCATGGGTATGAGCGTTTCATCGGGTGAGCCTCTCTGCGGAAATTCCCAGTATAGAAGACGGCAGTGTGCTTATTGCAGGTAGACAGACGGTAGGTGTTGAGGTCGGAACTAGGGCTCCTTAGGAGGCCTATTGAACATCGCACGAGTCTCGCAAGACTTTGTTGTGAAAGAACAGCCTCCCCGCAATTTCTGGTACTGTACGCTTTTCGCGAATGCGGTCACTTTCACAATGTGGGTGCCCCCTTGGTCATTCCTTGTATAGACATAACTTGTTATAGAGTGTGTCTTCAAACGGACTCGCGACCAGAGCACGGCGCCCGCCACAATAGCAATTCTTCGGAAAAAGAATTTTTTTCAAAAATATTACATGTACATGTACACAATATTACATGTACACTGTATGATATTGCGCAAGACAACTTTACATCAGTTACAAACGTGGAGTTTAATAGAATGACACGGCATGACAGATGAGGTAAAAACGTTGCACGTCAATTCGCCTGAATATCAGGGTTGCGGCACCGCAGTAATTCCCCTAATCAAATCAAAACATATCTTAGAGTAATAAGCTAGTTACCTAAAGAAATCAGCTATAGAACTGCTCTTTCAGCGGTGAATCCATCTAAAATGCTTGGCTACTTCAGAAGTGTCGACGGAAGCGCGCGCACAATAAATCCCTGTTTTGCCGATGAGCAACAAAGACTCAGCAATTCAAAATGCAAAAAACTATATTTTCAGAGTGAACCCCCCTCTCAATTTTTTCCAAGTTGGTTTACTTGGGGTTTACACACGCTGGCAGTGCCGTTTTTGTTTTGCTGGAGACGCTTTTGTTTTTTTTTTTTAATTTTTGGGTCCTGGCCCGAAGGGGGGTTTAAACCCCCTGAACCCCCCCCCCCGTAGATCCGCCACTGATCGCCAAGGTTTGAAGTAGTCCATGATGAACGGATCAAATTTGGCTGCGCATGTAAGTCTTTTGAATGGACTTGGCAACCTCAAATGTCTTACTGCCAACTGAGCTGCGAAAGGAGATACTGGCATTGTAAAGGCTTGCAAGCTCATTGACACAGCAGTTGACGAAGTGCAAGCGTTGTGAACAAACATCAAAGATATCTGGGTAGAATGGTTCCAAGACGAGCAGACCATTGGGTACGATATATATGGATTCCTCGGCAGTCTAGACCACAGAAGGATAGGACAATGTATGAGTAACCACTGGGGATTAAAAAGTGTCTAGAGAGAATTTTTTTTGCATAATACACTTTAGGTCTCACGACGGACCAGGTCAGCTTGATTTGTGTAGATATTGAGTTTCAGTGTACTTCTGGTCGCTCGGCGAACTAGTTTATGCCTTGTGATTTTTTTACCAAAGTGTGCTTTGTAAAACTATTTATCTCAGCCAGTACTGTTTGGTCCCGCGACAGATACACTATTTTATAGGGATAATAAGCACAGGTGTACTCTTGGTCTCGTGACGGACCAGGTCAGCCTTTTTGTGTACTCTCAGTGTACATTTGGTCCCTCTGCAAACTGGTCCAGTATATCTTTTCATCACTGTGCACAGGAATTTTTGGTTTCGTGAACCTATTTTCAGATGATTTGTTTCCTGATACATTTGACGTTTTTCAATTGTTGTCAACGTGATTCAGCTTAATAAAGTGATACTTAATTATTTATTGTCGCTTTTAATAATAGACTATGAGCTGAGAGCCCCATCGTTGGCCAGTTTTTCTCGTAACGAGACAGAACACATGTTTATTTCCGGACTAACAATACAGGTCTTCGTTCTTAAACAACTTGAGGCTGCTGTTACGCGACCATCTGATATTCAAGTTTTTACTCCCCGTCGGTGCTCCTTATGCTTTTGAATATTTGGAAGTTGTCTAAACCCCTGTATACACACCACACTTTTTCGTATGTTACTTTTCGTATGCTAAAAAAGGTGTGTGTATGCAGATGTTCCAACAAAAATTTTTGCTGGTGGCGTGACTCATACCCAGATGTGCACAATATGGTTTCATGAAACCTAAGAGCCAAGTTCATGTGACGAAATCGAGAAGGGTTTTAAATTACCTTAAGAAAAACTCCAGAGACATGTTAAGTGCCAGAAACTTACCAGGATGCATGGAAATTTCACTATTTGGCTACAAAAACAAAAAATGTCTAACACGGGAGGGGGGTTTCTCCCCGGAACATCAAAGTTTCTTTGGTAGTGCGTTGAAGCTAGATTAAGTGATAGAATGCTGTAGCTGAGCTTGAAGTGCTGGTTCTATGAAGCATGAGAATGCAGTAGCTGAGCTAGAAGTGCTGGTTCTATGAAGCATGAGAATGCTGTAAGAGAGTCATATATGCGGTCGGAAATACGTAAAGTCAATTAGAGATAATTGCGGCATTTTTCAAAAGCTTTATGATTCTAGGAATAGAAAAACATAAATTAGACTCCAGTACAACCATTTCTGGGATCTGTATTGAGGAGTATTTTTGTTAACGTTTTCGGGACACAGTTTACGTCCATGCAAACAACGAAGCTGTCTGCATCGTTTGCACAGTCAAATTTCAGTTTTGTTTCATTACCTGCTCGGGCCCGTTAACTTCTTGTTGCCAACAAAAATTAAACTAACATGATGTCATCTCCCTGGCACACCTAGACCTACCAGATGTAGTCGAGCAACGTGACGGGCTTAGAGGGTATTCCAGTTGAGTTGTGTATAAATACTCTACATCAAAGGTCTCAGGACGAAAGTTGCGTTCCACATAACTATTTCTGAAAAATAATTGAACGTCACTTGAACAAAATAAATACAAGCTACTGAGAGGATTTTTTATTAATTATTTTTAGACTGGGATGCGCTCAAAATTATTTGGCCAAATATAGCGTTCAGTAATTGTGAACTGAGAGCGTAAGATACAGTTTCTGTTCCAAGTCTTAGGCCACTTTTCAAGAAACAGATCCCTGAGTTGAAAAGTCGAATGTTGTGCTTGTTCAAATATTATGTATTTGATAGTGGAATATATCCAGAGCAAGCAGTGGACTAGTCGAATGATGATCCATTTCTTAGAGAGCGGGTAACAGACGAATCCAAATTTATAAAATTGACCCAAATTGAAACATAGGAATGCTTTTTCAATCTGCTGACACAAGTTTGCCGGTGACTTAGTCCACATTCCCTTGCTTGGTTTGGTGGCCACTCAGTATCGATTGAGTTGTCAAGCTTGAACTACCTGCTATTTTGGGACGATATGGTCATTTCCTTGGACTGCAATCACAAAGACTTCATGAAACTAATCACAAGGTTATCGTCAGATTTTTACTAGCCATACAATAAAAAATTGAGAATTGCCTCTGGAAATTTTCGACGGTAATTGACTGGCTGTCATCTTCCTCAGTAATGATTACCACTAGGTGGAGCTCTAGATAAATGTATGGTGTAAATAGGGCTTATAGGTGTAGGGAACCCTCTTTGCCGTTCATGCACTTAGGCGTCTGTCTGCTGTAAATAGACCACTGTATTTTGCGTTTGTAGTCGTTGGCCTCTTGGCATATTAGGTTACTGTTCTCCCAGTTTATCACAAGGATTTCTTACACTGCGTGATCAGCTCATCGAAACATTCCTCTCACACCTGGTGACGCTGGAAAAAATCTTGTCATGAATAGGACTCCTTTTAAAGTGGACATGAGACAATTGACCCTCAGGGCGTCAAATCTATGGGTCAATTTGGAGAACATGTTTTTTGTATCCTTTTTCAATTTGTTCCCGTGTCCACCGACAGGTCGGATTTTCCAAACCGGTTTGGTTTTGCGAGTTAGGTTTGATTTTTCAAACACGATTGATTTTTACGAATTAGGTTTGATTTTTACCAATTAGGTTTTCATTGATTTTTAACAATTAGGCTTGATTTTTCTAATAACTATTTTTCCCTCTCCGCGACCCATAGCCGTTCCAATCACTCGTCCGGTTGAGACCAACTTGCTAGTATTCCCTTAGGCATCTTATGGTCGCGAGCTCAGCCGTGGAACTTTAGTGAGGCCTTGCGTTACATTACTTTATCTCACCAAACTCGCAAGAAGCGAAACACACGCCTTGTTCGTAATGTTTCCCATATCGGTATTTATTCTTTCCCCAAATGAACTGTATCGACAAACCAGCCTTCTGAGAGCTCATTAGTGCCACACCTGCCACAAACACGATTTCACGAAAGAAAATGGAACTGTGGCTTCGTGCATTCTTCTCGACAGACTGGTTAGTACACGACCTATTAGGAAGGGTGCGTCTTGTAGGCCGTAGCAGAATGAAAAACGATGGCACAGAGTCTTTCCAGAATGATTAGGCTACGACCAATAGGGAAAACATTATCTTTATGGTGTGCGCCTTCTCGTAGGTTTTTTGCTACTTGTAACAAAGGAAACGTTTCGTACAATGCATTTTACTCCTCCAACAATTGAAATAAGCACACTGCGGCACATTGTTGGTGGTGACTCGCAGGCAGAATTTTGAAACACGTTTGGGCTCACGTGGACATTTTGCTTTCATCATCCGGCATGTAGATTCACTAGTGTGACTAAAGCAGCGATGGTTTGTGCACATGAAATGCAACGTCATATTTTTTGCTTTGAACCAGTAGTTGAAGCGGGTAGCAAGTATCTGCTTGGAGGTTGAAAATTGAAATGAAAAACGTGATTACAGACTTTTTGATTACAGCCAGTGAGAATCTTTACAAGGGAGCTTTCTGTACGTAAGTATAATCAACCATCAAGTTAAAGTAATTATTAAATTTCCCTAACAAGTCTGGAATGACACCGGTATATGCAAATGGAGCGCGTTCACGTGTCTCACTCAAATGAGTGAACAACATGTTGTCATACTTGTCGCGCAGACACTCTTGCTAGGCAAGGTTTCACAAAAATCGGTCATTTCATGAGTAACTATAAAGTTTGGTGCAACCCAATTCATGAACGGGAACGAGATGTGGAAACTGAGCGACCGGGGATCGAAATAGTGGATGGATCGGGAAACGAGAGGGGAGTATCGGTGACTAGAGTGTTGAAATCAGGAATTACTAACGGCGATTGGGAGAACAGGTATTCACCCAGAAAAGGCCTGATGTCGACGCGGACAAGACCGTCAAGCAATGCACCATTTTACTCTTGCGTGAGCCCCCCACCTCCTCAAAGGAGATTTGGAACCCCATCAAATTTTGTACAAATGTAGGCCTTATTCATGCCGATAAGTTCACGAGGGCTGGTTTACTTGCACATGATCTGCGCGAATGCAAATGATATCGACGGCACCCACTGGCTGTGTTTTTCAAGTGACTGGGATTAACAATATGACGTTACCGATTTCCACCAACAGGGGGCGGTAGTATTTTTCTGCACAATATGCATTGTGTTAATCGAGCATAACGCTGCACTAAAAATGTTCATTATGTTCAATCGATAAGGAAATGTTGAAACTGAGCCCTTTATCAGGATGCGTGGGTATTAACTACTTCATATACTCTAAACCGGACGGGTACAGCAGGAACTTAAGCGAACGAGCTTGTTGTTGTTGCTGTTGTCGTTGTTGCTATTGAAATGACGCTGCCTGGAATACACTTAACACAGGCATGGGAGTGACACTCAACAAGCGAAGCAGAGGTAGGACGTTGGCTGTATTCTCCATCGCTCTGCGCGGCAACTGAATTTGGTTATATGGCCAGAATCACATGAATTCATGTTTACTCAACGTTTCGCTTTTTAGATTATCAGCTGTTCAATATTATTACCATGTGAAAGGGATCAGTAGCATCACCTGCTTATGCTGTGCGTTCTGACAACACTTTCAAGATTCACGAGAAAATTTTTGTGAAGGTTGTTCCTTAAGTCTGCACCAACACAGTTTCCCAAAGTTGGATGTTAAAGGAATTGGCTTCGGAAAACGTCCTTTGGTACTTAATAGCCAACAAAGATTTAATGTGTAACGGAATAACTGGGTGTCGTTTTACCAAAAAACTCCACCCGTACGTTTGCATAGCAAACACTTATCCAGGGGTTCATTTACTCTCGGTTCCGTTCCTGTGTAGCGTTTTGTGCTTCCTTTGCAAACATGTTGTACATACAATGCACATTCGTGTTACAATAGCGGCGCATACGCGAACAATGTCCAAAACGAATTGCAAAAACAGTCTGGACCGCAGAACGTGAACTAATTCGTTTGGGGGACATTAATTCAATCACAGTGTTCGTGTGCGACATTAAAACATGTACAACACAACAAATCGGTCATTTATTTATAAAGAAACACTTTATGTCGACTGTGCCTATTCAAACATTATCGATCACTTTTTCTAAATGCCGTCTTAGGTTTACAATTACAAAATGTACGAGTGCGGTAGAAGACCACACTACTACCAATCTACATGCTTTACAAAATACGTAGTAAGCTCCACTCCAAGTAACACAAATAAAACAGAATTTAAGAAGTGTAGTTACATCTTAACGTGCATACATCGGACAGTTTACCTGAGCCTTTCCGTGGTCACGTTCTCATAGGACCACATTTGTAGCTTTTGCAAAATACGTCTTACGACAAAGAAACTAACTTTTAATTTAGACCAGTTACCGCTGTAAACTTAGTCTAGAATTTTCCTTACAGAGATGAGAAATGATTTGTTTTGGACTTGCAATAAACTGATCTTTTGTTATTATTGAAGACTACACTTGGCTCATAAACGGACCTTTCGTTACAACTCAACTTGTAGAGGCTGGTCTCACGTAATTACGAACCCTTTTTACAAAACCAGAAATCCCATCTAATTTGACTCGTGTACAATTTCAAAAATTTCAGAAAGGTAAATGGTCGAAATCAAAAGACGATTTAAATTAAAGATTAGTCAGAGAAATACGTTTATTTTCAATAATAGAACAGGTCTCAGCGGGACAAAAATCCTTGGTGCTCTGCGCAACAAAAATAATGGTGCTTTTGTTATTCCAAGAACCCCACAACTTGTTTTCCAAGCCATAGAATTTAGAAGAAAAGTCTGCACTGGATTCGCAGTGTAGAAAGATGACGACTGCATTTCTTATATTAGAGCAACACAACCGGCCCCGGCGCCTTATATATGTCACGTGCACCTCTATGCTCAAATTGCTCGCTGTAGAAAATTTACTAAATATCAGTTGTTTAGAAAATCGCTGTTAATTATACTGAGTCTGCACAGCTGAACTCTTTTGATGCCAAAAAGCGACACTTTAAACTTATGATGCGTTACACCATAAACGTTGGGGTTCGTGGATTAAGAAAAAGACTTATCTGTTCCCAATTATCTTATGTTTCACAGTACTTGTGTGAGCATTTTGATAGGCCTTGTATGGAAATTCGCGCTACCAAAAGATGCTCGCTGAGTACTATTTCAGCTTTTTCATTGCCTGCAGGAACAAAGCGAACGGCCCTTCGTCCTTGCACCACCACTAGCTTATTTTGTAGCCATGGCAACCATCAAGGTTATGTAATACATGTCTTGTTTTTTATAATACTTAAAGGAGAATGCCACCCGATTTAATTAGTTTTTTATATCACCTCGTACATGGTCGATCTTACCTCGTCGAGAGGTGTCGCGTTAACATGTGACAAAGGTGAGAAACGACGCAGCGACGTCAGTTGTTCTTCTGCAGAGTGAGTGCCGCCACGGTGTGGTGAATCGTTCCCGCTTATGCGAAGTATGAAGCTGCGAGGAAAGTGGGTGTATCGTTTTTTTTTCGATTTCCTCAACAGTCTGTAATGCTTCGGAAGTGGTTTGCCGCAGTGAAGAATGAAAAGTACGCCGTTAATACCAGGAATGAGGCCGTGAAACATCTCCGTGTCTTTGTCGGGCATTTCGTCGACAGTGATTTCACTAACGAATGCCGCCGGGCTTACCAAGCAGCTCATGCTAGGGCAGAAAAAGAGACTGGGGCTGAAGTCAGATGCTGTACGTACTGTGCTTGCGTTCGGCAGGCAGGAAACGAAGAAACCCGGATCAGTTGTTGATCAGTTTTTGATTATGGAGAACTGTAGTTGGCCATGAAAACATAAACAATTACAATTAATTCAATCCATGAGAACATAACGTTTTACATAACCTGTTTGATGACTTACTCGTTCGTCAGACTTCAGTTTAGTCCTCTGGGTGTAGGATATGTTTTCCCCAGTTCTTTTTCCCAGCCATAAAATCGTTGTAAGAACACCTCTGTTCAGATGAGGTGCAAAATCAGGATAGTTCGTGTCTGCGCTTCTATAAGAAGGCGTTTCGCTTGCGGAGTTTCGTGGTAGCAAACGCAAGCGTCAGTCGTTTCTGTTATCGTGCAGTTAGCGCACTGACACCATGACAAGTCATTTAAACGGTTTTTTAAGCTATCCATATGTTCCGTTGTCTGTGCACGTTCACAGTGGTTCTCTAGTATTTCTTGATCAGTGTATTCCGTTTCGAACTGATAGCCTGTGAAACCTAACGATCGACCTGTGAAGTGGATGAGCACTCGTCTAAGTCGGGATGCGAGTTGCCGTTTATTATTGTGCCTTCTGTTTCAGAATCATTTATTTTTACCCTAACCAATGCTTCTATAAAACTGAAACAAAGTCTGTCTCATTAGATACAATTTGTAATTCCTTTGGAGTGTTCGTTAGTGCAAATGTTTTGAGAAGCCAACAATGAATACATCACTGCTTTATCGGCTTTAGATGCAATAAAGCTAATTGACCAGGCACCGAGGCAGTGTGAGCTCATGCTGACACGAAGCTGTTGAGAAACAAAAACTCGATTTTATATCCTATGGTCAGATATTAGGGGAATCTGTATTTAGCTATACATATACATTATTCGAATCATTGTTACTGTACAACGTTTGCCCTGACGGTTCTGTGGAAGGGGAAACTGACTTCGCGGCCCCCGACGAGAAAGTAGATTTGCAGTTTCGCGTATAGTCTTTTCGTGACTGGAAGTTTAGCTTCCAACTTTGGCTGGTTTATGTTCGCGATGTCTTCAGTCCGGCTGCGACGGGCCTGATCGGAATTCGAGCCATTGTCCGGGAGAACAAGCGGTTGTGTGTTTAGAACTAAGAAATTTTCAAGATTAGTCTAAAATTACAACATACATCAATGCTCTCCTGTTTATATTTCACGGAAGAATAATACGAATTTATCACCTAACAGACTCCAAACTCCCGCGACCGACCTTGGTAAATTGGCCTACCGAACTCTGTAGGCTACGGTACGTGCAAATACCTATAAATCCGTAACAGAGAAATAAAACAACACGTTTTTTCAATAACACGATATGTTTTTAAGGATTTTACATTGAATTATGATGATTTATTAGTGTAAAACGATCAATTCAAGCAATAAACTGACACCAGTAAGCGTGTTTTGAACCGCTGAACAGACTGAGTTCGAACCTGTGACGTCATTGGTTAATTTCAACACATCCGTCTGCCGTAAAGTGTCAGGTGAAAGAACTGGTACTTGCTGTTATCAAATGGAACTACTCGTTCTAAATTGATACAAAATAGGTTGTTTTGGGGTGGCATTCTCCTTTAACACTCAAGAGTTGCTGGTAGTGTGTTGAACTCGAAAATATTTTGGCATTTTCTACTTCAATACGAACTCAAAATAATTTTGTACTTGATTACATTATGGCTTACAAGGACGAATTGTGTAATTGATCCACAGACACATTTTTTCTAAAATGAATCCTGATGTCCCGTGAGCCATTTTCACGGCGCCTTTCAAAGAAACAGCCGGTGACGTCGCCGCCTCAATTTCTGTTTGCTTTAATTTGCAGCCTTTTTAGGAATCGGAGATTTGTAACAAAATCAGAAATTCACAGCAGATTTTGCTCTGGATAAAGCTAATATCTTCAAAAAATCAGCTCTAGCCAAAAATATCCCCCGAAATTCGTTTTGGGACGCAAAACTATTGTGTCTATTTAAAAAACGACTTAGGGACATAGCTGTGCGTTTAAGTATCAGCTGTTGGTGAACGAATAAAAGGCACGCTAAATAAACCAAATATGTTTTGTTTAGTGTGTCAACGTTGGTCAATATTTGATGACGACAATGCGAACCCGATACTGAATTTTTAATCATTGTTAACATCGGCCCTCTGGGGAATGAAAGAATTAATATTCAAAGAAAATTTACATAAGGTCACATTTCTCGCGCTGCACTGCATTAGCACACTGTACCATTTTAACGCAGATATACTACTCAAATAAATATCAGACGCAAGCGTTTTCCTTCAGGGTCGGTCCTCAGCTTGGAGTCGTATGTGTTTCGCGACAGTTATATTTAAACCATATCAACATTCAGACCTAGCTTCAAATCCTGCAAAGGTCTTGGGTGCTTCTCGGTCCTGGTGTATTCAGTTCAGCTGTGTTTCATCAATTTCTTTGAAAATTGAATATGACGGACCAACAATGTATTCCATGTGGTACGTATTTTGTTTGAGAACCTATTCTTCTATTAAAAACGAGTGTATGATCCAGATTGTACATGGGTTTTTTATATTTTTTATAGAACTATTTGTTTCCAGCTTGGGGGCCCCTTTCAGAATTGGGGACCTTTTCATTGCAGACTGTGTTTATCTCTTGTTGCCAATTTTGCCCTAATTTCTGCACAGTTTTCAGCATCCGGTTATTGAAATTGCGCGCGCAGGCCCTGGTTTGAGTTGACGCATAATTGATTTCCGTCGAAAATATTGCTCTCAGTATATTAAACTGAACCATGATGAAACAAGTTTTCAATAGAGTTTTTGATTGTAGAAATAATCGAAATCTCGTCTTTGAACACAAAGCTTTGCTTGAGTGGGCCTCTAAGTACCACTTAATAGTTAATACTAGCTTCGTGTATCTGAATATCTGTACTTCTCCACCCTCACTAATTTTACCGTTAAGGCCTAAGCGTTTGCAAACGTTGGCCGTATTACAACCTGCCACGTGCAAAAGGATAATTATCTCGACGACTCGTCGACATAATTAAAATATTTATACAGATAAATTGTTGATATGAACTTCCGAATAGTAACCCGAGTAACCCGTCTACTGGTATCATTTCAATCCTTTGATACATTCAACGCACGTAAGCATTTCGTTCCCTTGATGCGTGACGATATATAGCACGTCCACGGACGTTTGTGAGATCGAACCCACATACACCATTTGTCAAGTGATACCCGCGCTTCTCCTTTTATTTTTGAGTATTCCATCTTTTTGCGCGCTAGTCCCTTTTGAGTAGACTGTGTAATTTTTTATATCTTTTTGTTCCCTGCTTCATTATTTTCCCATCAACTAAAAACAAGCAACTGCCTGCTTATCGAAGATATTTCAGAATTTCAGGCCCATTGAAGAGTAGCTCGTCTGAAAAATACATAGAAACTACTGATAAGAGCGTTTCGGTGAAACGTACGCCACTTAAGCATGGCGCAGACGAAAAGCAACGCGCTCAGCCGGCCAGCTACTTCATGGGACAGTAAGCCAAGAACATTGCTCGTTACTGGTTACTTGTAAACAAGTGAAAGTGCAGTTTGGCAAGCTCATTCTGCTTGGCTTACTGGCACTTCACACATCTCATAGATGGCGTTGATCTCCGTCTTCGTCTGCGTTTTGCATCACGAGCAATGTTGATTGTTGTGTTGAGTTGCTGACTTTCAGTTGTGAGAATGGTGATGATATGAAGAACTCAGCTAAGTACGCTTTTATACGTACCGGGGGTAGGGGTAGTTAGAGGCAGCCCCCATAAAGGGACCAGAAGAAGATTATCTTTTGAATCGCTGTGTAGTCTATGAGTTTCCTCAAAAAATGCAGCTTTTAAGCTGCACTAAAAGTGGTGGCCTAATTGTAAAACTGGTGGGCGGCCGGAGACACGAAATCAGTGTTTTCGGTGGAGAGAGGGACATGGTTGGTGACCACAGGTGCGTTTAAGTGCTATTTGGTCCCCACGCCCTCCTTCTCCCCTCCCCCACTGTGCTAATGGAAAACGCACGTAATGCTCTTTCAGAATCGGCTCGGGAGTGGTCATACTTCGGCAAGACTGGCCCAGAGTTTTGGCGCGGAGATAGCAAGAAGAAGCAGCAATCGCCCATCAACATCGAGACTGACCAAGTGGAATATCTTTCGAGTCTGGATACACCTGTGTTAACGGGATATGATGACGAGGTTGGAGCAGTTGAAATGCAAAACAACGGACATTCCGGTAGGTATGAGAAATTCTCAAAAACTTGTAAAGAAAGGTTATAATACTGTACATTTGAAGTCTTTTCAATTATATAAATTGAAAGAATGCCGACAATTCCTAGATGTTACATTCGGGGGGAACACAGTCGTTTTTAGTTTGACGTATTTGATGTAATTACCCAATCATCGGCTGGCGAGACCGTCTCGTCCTCGAGTCGACTCGCCTAGAATTGCCACCAACATATCGTGGAAATCGACAACAGCTGCATGGGGTCGCACAGAGATGGCTCAGCAAAGGGATAATTTAGGAAAACGGAAAGCACAAAAGTTGTCAAAAGCAAAAGTGGTCTCTTAGCATTGCTTTTTGTCTAATATTACAAGATGATGTCATTTTTTTCGTCTGAAAATACCGCATCTGTGGAGATAATTTGATCCGATCTAAGTAGGACAATACGCTAGTTTTGGCTTACGGAAGTAAGTGTTAGTTTCTGGCATTGTGGGGGCACACTACAGTTACAACAGGCTTTTGGTTAGCGACATACACCGAAGTACAGGTGGGACATTTCCTCACGTGCTAATCGAGAGTCTGAGAAAAACAAAGGGTTTGTAGCATTCCCAACTCACAAGCACTACTCGTGACAACTGAAACTTACGCCACAGATTTTTAACCGGTTAATTCGCATCGGCAAAAAATCCCGGCACACAAAAATATTACCAAAAACATCAAATTTGACAGTTTTCTCCCCAAAATTGCCACTTCCCTGTAAGTACTAGGAAAAACCCGACTACAGATTCAGAATGCTCGCACTCTATAGATTCTAAAATTGTGGTCATATTAGGCCCCTTACCAGCTACTTTTTTGGCCATTTTGATATGTCTGACAGCCACCTGAAATCGCACCCGGTTTGTCGGACATCAGGCGACAGGGGTTGAAAGCAAACGACAGCCACCGCTTTGCATCAAAAGAAGGTCACAGCTAAAAAAAACTTGGATTTTCTCATTCAGAAACAAAAGTAAATCAGTTTCCTGGCATTTGTTTTCAACAAATTCCTCGAACAACCAGCCAAACCTGACATACCCCAGCATATGAATTCTAGAGACTAGAAAATGCCCCGTGGCTGCAGCCGAACTGTTCAGTGCCACCTTGATACCAGCTATTATACTTCAAAAATACACGGAAGGCAAAATTTTAGTTCAGTAATAATTAAGCCGCTCTCTACATTTTCAGTGTCGATCAAACTTCCAGAAAAAACTATTTCCGGACGAGAATTAATGTTGAAGCTGCCGACAGTAGACGAGAACTTTTGGGCTCACTCGTTTCATTTCCACTGGGGAACCAGGCCCAGCTGTGGCTCCGAACACACTGTTGATGGCAAATGTTACCCTATGGAGGTTAGTTAATCACGTGACTCAGTAGTAAAAGCCGCGCGTAATAGCTACATACTCTAGCTGCGGAATATCGCGAAGCACGCAGTCGTAAGCTATGTTTTGCGGATTGTACTTCTTATAAACTAGAATATATAAACTGTGTGACTTTAACAGGCTTCTTATCAGTCTTCTTATCTTTTGTTTAATTAAGTCAATTGATAATTTTCTTTGCTCGAAGGTTATTTCCCAGAAACTGAGCCCGTGTTCAGAATTCACGTGACCTTGATATTGATATGCTTATTGCCGTAAGCAATGACCAACAATGTGACATGAGATCTCTGTAATTTGAAATGGAAATTTAATCAGGTCGATCTGGATTAGAATCGCATGTATCAAATAGGAAAATTAGGGTTACTGGTGAATTACAAGTTCTCGATTTGCAGTAGTCCAGAACTTGGCAGATACATGTACGTTTGTTGTTTTCTGATACACGATTTTTTTTCGAAATTTACCTTAGTTATAGTCTAAATTTAACGATTATTGCATGAACATGGAAAAATAGATTAATGCATTTCTTAGTATGTTTGAAATTGATATCTTTTTCACCGTTATTGTGATTACAAAGCTTCACAAATTTATCGGACAAGTCATGGGCGGCGCAGCACCGAAAAAACTGGGACTATAGTCCCCCAGCCCCCCTGTGGTGCACCGCCCTTAAACCATGACCGGCGCAGCACTGAAAAAAGTGGGGCTATACCCCCCAGCTTCCTATGGTGCGCCGCCCATGCAAGTGGTTTCCAATTCTCGGTTTCCACTTTAGCTGAAGCTCTTTTGAATGTCTCCCGCTTACGTTTTCGTAATCAACTAAAGACTTGTTACCGTTGCGTTTTATAGCTGCACATTGTCCACGTTAATAGCAAATACGAGTCGCTGGAATCTGCCGTGAACTACCCTGAAGGACTTGCTGTGCTCGGCTTCTTTTACGAAGAAACTCGAGAAGACAATGAAAGTTACAAAAAACTGATTGACAACTTTAAAGAGATATCCGAAGAAGGTATTTGCAGATCGTTGGCATATTCGTTCTGCATTCGCTCTTCACACTGATACGAATCGCACCTGAGCTAGGATTGTAATTACCTTGGGACATTATCGTTCTGTATACGTTATCAGGTGGAGTATTCCCATTTTCATCTTCGTCATAGTACATCTTATAATTATTACCATCGTCTTTGCCCTAGTCATGATCATCACCATCTTTTCTTTTTCTTCATCTTCATCAACGTGGCCTCGACATCACCTTGATCATCATCAACTACCGTTTTGTTTTTATCACAAGAAATAAACTCACTATTACTACGTGACCCTCATCCTCTTCATCATCAATCATCATATGGTTATTACCATGTTCATCACCATCATCATCAATCGTCATCATCATCATCATCATCATTATTGCTATCATCTCCCTCATCATCATCATCACCACCATCATCAAAGTCATTATGAATAGCATGTCATTATCATAGCTTACGCAATCTCCATCATTATTAATAACAACAACAGGAGTAGCAACGGTAGCATAATTTGCCATCATCGTCTTTATCGTTGTCTTCGTCACACCAAAGACAGTACAATTGCAATCACAAGGGCTCCTCCATTTTAATCACAGAATGCCATTCTCCTGGGAAACAGGATTGTATTGGCAGATTGGGTGCTTGTGAAAAACAAAACCGCGACATTTGTCTCTTGTCTTGTTTTTACTTATAACGACATTTGTTTTGTCGACAAGGACAGTAAGTCTATCAATGGATTTTGAAAATGTACTGATAGATTTACTATTTCTATTGAATATTATCTTCACTGACAGACCTGCAATCTTTTCCGATAAAGTTTGAAAGTCTATTGATGCCGTGTGCTATCTCTATCGGTTTCCTTTTACTCCACCAATAGACTTAATTTAAATGTATCACGAAATATAACAGAGGACATCATAGACCACCGCTAGTGTTATGTTTGTTAACTTCATCAACTGAGCTGATACTTTTATCGATAGTCTTAAACTTACTATATCCATCGATAGATTTTTTTATTCCTATCACCAGATTTACAGTCCCCACCCGCTGAATTACCATGTCCATCGATAGAGAGGAGCAGTTAGAAAAAGTCCTGTGCGTCGTTTTACAGTCACCGTACATAGTCTCCAAATGTCACACACTAATTATTAGTAATTTATTAACAGGTTCTTCGACGGCCATACGTGGTTTCACGCTCACGGATTTACTTGCGGACGCAGATCTCACAAAATACTATCGTTATCACGGGAGTCTCACGACACCACCTTGCTCGGAAGCTGTCACGTGGACTGTGTTTAGAGACGCAATTCCAATAGGTGCAAAACAGGTATGGTGTTGTTTGTTGTTATACGATGGCGAATTACAGGTTGTGAAGAGTATCAACAGACGTGTCAAAATGGCACAAGTTGTAAAGCATAACTTCAAACCATTGTGCATTTGCTATTATAGAAACTGTTAGAATGATGGCATCGAACAATAGATAATGTAAATATATTGACCTGATATATACAATTAATAATGTTCTAATATCTAAGTGCTTGTTTAACTCTTTGAAGTGTTGATTCCGTGTCCTTTCTTTTTCAAAGATGGCCGCTTTTCGTCAAACAATATGCCTCGCCAAGGAGATGCAGAACAACTTCCGACCCGTTCAACCACTCAATGGTAGACGAGTGTACGCCAGTTTTCAAAAGGAACAGTGACTGTAACGGTGCTTTTGTGACATCACCTACAATATCACAGTTGCAACTGCAGTGCTGGTGGCATCATGTTGATTATATTTCAAAGTTTGTTATGGCCTTGATGGTATATTTTAGAATCGCGTGTAGTGAAACAGCAGGGTAACAGGAATCGAAGCAATGACATAAGGACACATTTTTGCCGGGCTAAGTTCCGTAGACTCGTCAAGAATCTTGCGAAGGTGTAGCACGATCAGGTGTTTTGCTTGTGATGCATGGCGACTTCCCGGTATGTCGTGCGTGGTCTTTCGTTTTCGCGAGGCTCTCGCGTTTACGGAACTCAGTACTGGTTCGCTGCACGTCTATTGCCAAATTGCTAAATTTCACTAAAAGTGCATGGTTACGTAATCCAATTAATGTTGTGTTGGTAAAAGGTGCAAAGTCAAATTCTACAGGCTTGCTACTTTCAGAAAGTTTATACTTTTATTGAAATGATAGATATCCCGCTCAATACGCAGACTTGCCAATAGAATCCTACATCATCTCAAACCCTCAAAACGCTTCGGTCAAGAATTCAACATTGACAACGAAATGCAACTTCAATTTATAGCTCCAAACTAAGGTAAAACAAGTTCCATGTAGTTTTTTAACACTCCAAACTAACCGTCCATGAGCTGATAATTGTCTAAATCGCAATTTGCGTGGACGAATAATAATCCAAAATCAACATTTATGCTGAAGACGACATTACATTTATGTATCTCAAGTCTCATGACTAAAGACAAGAGACATGTTTCATGAAAAGTGTCTTTTAGCTCAAGTCAGACATTAAATTTGTCGTAGGCTCGCACTTAGCTATTACTGAATAACACTTGCGCAATGTATCTGTTGGCCTATAACAGTCTAATCGTCTGGTTGGTCTCAGAAGCATTGTGCCTGGCTGGAGTGGGATCAAATGATTTTTGGGAAATAGTTGTCTGGAGTACGGCGAAGTTTCTAATTTCGACATATAAGTCACTTTTCACGGCATGAGCGCGTGGTTTGTGAAGCTAGAGCCTGGAAAATCCACTGAAACATTTCAATTATTTGAGTACGAGATTGTACCATAGTCACCTGTTTTTAGGAAAATGTTTTATCTAAACACCTTGTTACACTAATCCTATTTAACTGAAATAGATAACCAAAATAATCTTCACTTTAGCACACAGTATGGCCAACAACTGAAATTTCATTTTGAAAAGTGTTCAGCAAAAGTAAGCATTAAGAGAAATGAGCATCATTATTAGCATTGATTGCACTGTGCAGCTGCCTTCAAACAATTTAACACATTTAACATTTTATCATCCCTAATCCAGTAGTTCAGCCTTTGAAAAATAGAGGAATGGTCATGTTGGCAATAGTTTTTGTTTGAAATTGAAAAGCCTCTTCTTTACTGTAGACCTAAAATTTCATTTGACTTCCTGTTTTAAATAGCACATAATTGGAAGAGTAAAAATTTTCCTTTGCTCAGTAACAACTCTAATTCAAGAATCTTCAAAATGTGAGATACTCAGGGTGTCTGCACAACATTTGAATTTTCAAGATAAATAAATTACAGAACACAGGCAATATTTCCGTTATCATATTTCTCAAATTCCAAACACTGCTCATGATTTTACATAAAAGGATCTCAAAATGAACTTAGAAGTTCATAAAAAGCAGTGCTGATCTCTCGCATGTAGGTAAAAACTACTGCAAGTACATTTGAGATTGAGACCACTATTACAAATTTATCAAGCAAAATAATTTTTGTTCAGTGACCTAAACTAAAGATTATTTACCATAAATGACACCTTTTCAAATAAAGAATACGTAGGCGTATTTACAATTAAACGTTTGGAACTGGGATAGGTTTTCAACTTTTCTTTTATTTGTGAAGTTCCCCTGTGATGAAATTTGATTTGTGGGAAATGGTTCATTGTGGTGGCCAGACATATACGGTTAAATGTACATGTAACTGACAGTGACAATCTCCTTAATTTTCTAGTGAGTTCAACATTATTTCCATCATCAGCTTGGTCTTTTTGTTTTTTAAGAGCTCTTTCAATTTTCGTTACAGTCGTTAAGTTTCTGTAACACTGCTTGTGAAAGACGCATGCACGCACCAAGCCTAAAAATGGGGGGCTCGAGTTTTTGAGAGTGTGGGCATTTATTAAGATTCACGGGGTACTTCAGAGCAACAAATTGTGCGTTCGTCAAATTTTGGTAGTTCCTACCTTTTTAGTGAACTTTTGTCTCATTTTCTACTTTTTCGGAGTTTTTGTTTCTCTGAGGCTGACCTTTTTACCCACTTTACCAAATGGGGGAGGCTCGTTCAAGCCCCCGAGCCCCCGACCCGTGGATGCACGCATGACAGGAGCTCTGTTTTTTTCACAAACACTTAAAAACTTATCAGCAATGATACTTCTCTTGCACTTAATACGTTTGTTTGCAGCAGCCTTACACCAGGTAATATCTGAAAATTCCAGCTCAGAAATTCGAGCAGAAGCTGACACATGAATGCAACAACGGGCAGACATCTTGCCAGTCGTTGAATAACTCATGGTTTCAGCAGTCCTAGCTGTCCCAAAACTGTTCTTTGCGAAACACAACTTTGATACAGGAATGTGCCAAGAATTGTTTCAGTACGATGACACTCGTGGCCACTTGATTTGGCTTTCCTCAATTTCTAACTGCTGCCTGATGGTTTTTTAGCCTTGGCCCTAGGTAATTGCCTATTACTTGCACACCCATCCAAGAATTAATTCTATCCAATGTAGTCAATAGCAGTAAACAAGCTAGTTAAGCCAGCAGGATAACTGTCCTCTGATGAAGGTTTTCATGCCAAGCAGACGACTTTTGAAGGGGAAAGGTATGGACACAATATTTTCCTGGCATTTGGTTGGCTGTTCGGATCACTTTGTACTGACATTTGGTGGCTAACATATTAGTTGAGGTTATATTTTTTCCAACTTTTAAATTAAAATTCTTACTAAACGTGCAAGTGTATTCTTGGGAACTTTTTTGAAATTGACTTTTTAACATTTGTAGATGGGTTTAATGCAAAGTTCCCCTTGCCCCCAGAAAGTGGCCACGGAGGTGAAAGATAGGAGAGAGCTGGGACTATGGCCTATACGCTAACCTGAGGTTAACCACAAACGGTGTGTCAAAGGTTTAGTGAAGTCAGTTCTCATCTAAAAGTAAATAAATCTGCAGTATATTCACGTGTATATGCAGTCGAAGCTGTGTCCATAACCGGAAGTATTCGCATTCGCTTACGCGCGGACCATTAGAGTAAAGCCGTGTTTAAAAGTGAACCTCCGGATATAGTCGCACCCCATTCAAATTTCTTAATTATTCTCATACGTACATGTGTTTAATTTTCAACTTCTTTTCAAACACGTAGTTTGTCTTCAGCTAAAAAAATGGTGACACAGGTTTTCCCGGGAAGGTTGATTATAGGTGATTTATGACAACCAAACGTTTCTTTAATTTTTTTCCTAAGATTACGCACTATACAGGTCTGGCTCAATTCATGATGTTCTTCTTTTGTTTACCACTTACCAATATGAAAATATTAAAGGGTAATTCCACGACAGTTGTCCCCTCAGTTACACAAACAAAAATAGCGCGGAATACATTATCACTGAAGTCTACCGAGATGGAGACAAGGGGGCGGAGAAAAATACCGTTTAATTGCCCTAAAACCTATTTTGCAACTGAACTGTTCTGTTCGTTCTATTAGTTACATCGAGTGATCTTATCTGAATATCTATGAAACGCGCTGTCAAACCAAGTCGCGTAAAGATGTTGAGCAAGATTATGCGCTTTTGTCGAGGACGATCCGTGTGCCACGGCAAGTCATGCGCCAATATGGAAACTTCGGGGAGTTTCACGTGTGTGCAAAACACTTGAGTAAATTTTCTTTGATTAGCACATTATTTAGGATATAGGCAGGGGGCTTAACAATGTCATAGGGCCCTGAGAACACTAGCAATGTGCTGTGCCCCTATACCATCACGTAGGCCTACACGTGTACCGTACAGGAAAGACTTTATAACAGTGTCATCAAAATTGAACAACACAACGCTTGTGGAACGAAAACAAAGAATCATAAATCCATTTCAACACTCCAGATGTACCGGCCAATCACTTCAGTGGCCGTCACATAAGCTCCCGAGCATATCCACGAAACACTTGCCTTTCATTAGAGAGGCAGTGTTGCGTAGTCTTTCATGATCTTACTTTCCGCGCGTTACTCGCATCTACGGAACGCATCCCTTGTAAAACAGTTGCGAGCTAATTCTTATCAGTGAACTCGGCCTTTAAGAGATGACGTCATTGGGTTTTTTAACTCATCAACTTAATTCGGAATTTAGAGTAGGCTAAACGGTTGTTTGGCTTTCACAGATTTACCGTTTGTCAGAAGGCGTGTCGATTTAAAATGGTATTATTTTGCAGTATGGCTAGTATTGACACGAACGCGTCATTTCAACACGAGTAAGTTTATATAATTTACATAATGTTTTTAAATTTAAACAAAACAGATTTCGGAAACTGCAGTCATCAAATTTCATGTTAGCAACAGACTGATTTGCAGCTCACTTAGGCTAACACGCTTGCCTTCAACGTTGCTTCAGGCTGATAGGACAAGAAATGGTTGTAGTCACTCACCCGTCCTACGGTTTGCATGTGTGGAAATCTAACAAGACGTAGATAAATGCGTACAATCTCTAGTTCGATCCCTACGCTAATGTTGCCAGCACCGCTGAATCTACAACATTTCGTCCCGGAGAACGTAAACAGTTTCACTACAATGAATGAAATATAATGAAAAAGGGTTCTGCTGTTTCCAAAGACATTCAGTTGAGATGTATTGTCACTGATGTGTATCGCCGGCCCAATAGGTGAACGTTACGCACGTAATTGAACTGCGTAAATTAATTATTAATGATATAAATTAATTCCTTACCGCGTAAATTGTTTGCTGCGTAAATTAATTTTTAACGGCGTCAATTAATTATTTGCGTAACGTTCACCTATTTGGCCAACGATAAATGTGTACTTAATATGTATAACAGTAGCCAACATTCGAACTAATAGAAAAAGCGGGACATCTGGATCCATACCAATACGCAAGGGTCAAATAACCGCCGCAACACTAAAAATCGAACGAGAAAACAGGAGTAAATAACGTGGAGAATCTCAGGCGCTAATGATGTACGTCAGTTTCGCCGCGTGTGTCAAAAAGCGGGACAGTTTGATCGTGTGGGGGATGCAGGACAACTTCAAAGACCGGGACTGCCGGCCTAAAGTGGGGCAGCTGGCAAGTATACTTCTTACAGGGTTCGCTAGTCACACAGAAATATTGAAAGTGATTGTAGGCAGGATCCTGCATCATGTAAAATCATGTATTTAATAACACACCCATGAAAACCACACGCGAACGCAAAAACCCGATAGCTGCCTCATTTTTAAGTTCACGAGTTACAGCGTACGTGTATAGTATGAAATTGAACTTCGCACTATAAAACGTTTTATGGCTCGTGACTTCTCTTAGGATTACCAGCAGCGGTAGTCAAGGCACTCAAAGTAATTAAAAAAAATCATGACTTTTTTCAAAAACATTTCTAAGCTGACTGTTTTTTAATTTTGTATTAATTAGAGTCCTTTCTATCATGGGCTGAGCACCTCGCCTCGGTCATCGAGTCGTAGTGCGATATAGTGACGAGAGGTGTCAGCACTATCAAGGTCAAGAATGTCTCTTGTGTGGAAGGGGTAATCGCAGCTGTTGTCCTGCGAGGTCATCTCTCGTGTGCGTAGACTGCTTAGACAGTAAAGTTAAGTGAACTGAACGTCGGTTGTTTAATTTCTCCTTGACTTATGCTCTGATTAGTACAGTTACTGTGTCATCTCGCATCAAACTTTCGGGCGGTTTTTTTGTCGAGTTCAGCTCGGACCACCAACCGTTGTACCCTCTGCAAGAGAAACCCACGGAATTCGAGATCTTGACTCTCAAAAATGGGCTTCGTATCGAGTACCGAGCTAGTGTTGGCCTTGCTCTCGATTGTATTTTATAAATTTGCGGCGTGGCTGTGGCGGATTAAAACCAGTGGTCTCCCTCCCGGCCCTGCGCCCTTGCCTCTGATTGGCAACATGCTCCATGTGTTCCGCGGAGGAATGAATAACGTCCACATAACGCTGGCGAAGCTGGGTAAGTATATCAAATGCTTTCATCGTCTAGACTGCTGACTATCATCGGTCCGTTTAGTCCATTTCATATTGATATGTAGACCGCCCTTACTGTATTGTGTGTGCGTCAACATCGGGAGCTCATTCATTGCAGTTTGGTTTGAGTTGAACAAAACACGTAACATGTCCGTCAATGCGTGTACGTGATTGAATAGTGGCTTCAGCCTCTGATATTTTCTTTGGTAGTCGTCTTTACTTTTGACGGGTGTTCAGCAACGATAGTCTAATACAGTGCATTTAGAGAGTGAACTGAAAATTGGAGCCTTCTGTGGGAAACTTCCGTAAAAACGAAGTCTTGCTTTCGCTGATCTTTGTTTCATTCAGAAATACCACTTACCACCCCTTTTCCACCTAATTGACGTACACCTAACCCAGTTAACAGTATTTTTTGGCCAGTGTTTTCGAGATTTTATCTTGAACATTTATATCGCATGAAATTTGCTCATGATATTGCTCCGGTTGTTTTGCTATGAATGTACCTCTCTTTTTTACTATTTTTACAAAAAAAATTAAAAGCATGATCACGTGACCTAATTAATGGCAGATCGGTATAAAATCAAAAATCAAATTCTACGGAATTTCTGCGTTAAGAGTATAAATACTTTTGCTGAGTTAAAATTCTAGAGGTTTGTAGATATTTAGTTAAATGTACTTGAACAGTCTTGTCGGTAAGGTCCTACATGACCTTAAACCTGAAAGAGATGACTTAGCCAAAAATGAATACATCACTTGGAACCAAAGTTTTTCTGGTCTACTGGTCAGAAAAAAGCCAACTTAAGCGCGCTTCACACTTCGTGTATTTGAAATAACGATATTTCTATCAAACATGTATTACAGCCGAATTAAGTGTGGAGTCTAGGGAAACACTATAGTGTAGATGTATGCCGCCTCAGGTTAATGATAACTTGATTGCCTTCTCAAAGATACTACCTTTGTTCTCATGTCGTCTGGAGCACGTCGGGTATTTTCGTACCCTCAAATTTCCCTTCTGCGCAGGTGTCAACTTCAGCCATACAAGACATTTGGCTTTCAAGGGTTTTGACTTTGGATCTCAGGTCCTTATCGAGAGTCTGAAAAAAACAAACGGTTTTTTGGCGTTCTCAACTCAAAAGCACTACTCATTGATTACTGAAACTTAATTCCGCTACAGATTTTTAATCGGTTAATTCACACCGGGAAAAAATACCAGCACACAAAAATAGGACCAAAAAACACCAAATTTGACAGTTTTCTCCCCAAAGTTACTACATCCCAGCAAGTGCTAAAAAAATCTGTCAACAGATTCAGAATGCTCTTACTCTCAAGCTTCTAAAAATGTGATCATAGTAGGCCCTTTACCGGCTACTTTTTTGGCAATTTCGATCTGTCTGACAGCCACCTGAAATCGCACCTGGCTTCTCAGTCAGCAGGCGACAGAGGTTGGAAGCAAACGACAGCCACTATTTTGCATGGAAAGTAGGACATGGCTAAAAAACTTGGCTTTTCTCATTCAGAAACACAAGTAAATCAGTTTCCTGGCAATTATTTTCAACAAATTCCTCAAACCACCCGCCAAACCTGACACACGCCTTGTCTTTAAATTCTAGGGATCAGACTAAAATACTTGAGGTATTCCCGATGCCTCACATTATTGCTGAAGAAGTGTTTCGTATCCGATGCGCAACTGCGAACTTAAACCATAAACCAAATCATGTAATTCTTGAAATGGAGATTGCCGTCTGCCATGGCTGCGTTCCGTCGGCTTAAGATTTAGAATAGCCCCCCACTTTTTCCAGTGCTGCGCCGCCAATGGTCTATAGGCGGTGCAGCACAGGGGAGCTAGGGGGCTACAGCCCCCCCCCCCCACTTTTTTCAGTGCTGCGCCGCCCAAGGTATAATTGTTGAGACTTACAAGGCTGAAGCCATCCTTTTACCGTCTCCACCAAATCCCTCAACTCGTTAGATGACGTGAAGCACGTGACCCGCTCTGAGTGATAATTTGAGGCTACAAAAATACCCGAGGTGTTCCAAATGCTTACCTTGTGTCACTATTGTTACTATTTTAGCTGAAGACTATGGTGAGATGTTTACATTCTACTTGGGGTCACGGCCCATGGTTGTGCTCAACACGTATGACGTAATGAGGGATGCGTTCATAACACACGGCCGATCATTTTCTGGACGGAATCAAAGCGCTGTAATGAAAGTCGTTGGAAAGCGCGGAGGTGATTTCTCTTTTCTAGTTTAGATGACGTTTCAAGTTCGTAGTCGGGTGTCAGCGCTTAGACATCAAGCAATTTCAAGAAAACAAACAGTATCTGTGTATACAGAAATGATGTTAGTTTAGGACCAAATAGTCGAGTGCATCTGCCCGGCGTCTGGCTCAGCCAGTAAATCATTTCGCTCGTTGCCATGGTTTCTGCTGCTTTATGTGTGCATTAACCAATTCTATTTTTATCAGTCGAATCCGAGGTCCTTGCATCTTCCGAATACTACGAGGAACTCCAGTGCTGTAGTGGGGCGCACGTAGACGCAGCCAAAAACCTTTTTACATCTTAATTGTTAACGTAGCGCCTGCGTACAGTAAGTGACGGTATAGTGGGGCGTAGTCTTGATACAATAGCTTACGGTATCGAGGCACTGCTACGCTGACGACAGCATTGTTGCCCAATATTCCGGCGCGCGTGACCGTAACAATTATGGTGTCATATTATAGGGGGATAAAAGGGGGACTGAAGGGCTCCGAAGACACACCCCACGGGCGACTAAAAAAGTAGCCAGCATATCGTTTCTGGGCATTACGTGCCTATTTTCCTTTAAAATGGTTTTTGGCCCCCTTTCAGAGACCGCTTGGAATGCACGCGGACCTTTGACTACCTCTGTGTGTGGTTGGGCCCCTTTTTGCGACATCCTAGATTCGCAATTGCATACTCGAAGTAAATACCCACTCATGAGTCAAAATATAGGTCTACATATGCACGGGTGAGAAACAACATGACCGCCGGTCCTCTAAACAGGACCTCCGGGGATCAAATGGGACCGCCGCACCAGAAAATGGGACTGACGCACCCAAAAACATGACCGCCCCACCACAAAACAGGACCGCCGGGGACTAAAACCGCAACAACTAACAGGCTAAGATTTATTACCGTTAGGCCTACACAGATCATACAATGGGGCTATATACGTATGCATATGCAGGTCTTGTGCCGATTAATCCACCGAAATCTTTTGTGAGCAACAAAGGACACTTCGCTTTGTAATACGCGGCGCTTTTGAGTTTTACTCATCACCAGGCTCCCGGCTGCGGTATGTGACTTATAAACAGTTGAAAGGTCAACATTTAATAAATCTAACACAAAACAACCTCGTTGTACGCTTTTGAGCTAAATAATTATAATTTTATCCACTGCATAAGTTTTAGAACAAAATGAAAATCATTTTCTCCAATTTGACGTTTAAAGTTAGTCAAGTAAAAAAACGGACGTTCTGGTTCTCGGGTGAAGCATCATCATACTAGCTGCCTTTGTGCGGCAAAGCTGTACATTAAATATACAGCTTTGCGCCGATGTGGGTAAAAAACTGAACATGTAAAATCTTTACCCGGCGAATTTTTTTTAACGACACTCTTCCTTGAGTAAACTAAATTATTTCATCGGCGCTCGAGAGAAATTGTCGTTCTGTCGTTATTCTGCGTTCTCTTAAGTCGGCTTACATTGGCCGGTTCCTTTTCCCCCGATTCTTCAGTCAACTGTCCTTCTACAAGGTTGCGTACCTGGCACAACAAATTATCGAAACTGGTTTCATTTCGTTATAAGTTTTCAGTACTTTAATACCAGCAAACCGAATTTCATAACAAACCTTGTTGCCGCCAAGTTGTCATCATCTTTCGAAAGATGTCTCAAAATTTTTCTGAGGAAATGGCGCGTGCACATGTCACTTATTATTACAACAGTTCATTAGATTGTTTTTCACTCAAGCGGTTGCAAACTGCAAGGTGAGTGTTGGTTGACGCCTAGATTTTGCATGCGCCTGCATCGGTCGCGCGCTCTACTACATGTTGATGTAAGTTCCACGACGAGGTGACGAGCAGAACTACCCGGGCTGTGGGCAATGTCGGGGATGTAACGGAGCTCAATAACGCAAGGCTGTCAAGCTTTATTTTGGCGATAGTCTTTACACAGCTATCTGACCGGTTACGTCATAACCCGCAGTATCACACAAAGGCCTTAACTACTCAGTCCCCGGCGGTCCTGTTTTGTGGTGGGGCGGTCATGTTTTTGGGTGCGTCAGTCCCATTTTCTGGTGCGGCGGTCCCATTTGATCCCCGGAGGTCCTGTTTAGAGGACCGGCGGTCATGTTGTTTCTCACCCGTGATATGTGTGAGTCAGGTTTTGCGAATTCAGTGCAATTTAAAAGTTCAATGATCAAGGTGATACGATGGGCATTGGGCGCCCACTTACCTCTAATTTTACTACTACAGCAATGAGGAACTCTCAGGTCTACCCATTATGTTTTGTCCACTGTTAGACTTTTTCATTTAGGGCCCAATCCATTTAATTTATCAATTTACACAAAACGTTATTTTTTGGAAAAAGAGTGTTAGAATACAATTTCGAACTGTTAGATATTGCTTGGTCGTAAGCAAATTCGTTGCCAATGGAATTTTATAGGTATAGCCAACGCCGAAGGAAATCTGTGGAAGCAACACAGAAAATTCGCTCAGTTTCACTTAAACCAACTAGGATTCGGCAAGTCTTCGTTCGAAAGCAAAATTCACGAGGAGGTGTCATGCCTACTGCGAGCGCTTGAAGAGAAACAAGGAGAACCGTTTGACATGCAAGTAAGCCTGACGTCTTGATTACCTGTGTTGATTACTTTTTGCAGTTTAGTATAACATGCACATTGCCAAGGTTCTGGCGTTGTTTGGTAATGGCAAGTGTATGGATAAAGTTTAGAATAATTTCAGTCCAGCGAATAGTTGTATTTCAGCAAGAAACATGGCTATGATATAAGTAACAGTTACAGTCATAATACTTGATATGCCTAACCATGTTTTTCGGCTAAAGGAAATGCCATTTGGAAAAGTCTTCCACGCCACCCCTACCTTATTAAGGCACTGTAAACCAATTTTACCAATACTGCACCTTTTCAAGATGGTCTAAACCCGCCTTCTGTCAAAGGCTAACTTTTGATTCCGAATCTACCTTTATGAAACTGGCACCGTTCCAAAAAAACAGATTTTAGATAATTTTGGACTTTAGTTTAAGATTTGACACAGGGAAATTCATTATTTCCGCCCACAAAGCATAAAATCCCAGTACAAATTTTCGACAGCGACCTTTCTTCATTTGTTATTCAGGATCCTGATGAAACTGTTTGAAGATTTGTCTCAACTTCCAAACTTTGAAACTTCCAAATCCTGTAAGTTAGTCAAAAATAAGACGAAACTTAAGTTAAAAACTTAAATCAAACTTAAGATCATTTTCTTGCAACAGACTTGAGACAAATTTAAAATTTGTCTTAGCTAAGTCAGTTTTCTTGGAACGGGCCTGTGGTCTTGAACTTTTCCTTATGTAGTTTAGCATGATTTATGGGCTTGGGAAGAGCTATCAGTTTGTTATTGCTTACAACTTTCCGTTTACACTTACAAAGTTGACACGGATCAGCTGACACGGAACAAATTGTTCCAGTGTGTAAACGGACTGACACGGAGCAAATTGACACCGCGGTGACAAATTTCTGCCACCCGTTTGTGAGGTAGAACAATTTGCGCCGAACATCTTGCGCCGTGTCAATTATAAGTCTAAACGCGAAACTGGAGCAAGGCGGAAAGGTCATCTCTACTGCGCTTGTGCAATGACCTACGTACGTGTCTCTGCAACTCTCGTCATTTGTAAACCTGCGCATGTGCGATCCGGTCTCTCCAGCCTTTAATTTCCGTCTTGCCACGGTTAGTGAGTTGTGTGTGTAAAAGGCCGCTTGACACGGGTCAATTTGCTCCGTTTCAGTCAGTTTACATACTGGAACAACTCGTTACGGGTCAGCTGATCCGTGTCAACTTTGTAAGTGTAAACGGCACTTATTTATGCACTGAGCGTGTCTCAAGCAATGACCCAAATGTGAGTTCTCAAGTTTCAAGTCCAGCGTCTGAGCTTTATCTTTTTACTCGAAATCGATCTCGAAATGATTTTTATCATCTTCCATTCTACTTTAGTTCGAACTCAAGATAAATATAGATTATTACATGGCGAAGTCGTTATCCCCCGTTATCTAGAGCCCGAGTGGATTTTGGAGAATTATCACTCGGGCTCTAGATAACGGGGGATAACGACTTCGCCATGTAATAATCTATTTATACCACATACTGAACGAGAAACATTGCAATGAATCGATCTACCTTTCGCGACTCGCCTCGGTTTTGTAACTACTTTCTATGTCAGGGGCCCGGGGTCGGAGGTCGTGACCTTTTAAGAAAAGCCGAGCTATTTTTGTCAAATAATGCTTTTACTCAAAACCAATTGAAAAATAAAACAAAATAGAAATGAAGTGAATCTATAAATTAAGGTTTAGCAACTATTATAGCTTACTACACATTTTATCACGCTAAGCTTCGACCGGGAAAATATCGTCTGCTAAAGTAGGTTACCACTAGTAATTGACTATAATACTCAAGTCAAAGGATCCCGACGACACGATACCCCACATTAAATTGGAGATCGGTGATTTACAAGTGAGAGAACACGAGAGGAAAATTTCGCTGAATTAAAATATTGTTTTTATGGAAATTATGCGTCTTATTTTTCATAGCGTACAATGCCCTTTGCTGAACATGCGAATGTTGCGCGTGCTCATTTAAGTATTCTATTTTCACGTTCGATGACGTCAGCCCCTGAGTGGTGTAGTGGTAAAGTCGGCGACTCGAAACTCTTGAGGCCCGGGTTCGAATCCGGCCTCTGTTTCCCGCCAAAATGTTATCTCACTAGTGAGATAACTTTATGGGTTATTACACGGTTGTATCTGCCATTCGAGGCTAATATTGTGGTATAAGTGTCTGTTATACCACAATATTAGCGTCAAATGGCAAATACAACCGTGTAATAACCCATAAAGTTATCTCACTAGTGAGATACCGATTTGGCGGGAAACCGAGGACGGGGTCGAACCCGGGACCCTAATATTGCTAGTCGCCGACTTTACCGCTACACCACGCAGCGACTGACGTCATCAGGAGTGAAAATAGAATACTTAAATGAGCACGAGCAATAATCGCACGTTCAATAAACCACATTGTACTGTACTTATACGCTATGAAAAATAAGACACATAATTTCCATAAAAATGATATCATAATTCGGTGAAATTTTTCTCTCATGTCCTCTTACTTGTAAATCACCGATCTCTAGTTTGAATGCGGGTATCGTGTCGTCAGGATTTTTGACTTGAGAATTATATTCAGTTACCAGTGGTAANAAAGGTCACGACCTCCGACCCCGGGCCTCTGACATAGAAAGTAGTTACAAAGCCGTGGAGAGTCAGAAAAGGTAAATCGATTCATTGCAATGTTTCTCGTTTAGTATGTGGTATAAATAGATTATTACATGTTCTCAGCCGTTATCCCCCTTATCTAGAGCCCTCGTGGATTTTGGAGAATTATCACCCTCGGGGCTAACGCCCCTCGGGCGATAATTTTCCAAAATCCACTCAGGCTCTAGATAACGGGGGATAACGACTTCGCCATGTAATAATCTATATTTATTTTGTGTTGCTTTACTTGGATGACTGTAAACCTGCCTCCCGTTCAGTAACGCTAGGACTTCGCTAAAAAGCAAGACTTCGCGAGATTACGTGATAAATTGCCGTGTATTTTAAATGAGAACACGTGACTTTGACTGGGTTTTAGCTCGGTCCTAGCGTAGGTCCTAGAGTCTACTGAACGCACGCCTGTTTTGCGCTGAACTCGAAATCTCGAGATTTTGCTCGAGCTTTCACGCGACTTTGAATCTGAGGTCATCAATTCCGAATTTTAACTTAATTCTGCTCGTTTGCGGCATCCTTTATGCTCGAACACTGAGTAGTAGACAATCGTGATTTCGCATTAAAGGAAAACGAAAACCATCAAAAAATTTTTCTTAAGTTCGATCGGGTTTCGCGCAGTAAAAACCCAAATCCAGAAATCTCTTCTAATCTGAGTAACTAGCATTTTCTTGTGAAAGAAGCTAGTATGATCACGATCTTGGCGTGTAGTACATGGCGATGTCTCGTGAAGTCTTGCGTGATCTCACGTTTTCGAGAGCTTCTCGTGCCTGCGGTCTGTGGAACGCTCGCCGGGGCTGCGTTTTGTGCACTTACGGCGACAAGTCTTTGCTTATGGAACGGAAACGTCATTTATATCCCGAAATTCGTTACTTTTATTCAATAATTCAGCATTCTTACCTCACCGAATACTACTTCTAATGGTCCTCGTTTAGTTTAGTTACGGCTAGTAAGGTAGTTAGCGTCCTAGTGAAAGACTCAGTTTCGTTTCACTGACTCGCGTAATTTCGCGCGGTCTTGAGTAGTCTCGTTTTTTTCACAAGAAACATGATTTATGGAACGGTACCCAGTTTTATATGGGCAAGTGGCCAAACCAAAAGCTACTCATTTTGAGTAGAGGGCGGTATACTGCAGCTTTCAGTTAAACCACGACAGTTCTGGGGTCTGTTTCATGAAAAGGGACGATCAACCTAAGTCAGAAATTTGGTTTTACACTCCCACTTCTCAAGTTCTGAATAAAGCTTTAGCCGCGTTTTTGTGAGAGCATCACAGTCTAGAAATAATTTGAGTGCATTTCTCAGTAACAAGCAGTTATGTGTATATTCTCAGAGACATTTTGCTTTGGTGCGATTTAATTATTTTCGGAAATATTTGTTTGGAGCGTAAGACCAAATTTCTGATTGAAGTCTTAGGTCACTTTCATGAAACGGAACCCTGCGTCTCGTTCAGTAACGCTAGGATCTCGCTAAAAAGCAAGACTTCGCGAGGTTACGTGAGATATTGCCGTGTATTTTAAATACGATCACGTGACTTGGTCTAGATTTTAGCTAGGTCCTAGCGTAGGTCTGAACACACGCCTGATCTGGTGTACCATTATGTGTGTCTGTTATATGCACGTGTAGATTGTGGTCGTTGCTGTTATTGTTGTTGAGAAACGTCCTCGATAAATGCATTCTATACAGGAACAAACAACCACGACAGTCTTGCATAATATTAGTTTTTATTGCAGGTTCTTATGTCGAATGCAGTAGCTAACGTGGTGCTATCTATCTCGATGGGGAAACGTTATGACTACAAGGACGAGCAGTTCCAAAACTATATTGGAATGGTCAACGAAAACTTGATAGGTAATGTATGGAAATTTTTTAACAAGATTATAATGCGTTTTTCGGCAATTAAAAGAGCATATTACCGCCTGGCCTGTTTCAGACGAGTCAATTTTTCATTTAGTTCTCCGACGGTGATTCCCATTTTATTTATCCATGAATAGACATGGTGATTAAGCAGCGTCTTGTGAGCTATTTGAGGATACTGAAAAATGTTGTGACCAAAGACCTTACAGCTTCGTTTTCGTTTTAATTTGCGTCGGTGACAGTCAGTTCACTTACACTACAAAAACATTTGTTTCACAGCTTAATTCACATTCCGTTGCAACGCTAGTACTTTTTGATTTTTTTTTCAATACGTTTATCACAACCTAGATTACAGAAGAGCTATGGGATGTATGTTACATAACTCCTACAGCCGAGTGTAAATACACCTTTCTCTTTGTGAAAGTGATTTTCTGAAATCAGCCTCAGAGCGGAATCGAACCTGCAAGTAGTAACCCAACACTCTTTCGGTCGAGCTAATCGCACGTGACAAATGGCACGAGTATTATAAGCGTATTCACCAGTGATGACATCGGTGAATGTCTACCACACAACAGCGAGAATTGTCGATTTGTAATACAAAACGGATCTCGTTATTTTTGTAGCTCTGATGAAAGCTAATGAGTTTTTAAAAAACGTTTATCCTATCTGCAAATATTCCCAGCTAAAATGCGTTTTTCAGCCGTAAAACCGGCAATGTCCATTTATTAAGATGTATTTTAGAAGACCACATTATTTCGGAATTCTGTATCTTAAAAGTGTTATGTGAGCTTTTTCAAAACTCGATTCGCCCGGGAATATTTAAAAGGATAGCCAACTCAGACTATTTACTAATGTTAATACTACCTTTACGTTTGTTTGTAAGGCTTGAAAACGAAAATCGATTTCACAATATTTCTTACCCGGCGTTACCAACAAGAACATTTAAAGTATCATAGGCTCAAGAAAGCACTGAACGGAGAGAGGACGACGCTAAAATTGCGAATTCGAAAATAGCACATGTTCGCTTTGTCTGTGACTTTAGTTGGTAACGGATATGGAATTCTGTCACGATGAGGAATATTAGGAGACTAATTTCATGAAAGCAAAAGACAAAATTTGATGTTTGTTTTTAATCAGCTAAACGGGGCGAGATGCAGCTATAACGTAAAAATTTGAAACTATGCTCCGTAAATATGTGTCCATCCTCGAAAATCTAATCAAGTTCGACAAATCCAAGTTACAAATTTGATCGACCTCTGTGGGGAGAAGCCATGTATCTGGGGCCGCTGCATCCATTTTGTGACACCGCGAGGACAGAGCTTTAGCTGAACAATACAGTGGCGGATTTAGAGGGGGTCATGCCCCCCCCCTAAGATTCCATTTGGCAATACGGGGGTGCGAATGTCTG
>NMRA01000033.1:1339543-1524093 GCA_002633005.1 Phoronis australis
CCCCCCCCCCCCCCAACTCAAAATCTTGGATCCGTCCCTGCAATGCTTTCATCTTTCCAGGGAAATACTAATTATACAATAGTAGGTGACAGGAACAATTCAGGGAAAACTCACCAATATATGGTTTAATATCCTTTTAAGATTCGACATACGTCTTCCAATGCCGATAGCGCACGTATTTGTTTCAGATATATGTACCACAGCTCAAAATAGTCCAAATAGGAAAAGTCATGTAATTTGCGTGTTTTGTATTACCCGCAGCTGTGAAAAGAGCGTTTCTCCTTACTGACCTGTTCCCATTCACGCGTCACTTACCCGGTGATTTTCTCGGTTTTGAAAAGATTCGTAAGAACGCCCAGGTGAGGAACGATTTTCTACAGACGATAATCGACGAGCACAAGAAGACACTGGAACCTGACAACATCCGGGACTATATCGACGCCTACCTTGTTCGAATGATAGCAGATGAAGAGGCAGGAATATCTGACACTACTTTCAAAGGTACATTAGGATGTAATATCTCAGATATGGTCCGTGTGGCATGGAAGAGAGATAGTCCGTCGTGCTCACAATCCTACATTTTGAAGTACTAAACTTATGACTCGTCACTGACTTGGTCAATGTCTCTGCGTGCTCCATCCAAATACACGCAGATCTGCCTTGTGTTCAGTAACGCTAGGACCTCACTAAAAAGCAAGAGATAACGTGAGATATATATAGATTATTACATGGCGAAGTCGTTATCCCCCGTTATCTAGAACCCGAGTGGATTTTGGAGAATTATCGCCCGAGGGGCGTCAGCCCCGAGGGTGATAATTCTACAAAATCCACGAGGGCTCTAGATAAGGGGGATAACGACTGAGAACATGTAATAATCTATTTATACCACATACTAAACGAGAAACATTGCAATGAATCGATCTACCTTTCTCGACTCGCCCCGGCTTTGTAACTACTTTCTGTGTCTGAGGCCCGGGGTCGGAGGTCGTGACCTTTTAAGAAAAGCCGAGCTATTTTTGTCAAATAATGCTTATACTCAAAACCAATTGGAAATTAAAACAAAATAGAAATGAAGTGAATCTCTAAATTAAGGTTAAGCAACTATTATAGCTTAAAACACGTTTTTTACACGCTAAGCTTCGACCGGGAAATTATCGTCTGCTAAAGCAGGTTACCACTGGTAACTGAATATAATCCTCAAGTCAAGGATCATGACGACACGATACCCGCATTCAAACTGGAGATCGGTGATTTACAAGTAAGAGGACATGAGAGAAAAAATTCACTGAATTAAGATATCATTTTTACTGGAAATTATGTGTCTTATTTTTCGGAGCGTATAAGTACAATACAATGCGGTTTGTTGAACGTGCGATTATTGCGCGTGCTCATTTAAGTATTCTATTTTCACACTTGATGACGTCAGTCGCTGAGTGGTGTAGTGGTTAAAGTCGGCGACCAGCAATATTAGGGTCCCGGGTTCGACCCCGTCCTCGGTTTCCCGCCAAATCGTTATCTCACTAGTGAGATAACTTTATGGGTTATTACACGGTTGTATCTGCCATTTGACGCTAATATTGTGGTATAAAGTCGTGTATTTAAAATGAGAGCACGTGATTTTGGCTAGATTTTAGGTAGCTCCTAGCGTAGATCAATCATAGCCTAACAACGCTCACTGGAACCAAGTCGTCAAACTAGGGAAAGTGACGTAAACGGCCCGACATATCATAATTATGAATGCGGTTTCATCCAGCAAACATGTGTGTTCAAGAGAGAGAATAGTACACTACGTCTATTCAAAGGAAGTGAACGCAGAGCCAAGATGCTAGACCTTTTCCGAGCCGTTTACTTCTCTTTCTATTGGATAGTAAGGAGATGTCAAGAGAACAGTGATTAACTCGGAAAATATATTTCCAAGACTTCCAGGGACTGGTGATCAAACGTGTTGTCCGGCGTTAAAACGCGATGGCATTACCCAAAAAACTAGTTGGCTGAACCCAAAACACGATGGCCGGGGCTATAACCAGTTGTATAGTCAGCAAACACGACGACCGGACTTCCTCAGAGACTCGCTTTGAATGTCGCGAAAAGATTCAAGTGACATCTAGTGTTTATTTTTCGTACCCATTTGTTGTGTTCAAAATCAGCAGTTTGTTCAGCCATTGTGTTTGTGCGCCAGCCAACCCGTTTTAGGTCCGGCCAACCATTTTTTGGTGTCAGTGGCCATCTGGTTTTGAGGTACCGGCCAACTTGTTTTGAGGTCCGACCACCAAGTTAGAACACCGGTCATTGTGTTTTGCAGTCCAGTCAGCTGGTTTTGAAGCCCGACAAGTGGATTTGAAGTCCGACAAATTATTGATACTCTCCTTGTACGTGGATGCTTCTAAATACGCGAATATAGGACAAGTTTGATTCATCAAGTAACATAAACACTGAAAAGAAAAATTCTCCTGTACTCGTGTACTTATGTACCTGAGGAAGCGTGATTTTACACGTTCTCCCTATTGATTTGTATTTATGGTTTTAGTGGTGACTGGTGAAGCCAATTTTGTTTCAGAACCCCAACTTCGTCAAGTATTGATGGACTTTTTCGTGGCTGGCATGGAGTCAACAGCGAACACACTGCGTTGGGCGCTTCTGTTTCTCTGCCAACATCCAGAGGTGTTGCTCAAAGTGAATAATGAAATCGATGACAATGTATCACGTGATACGCTTCCCTCCACACGCGACAGAAGCAAGATGCCTTATTTGGAAGCTGTCATGTCCGAGGTGTTTAGAGTTGGCAATGTGTCAGCTTTTGGCATTCTGAGGGCCACGACGGAAGACGTGAATTTCCGAGGATACACGATACCAGCCGGCACAACAATATTTCCCAACACTACATCAATTAAATTGGATGAGAAATTATTCAAAGACCCGGAAGAATTTCGACCAGAGAGATTTATCAATGACGAGGGTGCTTACGAACAAGCGGACTATTTGGTTCCCTTTGGAATGGGTAAGGCAATCCCTTTATGGTTGCTCCACACTTGTTGCCTTTGGTAATTACTTATTTCCAATGAGTTGAATTCAAAGTAGCCATGGTGGCAGTTCCGATTCTTTTTTAATACTACAAGCCGTGTGTTTTGTTGGGCGCATGCGCAATCAGTGTTTTCATGCCAGTACACTTATAGTAGCTGGACAGCAAGTAAAAGGATTATACGGATTTTAAATGTTAGAAACTTGATAGACAGACGTGGCTAAAAAGTCATTCTGAAAACATACGCATTCATTTATCATAGTTGCAACTGGTACTGTTTTCATTTTCCTTGAGTTTTCCTGCATATAACTTTCACTTAACATGATTTATTTTCCCCACAAAAATTGACTAAAAGATAATTCTTGTTGTCCACTGCTGTCCCCTACACAACTGAATGCACGAATATGAAGGGAAAAATTACGTATCTCGTCATACATGTATGTTCAATGCATTTTCCACGAGTTTACACCTATTTTTAGTTTCATGAATATTAGCTATATTTGTTATTTTCCGTGTTCTCCCTGTGCAATAGCAACCATGTTTATTTTATTTATATCCCTTTCTTTCAGGTCGGCGTTCATGTTTAGGTGAACCCTTAGCCCGAATGGAGTATTATCTTTTCCTGTCGGCTCTGCTGCAACGATTCACGTTTAGTTTACCAGACCCGTTACCTAGTTCAATGGGAATTCTTGGCATTACGCACGGACCTCGACCTTATAGGATATGTGCTCATCCGCGATCCTAGCCAATTGCTGTGTTAACGACAGAGTTCTTAACTGTTACTCCACTATGGTCAAGAATTCATCAACAAGCTGAAGTATCTGGTGACGCGTTGCCGCCTTTTCGCCATTCATAAAGTACAAGGATGTAATCATGCAAAGCAAGTTCGCATGTTCATGGTATAAGAATGTTCTACTTCCTGAAAACAGCTGCTGTCCTGTTCTGAGTTCCGTGGAAGCAAGAATCTGTCGAAGGTAGCTACTCTCAGTTACAGCACCAACTCGTGTCATTGGAAAAGAATGTACTAGTGCCCGTTCGTACAAAACAGTCCCAAATAAGTACTCAACTAAGTTCCCTATATTTACTAGCACTGCGCATGTGTAAACTTGTGCAAACACTGGTGTCCTTTCTTACGTCGTTTTAGTTTCATTACAAGTGAGTCAATTTTTGGCTTTGATACAAATACAGAAGTTAAAAATGCCAGTCTGTGTTTATATTAAAGAAACTTAGGTCTCACTTTTTAGTTCTATTATTAGAAAATGACATTCGTAAAAAAGATAAAATGATAGAAAAAAAATCCACCTGTGGGTAAAGAACGACACAAATACGCAAAATATTTAAGGAACTCAGCTGAGTCCCTATTTGGGACTGTTTCATGCAACCGCGCAAACGAAGCTATAGAGTTCACATGAGTAGTAGTATATATCTCTCAGCGTTATTTTTACAAGGGCCCTTTGGAGGTGCCGAGACAAAATCACGCCAACAGGGAGAAGCACCTGCCTGATCCTCGTCATTTTGTTTTGAGCAGCTGAAGAAAAGGACATTTCGTCGCTATCTTGTTTGTACTGTAACCAAGTAGTGCAGTGGCGGATCTAGGATATCACAAGGGGGGGGCCCAACATTTTGTCCGGCTGTAAACATTTGCGCAAACTGAACCACGATTGTAGATGCGCATAGCACCAAATGGGGGGAGGTCGGGAGGGGGATTGGCCCCCCTCCCGCCCAGGAAATTTTTCCGTTTTGACCTCGAAAAATCAAGTATTTTCCTTGATTCCTGAAGTATTAACCAAGAAAAAAAGGCAAAAAAAACCACGGAGATCGTGTCAAAAACTGAGCGTACCAAAGACTCGAACTCACGACCTCGCCCATAGAGCGTGCGTGCGTTACCACTACACCACCACGATTCAGCTACTAATCTCATCCTAAGAGACCTACTTGTTTATGGACCACAGCGTTTGCGCGCGAAACCTACTTCTTTTTGTAATGCTTATTACACGTTTTGTGCCATCGATTCTTAACAAATTTGTCGTATTTAAAATAGTCTTAAAATGCCCAAAAAACCAAATCCGTTATTCGTGTTGGCAATAATGACCGGGGATTGCTTTGGAAATCGTCTTAACATAAAGTTTGACAAAGAGAGTATTGCGAGTTTCTGAGTGATTCACTAAGGCTTCTATTAAAATTCCCATCTTACCAGCAGCTTCTGTTTTTTCATCGTCACTCAGGTTCCATTTTCTTTAAAAAATGAAGTACATTTTCTTCATTGCACAGTGGAGCAGACGACGGAAACTGAGTCGTAGTGCGCAGCGCCACTGCCGGTCGCTTGGGATATCGCGGGAGAGCCTATACTTAGCCATAGTTCCGTTACGAATGCGCCGTGTTCCGAATTTGACACTTGAAATTGGATTTGAGCCCCCCCCCCAACACTAAAACTGCACACATTTAAATCTTTTTTCATCCGTGTACTTTTAATTACCGGGGTTAATTAATAAACTCAACATTTATTTCCCTACGATCTTACTGTTTTATTTTTTTTTTGCGGCAGCCAAGGGGGGGGGCCGGGCCCCCCCCTAAATCCGCCTATGTAGTGAAGTCGCAATCAGAAAAAGCGAAAAGAACGCCGTGTCACATGATCTGAAAATGAAACATCCTGTGTTTGATGGCTTTGAAACCGACAATAATCGTGGTTTTATATAGTTATTGACACATGACGTCAGCACCTGGGGTAGTGGCTACATGTAGAGCAAATATTTGGATAACAAGAGCTGTCTGCTGGACTGAATATTTATCTATGTTCCTAGAACCTCGGAGACATTGCTTCTCTTCCAATGGGTTGATGTAAAATGTTAGTGGCGGAAACTTTGGTTACGTCACTGTCTTTGAATTTTCAAGGGCTATGTACTCACATTGTCCTCAAAGTATTGGAAGTCTGCGCGGACAAGGAATCTCGTGAAAGCATGCCAGGTTTTGCGAACTTATAAACGAAAAACGCGATTTCGTCGTCCAGCCAAGATCCTGGAAGGAGTTCGGGAGATAAACAGCGGACGAATTTCGCACCAATCCAACTACCGCTGTGGCCCCTAGAAGGATTTTTTTTTTTGCTCATGCCTCTGTATCTTCAGATTTTATCAATGGATTTTCATGAAATTCGTTTAACAGATTTCTATAAAGAGAAAACTATGCCTTTCCGTTTGCGAGCAGATACGACGTATGTTGCCATTTTTGTATTTTTTTAGTCCGCTTTTGCCGTCCGCCTCTTCATTTGCCAAACCATGTATATCGTTCATGCGTAGTGTGTCGTGGATCCGAGACTGCGGCTCCGTTTCATAAAAGTTTAAGTCTCGAAAAGTCTTAAAGTTTGATTGTTGGCATGACGTCAACAGCATTGTTCAACAAGCGCAACGTGACATGTTCGCACACCTGACCTGTCGGTAACGACCACATTTTGTTAATCATAAAACACAACAGACTCAAAAAAGAACGGGGATTGATGAATACCGCGAGACTGGTAATATCCTAGTAATCACGTCCACGAGTCAAACAACATGTCGTGGAAATCGTCACTTCTGAAGTCCGTTAAAAAAGAATTCAGCAAAAGACAGTTTGCAAGAACGGGAAGCGACATAATTTATCGAAAGCAGAATGGTTGATTGGGATTACTTTTCATCCCGGATATTACAAGACAATGACATGCTTTTTCGTCTGAAAATACAGCCTCTGGTTACATTTGGAGATAATCTGATCGGAATCTAAGTAAGATAATGCACAAGTGCTGGCTTACGAAGTTAATAGGAATACCTGATGACGTCTGAGCCTTCCCATGCACTAAAGAGACTCTCAGCTGATACGTTTAGATGTAGAAAAACAATAGGATGGACTCTGGCGTAAACATTTATTACAGGTCTCGTGACAGAAAGGTTCACTAGTAATGGAAAAACTTTGCCTAGCTCAAAAATGACATGACACTGGTAATTTCTGTACACGACTGAGCACATCCGCGAGTTATTCCCAAATCACAAGGACACTGAAGAAGGTACAATCGCCAGACGCCAGTGTTTTGCTGAAGCACTTTCTTTAAAATTACTGCCAACACACAGAGATGCCTTTATCAAAACAGAAATTGATTACACCACGCCGAGTAACGCTCACATTTCTGATCACGTGATCAACAAGACACAAGTAGAAGTACGAATCTTTTGAGTTTATTTGAGCGATAATAAATAGAAGTTAATTTACAAAAAAGTCACAGGTACGCAGTCAGAATTCACGCTTCCACAATGTAGATTAAGTCAGTATAAAAAACCCAGAAACTATACAAAAGGTGACGTGCTATACAGACTAAGTGACAACGCAGGCGGAGGGCTACGAGCTCATCTGGATAGATGAGCTGACATCTCACGTAAACGCGTCAAAATACGACACTTGCAAGAGCCAGCCCCTAAACCATTCAACTGCTCGCGCATTGACGTCAGCCGAGAGCTCAATTTTCATTTGATGCAGCCACCCAGCTGAGTTCGTAGCTCTTCATCTGTGATAAACCTAAAGCATACAAACCAACTAACCTCGTAGGAATGAGACAAGACGCATAACACCTTTACAGAAATGCACCTTTTCTGCTCGATTAGGTGGTGCTGAATGACAGTCCTTATTTAATAGCGAACAGATTGATAACACAAAGCAGTTGGTCAGCATGGCAGTGTACGTGCGTTACGAATGACTACCTACACACCTGCATTGATAACAGGACATACACACCTGCATTTATAAAAGGACAAGCGTCCCAAGGAGAAAAGAGTGAAAGAGGTAGTGTTTGAGAGATTAAAATGCCGTATAGATAGTGGGTTACCGCAGTATTTGTTGAATGATTGGGTTTGGTATAAATGTTCTTTTTGTATGCTTTTTGTACGGCCACACAACCGGTCTGTGTGCCATGCAATGCTAGCCTAGTTTTTTTTATATCATTGTTTTAGGGTCACTTACTGTCACGGTTGTTAGAGTTGTTAGATCTTATACTTGATTGCGTATGAAATAGATTATGTTTGGCACATTCCGTGTATTATGTAGTGTGCACGAGTTAGGTGTTTGGTAACTAGCTGTATTCTTTTTATTTTAGTTTTATTTTTGTTTCAATCACGACTTGCATCTATGTACAGTGTACCTTAGATCTGAGAAAGGGGGAGTGTGACGGGAGCGCCGTCTATTGATGGAGCCGTGAGTGAGGACGAGTCGTCAGTTTAGTTCCAGAAGCTAGAGTGTGTTATTGTATTTTAAAGGGGTGTAAGATGGTCAATTCCTTATATGGAACTTCCGATGACGAATTTTTTAGTTCTGTTCTGATTGGTTTTCCCATTTATCTTGAGACCCTTACTTTAGCGTAATTTGGAATATTCGCGGTGCGAATAAGCCTATAAAAATGGGCCCCTCCCGCTAAAACTTTGGATTCTGCCGGGTCTCGACTCTATCCGCAAGGAATCCCAACCAAGCAAACTAACTGTTTGGGCCTTTTAAATTTGGACTTTGACATTTTTCAGCGAATTCCTCTTGTTCGTCAATTCTTTGGGTTATAAGTTAAAGCTGCGATGTCGACGGAAGTTAGCAATGAGTTGTAAGTTTGTAGATTTGTGTTTCATATATATTGCATAATAAAACTCATTATATTTATCTTCTTCTCTCTTGTCTCACTCTCTATAAGATGTCACCATGGTTCTCTCGTATGCGATTCGAACGAGTGAAAAAGTACACAACGCTGCAAAATTTTTATCGGCTATGACAAACAGTCGACATTTTAGAAACTAAGTAGATCGGTGCTGGTTGCTCCCCCGATTCCCGTTACACTAGCCAATCAGAAGGTTCTGCTCTAATCTTGTCCCAATATTGTCACGGACCACTACTCAGCAGGATACCGGAAGTAGCCCAATGTCTTTTGGGGGAGACGTACTCGCACTCTGTTAGCAATGTGGTCAAAGGTGCTCGCTCCAAGAGGAAAAGACGACTATACTAGAGAAGGTCACTTAGGGTCAATGAATTACATCACAGGCAGCTGTACACACGGACTGCCAAAGACTGGGAGGTATAAAAATTTATAAAGCAAATTTAATAGAAGAAAGGTAGCTCTGCTGGAGAAATCATGTCCAAAAGATCCGATACCCTTCCGGAAACAACTGTACAATTGTCCAAACAGCCGGCGTAAAAATAGACCACGCATTCCGGTTGAGAGGTGGAGGAAAGACTTTTCGGAACTTTATAGCCCTTTTGCAAGAGCTCGTGACGAGACGTGGGCCAGTGATATCGAATCATTTTTGTCTGATAGACAATTCATTATCTTACCCTGAGTATCAAACCCGATCAAGGATTGTATCGAAAAAGAATTTTCTTATAAAGGTGAATAATATTCTATTTATTAAACTTAAGTGGTATAATTGTTTTGATTAAAGTTATAGATCACTGTCAACCACTGATGCAACAAGCTCAAAGGCAGTAAAATAATAAATGTTATTTCACAATCACTTTTCCATATAAAGTGGCTGCAGATCTTCGGTAGTTGTCCTGTTATGTCTTATATTCATAGAATTTGATGATTACATGGTTCCTTATGAGATCTTGTATACAAAAATGTATCATAATCTGGAAGTTATTACTAATTCCTATGTATCTATAGTGCCACTCATAGTCCTTCATACATGCTCACTAGTATATTCAAGACTATATAAAATTGATCAAAAGTTTTTTTATCGCATATTTTGTTTAGGTCGATTTTTCATTTCAGTCACCTCTTAACAACACGTTCTCTTAACCACCTTATCCAAGGGAGACTAAAGTCTTCAAGGTCGAAGTCGGCGACCGTTACTGCTGGCATGAAAGGCGCTACAAGGTACATTTGTTTCAAAATGGTGCCTTGCATTATTTTGCCAGAGCGTTGCTAGATCATGAAATGTTACTTAAGTTCAAGTGCGGATGTAGGGTGGTCCACAACCCGCTCCCCTTTTAGCCAGAGCGGTAAACAAAACCACGGGAAAAATAAGATTTTAGTGAATTTCTGCAGACTGATTACAAGAGAAGCCATGACAGATTCAGGAAAATGTTAGAATGACTTGTTCCCCGGCAGCTTGGTGGCAATGATGAAAGCTCTGACAGTGACAATGAACCACTAGCGCATTTGATTAACCAGTCCGCTCCCGGCACTAGTGAAAAGTTAACTAAAAAGCAGCATTTCAAGTGGCGGAACAAGACTTTGAACCTGGCGATATTACAATCACGGGTTCAAGTCATGAAACACACCTTGATGGAGAGATTCCATCGCCGTACAGATATTCCAACAATTCATGTGTCGAAATGATCGACGCTTTGACAGAAAGTAGCAACGTCTACACCAAGCAGAAAAATGGCGTACCTAGTAATAAAACTACCGAAAGGGATGGAACAGGCTATTGGGATCTAGTTACGCATGGGAAACGTTAAAATGCCAGGTAGTAGCATCTATTGGGAAACCAGATATCCACCCGATGCTGATGCAATGTCGCGGAACAAGTTCCAGGACATTCTTTCGTCAATCCATTTAGTAAATAACCTATCAGTAACCGACGAAGAGAAGAAAAACAAGTTGTGCAAGGTGAAACAGGTTTCTTGAAAATTGCTTCAACCTTACCCAAGACGAACATAATTCTGTCGACGAGACGAAATTTCAGCGTTATAAAGCAATATGTACGGAACAAACCACATCCTCGGGGCTTCAAAACCTGGGCCAGAACATCAGTCACTTCTTTATGATTTTGAAGTTTGCCGAGGCAGTCAGCGCACCTTTAAAGCCGAGCTGGATCTGTGTGCGGATGTTGTTTTGAATTTGTCAGCAACTCTGCCATACCGTATCCATGGGTGCAGTCTCAAAAGAGAAAAGGAAATGAAAAAAAAAACAAGGAAGAGGTTCATTTGAAGAAAAAGTCGAGATATACGTTGTGCACTGGTATGACAACAAGCCAGTATGTTATTTCACCTTTTGTAGGTGCTAGTCCAACTGATAATGTCAGAAGATGAGACAAGAGCTTAACTCCCATGTCCAAATTCCAAAGCCATTTTGTGCCACCCAGTACAATAAGTTTATAGGTGGTGTTGACATGTTGGATACTCAGCAAAGTACCAGTACGGCATCACATCCAGAAGGTGGTATCTGTACCTTTTTGGCACACTATATCCTTTGCTGTTGTTAAAACGAGTTTCACTCTTCAAAAGCCCAACGGTGAGCTCATGAAGCTGAGAACATTCCAGGTCCAAACTGTCACGTCGCTGATCGTGTGCAAAGCTCACATGCCATCTTTAGATGAGGTTAAAGCCCCACAACCTGCACCAGCAAAGGTGACTAGAAATGCAGTTGTTCCGGGCATTTTTATATGATAGCCTGATACGGAAAGTCAAGTTATCAAGCTTTATTTACAAATCTACTATTTCTTCAGCTCATGTCGAAATTAGTGAGGAAGTTCTCGAAATGGCGAAACAATGAGCTCATCTCCTTTTGTCGCTTGAAGGCAATTGTATGGGTATGAGTGCCAACGAATAACACCATACATACACTAACAAATAATAGTCTACTATGTCCCACAGCTTGTAGGCTGCGCATGGTGGATTGCATAATTTCATTGTACAGGGCATTGAAAAGCTCAACCACATAGTTAAAAGCATACACACAGAAATCCAAGAAATGTCGAGCCTGTTTAGATGTTGTTCGAAAACCATGGAGAAAGAGTCGTCTTGCTGGTCAAGAGAGAAGCTGCAGTCTGACGCAGAATATTGAGCTCATACAATTTTATATCAATGCAAGAAAGTTGAAGAAGTCATGCTGATTTACAAGATTCGTCTCAAATGGTTCACTTATGTCTTCACCAGAAGTTAAACAAAAAATTAAGCAACTCTGCTTAAAATGACGTTAACGAAGTAAAACGAAACTCGGACACTTCCTGAAAGTTCATTTGGAAGAACTGTGCCAAAATGTATTGGCATGTTGTCCACTTCTTAATCGGCAGAATGAATCTGACGATTAAGCTAAGAATTCTTAGAAAGGTATTGAGGCTCTAAACCACGGTCATCTGGTAATTTTAATGGTTGTTTCAGTGCATGTAGTACTAGAAAGAGACATATTTTTCTTCTTGGTAGTATTATGTTGAGGGCGTCATTACTTGTTTTGTTGATTTCAGCACCTCTTGTGCTAATGTACTGTGTAGATCAACTCGTTCAGTGATAATATCTGATATCTGCTGGGCGCAATTGGGTGGTCAGTGAGGGGAGTTGGCTTTCATTCATATTTGTTGCATCTTACCTTCCTCAGCCTTATTTTTAATTGATGTTGATTGCTGTGTATATCAGAATGTCAATATGCATGGTTTACATGAGTTATGTCAGTACCGTCATATTTAGGTCCATTGCCAGTGACGGAACGTGGAAATGAACATATTCTGGGGGCTGTCGACCAATTTACAAAATGTATAGAGTGTCGTCCGGTACTCGATCAACGGGCGCAGGTGAGGGTTGATCAAGTATTGTCGCGTTACGGATGTTCACTACAAATGTTCTAGGACAGGGGTTCGAATTTTCAGAGTGAAGTGTCTAGATCGGTGCGTACTCGTTAGGGTTTTCACCAAAGTCATACAACGCCGTATCGACCTAGCGCCAGTGGTCAAGCGGAAAGGGTAACCGGACCTTAATGAACGTAATTCGGTGTTACGTGCGCGACAGTCAGAATGACTGGAACCTCCAACTCTCGCAAACTGTGGGAGTTATTTGAGCGTGTGTAAAGCATTCCACGTTTGCCAAAGTACTTTCAATGAATAGCTGTTTAGGTGTAACCATTCCTTCAGAACGCAAACCATGATTGTTCCACAGCTCAGTGAAATCTTTTATCTGCTCATTGATCCTAGGGACGAATATATATTGAAGAGCCCATCGGTGATTATTATTGTCAACACTGAGCATCTGAATTCCTTCTTCCATATGCTATGATGTTGTTAATTCTGAGATTGACCGTTTGGTTTGTGATGGCATTCTCGAACTCCTACTGAGGTACGCTTTTGGTCAATATCGTGAAATTCAACGGTCAAATCAGAATGTGTGATGATTGTGTTACTGTGAACTAGGTTCTAGACGAGCAACATTGCAAAATTCCTACCGCTGATGATTTATTTTGTCAAGTTCTAGATAACAAGTGTTACAGTAATTTGAATCACAAACTATAGTTTCATAGTATCACTGGTAAAACTCCAGCTGAAGAGAGAACCTAGGTGTCGTTTTTCGACTGGTTTGAGAGCACCGATAGAAGGGAAAGCTCAAAAACAGCCGACAGGTGGCAGAGGGAAAGAAGCGCACCAATTACTGTGGCTGTGCAGTAAAAGACAGTGGTGGAAATCTAGATGCAATGGGACAGGCTGTGTGGGTCTTTCTCTTCAAAAACTCACACTGTTCTTTGCTAGGCCAATATTTAACCAGTAGAGAAGAGGGAAAGTACTAATCATATAGCCAAGCTTATCGGGACAGGTTTGAGAACACTGGTGGAAGAATGGAAAGCTCAAAACCGGCCGACAGGTGGCAGAGGGAAAGAAGGCATAAATTAGTATGGCTGTGCAGTAAAAGACAATGCTGGAAATCTAGATGCAATGGAGCGGGCTGTGTGGGCCTCTTTCACTCATACACTGAGCATAGATGACTGTCCACAAGGAAAGGAGTCTTGGCCATAGCTGAAGGTGTAGTCCCTCGCCCTCATTCCCATCCTCTTCCAAGGGACTTCTGCCTTGCTATGGTGCTTCTCTACAAGAGACTGGGTGACGAGCACTTACTAAAGAGATACCTGTATGAGAAGACATGGAACTCAAATGAAGCTTTTCACTCTGTTCTGTGGCGGACATGTCCAAATGAGCAGTAGGCGTCAATGCGCACTGTCAACACAGCCACTTGTGTTCAGATATACAACAAGGATTCCCCTGCTCTGTTAGATGTCCAGCTGGAAATGTTGGTGGGAAATGTGTCCAAACACATGTTGAAAGAGAAGACTTGAAGAAGATCTGTTCAGCTAGTAGAATAAGCATGGACAAGACACAAGGCCATAGAGAGTGTGCACTGGCAAGATCGAGCCCGTCAGTTAGCTACGGAGGGTGCAACTTATGGAGCTGAACAATTTTAAATGGTTGAGTTATTGCCATATTGTTTAGCTAGACTGAGTAAACAGATTTCCAAGCTCAGGAATAAAAATAAGAAATGATATTGGATGGGAAGTCATGTGTTTCTTAGTCTAAACTTGATTGGCACATTTGTAAGATTAGCGTTTTTCCGCTCACTTCCGTTCTTGTCCCCCTAATGAAAATGTGTTGGAGAATGATGCTGTACACACTACAAAAGTGACACTTTGGGGTTAAAATAGACTGAGGAGTGTTAAAATATATCTTTAAAGTTTGTATCTCTGATAGTTTAGGACTTAAGAGTCATTTTCTCCAAAAAATTGTATGACTTTTATTTTCAAATGAAATTTTTTTCTGCACTTACCAGCCTAAGACATTTTTCAATTAGTTTTTGTAATAATTTTTGGGGGGCAAAATTGCTAATTTCATGTCTTTAATTACCTTTGTAGCATGACCCCCATTCCATGTACAGCATCAAATGTTCGTTCTACTCATCTGCTTGAGTTTTACTTAATATGCTCCAAATTTGCTGTAGCGCGCCACCTTATGTGAGGCCCAGAGAACGAAGATACCATGATGTAGAGCAGACATCTTTTACAGCAATTCCCTGGTGGCCCAAGCAAGCAACATTGGGGGGACAGGATGAAGTTAAACTGTGTGCTATTGTATTGCTAGCGTATTGCTAGAACTACATGGCTAGTCCACTACATCCAGTATGATAAAAATCCGTAAGAGCAAGGCACTAATACAGACAAGACCATGTTTAATTTGAACATACAATCAGACGTTAAGACAGGAAACAATAACTTCCACTCAGCAGGTGGGATTTGAAGCAGAAACATTGAATTTCTCTTTTTAAAAACAGAAATTCGAGACCTCTACTGAAGACTAGCATACAAACATCAAGAGATGTTTTGCCTAAGGTTGCGTGCTCAGTCTAAACAGCAATGGCCATGTTATTGTCAGCGAGACACTGTATACTTAACATAAAAAAATATTGCACCTGATGGTAACTTAACCAAACTTCTTCACATTCAATAGTCACTTGAATGAAACATTTCAGGGTGATCCCACAGAATTTTTGTACCTTCCTTTACAAGGAAAAATATTGAATAATAGAGCATTCCTTCAATTTGTTGATCTGGTCAACTCAATTTTTTGCCCCCTTGAGATGAAAATGTAGAAAGAGTCCCCCTCTCAGTAGAGTTTAGTGGAAACTAATAGCATGGTATTTTTGTGCGTAATGGAGAGAACAAACACCGTGGAATCACCCTTCGATGAACTGTGCGCCAGGGAAAAATCCAATTGACGACCATGTCAGCTACAACAGGTGAACGCCTTTTCATAAAACAGGTCTCTGATCTTGGCCTCCCAGGACATGACAGAGGAACATCTAACTAGCAGTTGAAATTATCTCACTTCATACTGACAGTACAAAAGATAACAAGCCCCCAAGGACTACCTTTCACATGTGTTATGACCCATTCTGATTAAACTGCACTGAGTAGCCGCCCGTGTTGGGGTCCTGCTGTAACTGGAAATTGTCTGTTGATAGACCAAATGGCTTCAGGACCATGTTACCTAGCTCCTTCAGTTTACCTGTTGAACAAACACACAGCAGTTAGGAATGTTGATAATAACAGCAGAAAAAGGCAGAGCTGTAACTCTACTAGAAACAGCTTTATTGTCTGCTAAGTCTGTCTTGGGTTTATGCCAGACCCTAGAAAATGTCCAAAAATTGGACAACTTTTAGAACATCACATCTCGGAAGGAGCTGATAAGATTCAAACGAAACTTTCAGGTAGTAGTCGAAATTGTCGGCAAATCATCGTCAGCCGTCCTCTTCATATTAAGAACATACATGCCAATTTCCACAATCATCCTTAGAGCGGTTTGGTTGATAGAGGGGTGGACGCCAAAAAACAGACTCGAAAACAGCAAAAATGACCACTAGGTGACGCAAACTACGTCGAATCCATCCCAAAACAGGAGGACAGCGTCATCTCACTAATAGGTGTCTATATTCCAAATTTTACGAAAATACCTTGAGGACCTTTGAAGATACAGAGGTAAACATAAAAAAGTAACTTGCCACTAGGGGGCACACCGATAGTCAGATCTATCGGAAAGTCGTCGTCATCCATTGTCAACATCATATAAATATTTGCAGAATCTAGTAAAGTTCCTGCCAACAGTTTAGGAGATACAGCCATGGGCGCAAAAAGAGACAAAACTGCCAATACTAAGCGCCACAGTAGTCGACATTGTCGGAAAATCATCGTCAGCCATCTTCTTCATAATAAAAACATACATGCCAATTTCCACGATCATCTTCAGAGTGGTTTGGTTGATAGAGGGTTGGGGGCCAAAAAACAGACTCAAAAACAGCAAAAATGGCCATTAGGTGGCACAAATTACGTCGAATTCATCTGAAAATGAGAGGATAGCGTCATCTCACCAACAGACGCCTATATGCCAAATTTTATGAAAATACGTTAAGGACCTTTGAAGATATAGAGGTAAGCGTAAAAAACTAAAAGTGCCACCAGGGGGCACACCCGTAGTTGGATCTGTCTGAAAGTTCGCTCAAGCTGTCCCGTCCATGATAGAAACATATGTGCAAAATTTCATGAACATACGTCGAAGGGTTTTGGAGAGAGAGCAGCGGACACCAGACGCCGGACGGACGGATGCCAGACGGACGGACGGAGATGACGGCACAATGCGTCCACATATAAATATGTGGGACTTTGTGGGTGCATAAAAACATCAGACATGACCCAATTTATAGCAGATTGGAATAAGAAATCAAATTACTACAGGATTTTTACTTTCAAAAAATATACTTTCACATAATTTATTTAAATTCTACGGTTTTGTAGATAGTTGTCTAAGTGCCCACACCTGTAGATAATGCCATACATAACTTAAAGATAACATTACATAACCTACAGGTAACATTACGTAACCTACAGGTAACATTACATAACCTACAGGTAACATTACATAACCAACAGGTAACGTTACATAACCTACAGGTAACATTACATAACCTACAAGCCAGCTTAAGTGTGAGAGAGGGTTTGATTGTTTCAGAAAGTGACCCCTGGATGATGGATGAAGACGTCAACAGCTCGTCCAAAATTATTGTACATAGCAAATTTTAGGATTTTCCTTGTACTTTCCCAAGGAATGCTAGTCCCTAATTAACAAACAGAAGTAAGTGAGTGGGTGGCTAGAGTACACTTTCGATACTATTTGTGGTGACATACAGATGGACATTTATAAGCTAAGAAAAATGCGGGAGTGGGCCTTCAACAACAGAGCTTTCAGGAAGCACATTTTATTGTCTCGTTTTTCGGCAGCTGAACAGCAAAAATCATGCCAAGAAGAAAGTAGCTGTTTATAAAAGATTTCGCTTTCACGGCTTCTTTTAAACTAAATACTACGTAAAGGATTACAATAATGGCTAGAGATTAAACTCACCTATCATCTCTTCTTTCAGTTTCTCATTTTTTTCTTTAATCTGGTCGGGCAATCTCTGCAATTAGTAAACACACAGAGTCGAAATGAAAAGATTCTTACAGAACAACCAAAACGGTTTATAATTTTAACCAATTTACAAAACTTCTGTGGATACAGAAGAAGCCTAGTACATTGTCAAAACACTACATCTGATCGAAACATTAAAAACATTTATCCACACCCCCAACAGATATTTAGGACATTCCAAAAAATAATGTCATGGAATTTTTGCTCCAACTACTCTTCATGCAAGCGTCAAATATTTCAGTAAGTCTGTAAGGCAAGTGCTTTTTTAAATTGCTCAGAATGATATACTATGCACAATATCTTTCATCTGTAATAACCAAATAAAATGCATTATTTACAGAGAAACCAGGTCCACATTGTGAAACTCAGAACTATTTTAAAGATGAACTAGAATTTAGAAAATTGCTCATTCACGACACAACATGGAGACCTGCTGGTCGTAAATGTGATCTCATGTTTTATTTGTCAAACCGGTAAAAATCCAAGGTCGCCACGAGGTCACCACACACGCACGCACGCACACACGCACACACACACACACATCTGAGCACCAACTCAAAATACAACAGGTAGTGAACAGACAAAAGTCGTACTGCACCGATGTGGGCCGATTGTGCTCCTCTGCCACAGGAGGTGAGCCTGTGCTGAGGATAGTCATCACTGAACATGCCAGACATTCCCAATGTTCCGCTTGAGCTAAAAAAACACCGTCACAACGATTTCAGGTGTATCGGAGGACATTTCCAGAGTTGGCAAGTTTTTCACTTCAGGTATCTTGCTTGCCAACGAGGTTCGGTGACTTCAGTTCCCATTTGGCAGCATTGTGGGAAAATTCATCAGAATCAGAGAGGGCACAGTATTCCAGGAAGTGACTATTTACTATTGACCAGAAAATCAGATCTTAAAAGACAGGTCAGTCATGCAGTTAGTCATGGTTATTTGTTTGTTTTTGAACAACTGGTTCCCACTACATTTTCAAGTGGCAAAGATGGCTTTAGTTCTTGATCACTTGCGAATATGGCAAGCATCAGGAAGGCTTACCATGCAAGCAGCTCTCGCAGTGTGGATACTTCTGTCAAGTTCCACAACTTTCTGGTAATCTTGCAAAGCTTCCTCCAGCTTGTTTGTTCTTTCGTAAAGCTCTGCTCTGCGTAGGAAAGCCTTGACATACTGAGGATGAAGCTCCACCGCCTTGGAACAGTCCTCGATAGCTTCATCTAACTCCTCCTAAATTTATACAAGACTGAATAAGAACTATACAACCAACAACATAAATGACAAACATCTTGTACTATTATATCACCAATGATACTTCTATCCTCTGATTGGCTGAAATGTGATTCAACAACTTCTGATATAACGGAATGTCATTTTTCGTTCATGCTGCCTGGGCACCAGATGTCACTTTTCGCGATCGGACAAAAAACATAAACCCTGACCAGCTAGCTCACATTGTCAGTTATATCAGGTAAGATCAAGCAAAACAAATAACGAGTTGAAAAATCAGAGGAGGCATCAGTGGTCACGGAACAAACTAAATATAGATGTATAGGTCATATAGACCTTAGAAAAGCAACACTATTTGCCTTTGGTCCATACCACCTGATATCAGCCCTAGGGGATTGGTCCACATTTATTCTATGCTCATTGGAGAACACTTGGAAAATTCTTCCAATCCAAGATAACCTCATTACAATTTTCTGCAGTATTGCGCACTGGCAGATACAGGAGATGATGGAATAAAATGTCCAAAGTCCAGTTTACTTAATCGTGCATCAGTTGATCAACATTAGTTATTTGAATATGCACGTGAACAATTGTGGATCCAGGGGGGAGGTTGTCCAGGAGATCAAGAACTCCTTGCTCAGAATGTTTACACTAAAACTGTAATGGAGGAGTGTGAAGAGCCCCCTATTGTCTGTCCACTGAAAAAGTCCCATACCACCACAATGCCCAATCTCCATGCGAAAGTGAACTCCCAAGCGCATTCAGTGAACATAAAACAGTTCAGGACTGTCTCTACAATTCAGGACACCGTAACTCAAGCTGAAACTTGAAATTCCTAGAATATGGAGATCCGGTGATTTTGGTATTTATTGTATTTCTCTCATGTTGGAAATTGAACACTGTAGCAACCGAGTGTGAAAATAGACTTTAAAGTTCATAAAGATGTCCTCATTTGTTAAGCAGGCTATTGGTGATATGACCTGAATCAATGAGAAATTGGGAAGTTCATAAAATTGTTAACAACAGCTACGACGTAACATTTTCATGCATCCACCCCCAGGGACACTCATATTGACGTGTAACAAAAATTGCGGGTAGGCGATACTTTTTCAGTAAGTTTTGTGGTATTCGTGCGGGGTTCAATAGGCCCCTAAATTTCCATTTCGTCCCTGCAAAAGGCACATTGCATTGGCCTAAGCCCCGCTAATGGGGTGAGACAGAAAAATCTAACCCACAAAATGGGGTGGGAATTAGCAGACCTGGCACCTGCAATAGGGTGTCTCTCAGCATTTTTTGATACACGCCTGCAGGCACCTTGTCAATATGAGTGACCCTCAGGGCATCCACATAGTGTGAATGGTTGTTTGTCATTGCTCGTAATTCTTGAATTTGGGACAGCCACTATTTCCTAGTCCTAAAATTTGCTACAAGTTACAACCTTGATTAAAATAAGTAATTTTTACTGTATTACAAAAAATCATACCATCTTCATTTTACAAGCTCCACGATTTGCATAGAGAATAGCTCTTTCCCTCGGGAAGCAAAGCGGAGAAATGCGTAAAGCTTTGCTGTAAATCTCTCGGGCATCTGCATACTTCTGGTCACGGAATAAAATGTTAGCTTCTTGTTTCAAAGCGCCAGCATCTTGTTTTCTAGCCTGCAAGCAAAACATCACAGTGCGAGGAAATCAGCACATTTGAAAACAAAAATTATAGATGCATTTAATGCTGCTGTGAGCCAAATTATAGCGTCAACAATTTTCCTCACAGACTTGTTTGCACTTTCTTAGCAGTGGCATTACATACTTGTTTTATTTTAAAACAAAATCGGTTAAAATAAAACGCATTGAGTTCTCTGACGGCCTTCAGTGTTCTCCACAACCCTTTTTCACTCGTCACTGCATCGAGTTTGAATTTTGTGAGTTTAGCTTCCTTGTGTCGAGTTTGAAAAGCGATACTTCTAACCTGCAAAGCGTCTTGAATGAATTTTGCTAAACCTTTCGAGTTATTTTTGAATATTTGAGGTAGGACAGAACTCCGTATAAAAATGGGCGAATATAAGTATATTTTTCACTTATAATCAAATATGAAATGTACCTAATCTTCAATTCAATTTTTAAAAACACGGCAAATCTGTTCATCCACTGGAATTCTGAAGTACTGCCCCACCTCAACCTCCAATGGTAAAATACCTGCTCTCGATCGAGCTGTGACAGACCTCTGAGTAGTACATATCAAAGGATGTTCTTGAAACCAGTGGCCCGTTCAATGCACTCTTAAAAAATTCTAAAAACCAGGAATCCATTGAGATTGTTGACTTCGGTGAGTGCCAGGTTGTAGCTTTGAGATTACTGTATGGCTGTGATTCTGGTACACACAGTGCACGATTGATAAAGACAAATTTGTAGTTATCGAAAATTTGATTACAACTCCACATTAATCTAATTAAACCATCTTCATTAATCATTTCCTGAATTTTGTTTGCCAACAGAATCTTAGAAAGCTAAAACACAAAATGGGCTCTACAAGGAATTTCATAAATAGTGTTTGATCAGAGTTAATTGAACACATATCCGAGTAAAATGCGAACCCAAATATGGCTTGGACAACCTAAATTTTAAAGAGAAACTGATACATTTTCGTATATACCTCCTTTTCTTCATCAGTCATATTCTGCTCCAGGTCACGCAACACATCCTCCTCTGACTTCTCCTTGCATGACCCCTGGTGGTCATCGCCCAAATCTCCACCAGTTGCACTACCATCCACTGAACCTTCAACATGAACCGCTGCATCGCCAACACCATCCAACGCTTCTTTAGTATTTATATCAGTTTCCCCTGAACCGATAATAGTGTCACTTGCACTATCTTCCTGGTGTCTTTGATCACTGTCTGTATCCACACGGATGATGTTTTCTTCAGTTCTATCACTTGATATCGACAACTCTGGACTAATCTCACTGGTTTCAATCATGTTTCTAACGACTTCACTGCCTTTATCACCAGATGACTCTTGTGTCTTTCTGACACCGTCTAAGGCATCTTGAACACAAGGGGTTATTTTAGTACAGTCGGAAGTTCTATTGCCACCAGAACAAGCAGTTTCATCATCTGAACAGCTGTGAAATTCCTCATCACTGGATTCCTTAAGAGCGATTTCAATTTGTCTATCTACATCATTGGCCAAGCAATCTTCACATAATTTGTAGTCACCCAACTGAGTTTTAACACACTTTGAGCAGGCTTGCTCCATTATTCAACCTGAAAAAAATGACGACTATAACAAGCCAACTTTTTCTCTTATATTTCTAATGCAAGCGTAGAGCTAAGAGATACAGCGACCAAACACCACATAGCTAGTATCCCACTCTTGACTTTATCAACATGCATTCTACGAAAGAAAACCCATCCAATCCAAGAGGATTCTTGCCAAGGTTATCATTACTCAAAGCCTAACTTGAACGGTAACACCAGTAAATTTGGTTCCTACAGTATGTTAAGAGCAGGGCTGTAAGTCCACTAGTAACATAAATTGTCAAATGTAATGAACAGTTAGGCATATTGGCTATTTTTTTTTCTACGTCACCGCGAGAATCACCGGCGAATAGCACCTACACACAATGGTGATAGGACAACATATGCGTGATTAGACTCACGTTTTCTTATTTCGCTAATGCTTTGCTAGGACTACCTGGTTAGCCCAGTACATCTAAAATAACAAAATTTCGTTGAAGTTAGGCTTTAAATTGGGGATGATTACCTCCTAGCAGTACAAATTTTCTTGGATGGTTTTCACACTATTAGCTTCCTGGTGCTAATTGTGCCTCTAAATACTGCTATTCCAAGGCTAGAAATACCTCTTCCCCAAAAAACCCAATACTGCGCCGTGCTCTTCATGTGCTAGCAACGCGCACTGTTAAGTGCAATGACCTATATATTTGTCTTATTGGTAGACAGTGACCACAGTCTCTAGCTGGCCAGTAGAGACAGTGTAGCTCCTATAGCAGCTTCATACGCCGGAAGCTTTTTAGCAATTTATGCCTCACACCCACTAAAACATCCAAGTCATGTTGTTATAAATACCTTTTGCGCATAGAGAGACACCTTAGGAAGCCATCGATGTCTTTTATTCCTTCCAACTCAAAAAAAAATACTCCCGTTATCAAACTTTTTCTTTGACCAGTCCCTCATTCAGTTCCCAAAATCGGTAACTGGCCCTTTTTACACGGCGCACGTCAGGGGATATGACATCATACCACCTGCCGCATGAAGTGTTGAAATTGTGGTGAATCTGCAGTGGGTGTAGTAATATAAAAGCCTCTCTTGATCACTCGCCTACGGGCAATTGCTCTTTGGTCGACTGGTTAAGACGTCTGGCATTGAAGCAAGAGGTACCAGATTTGAAACTTGGACTGGGTGATTTTTCACTACATGGTCGTCCAACCTGGGGCCCGAACCCACGACCCTGAGATTAAGTCTCATCCTCTACCTACTGAAAACGTTGGATGCTGGTATTATGGAATCTTCGGTTTCTGAGTGGTCTTCAAATCCAGTTATAATTCGGAAACAAGATGGCAATTTAAGATACTGCATTGATTTCAGAGAGCTTAATGCTATTACTGCAACTGACAATTACCCTTTGCCGATGGCCGATGATTGCTTTGCTGCTATATCCACTTATTTACAGGTGAATATGAGAAAGGAGGATAGGAAGAAAATGGCGTTCCTTACTCGCTATGGGACTTTTCATTTCCTCAGACTTCCGTTCGGTTGCAAGGGTGCAGTTGCGACTTTTTCCCTGGTTATTAACCACATTTTGAATGATCTACTACGGCATTCAGTTTTGACCTATTTAGATGACGTTCTAGTTATGTCACTGGACATGAAGATGCATTTTGTTCATTTGCGTCAGATGTTTTTACACCTCAGAAAGTTTGGCTTCAAGTTGAAGCCCAAGAAGTGTGTTCTGTTCTATTCTAAAGTCAAGTTTTTGGGACGTTTAGTTGATGAGAATGCTTTGTAAATGAATCACGAGCCTATATAAGTCATCCAGGATTGGCCTAGACCAACAAATGTTAGAGAAGTTTAGCGGTTTATGGGGTTAATGAATTACCACAAATCATTTGTTGATAAATTTGCTGAAATCGCTGCTCCTTTGTATGTGCTCACAGGCAAAGTTGATTTCTTCTGGTCTCAGGAGCAGGAGGCGGCTTTTGTGGGGTTGAAAATGTGTCTAGTCAGTCAGGGTAGTTCTGCTCGTCACCTCGCCGTGAAACTTGTTTCAACATGTAAAACTAAAGACCAGACCGGGATGCATGCAAAATCTGGAAGTCAACCAACACTCACTTTGCCCGTTACAACAGTTTAAGTGAAAAACAATGCAGCAAACATCATTTTCTTGAGTCACTCTCGACCTTTTGAAACAATGAAAAGTATGTTGTTTTGAAAACAGTATTTTAGTATACAGCTTTGTACCAAGTCGAAAGGCTATTAACTGGATAGCCTTGGTACAAAGCTGTATATAAATATACAGCTTTGCACCGATGTGGGTAAAAAGTGGTAAGATAAAATCTGACAAAAAATTAAAGTCGTTAAAAACTAGTCTTCTTTGAGTAAACAAAATTATTTATCAGTGTTGGAAAAAATGGCGTTCTACTGTTATTCAGCTGCTAAAGTTGAGGAGCAATCTTTAGCGACGGTTTTCGGCACCATGTAATATTGCGTCACCTATTGGCCAGTTTCTTTTTTCGCCGATTCTTCAATCAGCTGCTGTTTTTTCACGAGCTTGCGTACACGTCACAACAAATTATTAGAACTGGTTTCACTTCATTACAAGTTTTTAGAATTTCAATACCGAAAAACCGAATTTCAGAACAAATTTTGCTTTTCCGAAGTTGTCGTGAAAATTTAGGAGATGGCGCATGCGCGTGACACGAGCGTACTGTTTTCAAAACGACGACATACTTTTCATTGTTAGAAATGGCAGAGAGTTACGCAAGAAAATGACGTTTATTGCATTCTTTCTCACACAGCTGTAACGGCCGGGCAAGGTGAGTATCAGTTGATTCCCAGATTTTGCATGCACCCGTCCGGTCTTTAGATTTACATTTTGATACAAGTTTCACGGCGCGGTGACAAGCAGAACTATCCTCGCTGCGTGCAATTTCGGGGTCTATGGAAGAAATACACACAGTGGTACCTAGCTGTATTTTGACGACAGTCTTCATACAGCTAGCTGGCTGGCTATGAACTGGACTGAAAGAAGAAAAAATTGATAACAGGAATATTTGTTCGAGTTGGAAGGAATAAATGACATCGACGGACTCCTAAGGTGTTCCTCTATGCGCAAAAGGTATTTGTAACAACGTGGCTTTGATTTTTTAATCAGCGTGTAGCCATAATTCACCGAAGAGCTTCCGGCGTATGTGGTTCACATTGGTGATTGGTCGAGTGCTGGGCTGTTCGCGAAATAAAGCACTCTGACAAATAAATTCGAGACTAAATCACTAAAAAACAAGTGTTTCACATCAAAATGAAGGTTTGCTGCTGAACTTACACTTACAACAACAGAGACCAGGACAAGAAAAACGTGTTTTCCAAATTCTTGCGGACACTTTCGTATTCCGAAATTAATCACATCAGGTCTTCGGCCATTATTGTGAGAAGCGCTCCACGTGATTTCGGGAAAACGAGGAACTACCATAAGGCAACTGGCGATAACTCGAACCTAGGACCTTACTAGGGTTCTAGCTCGAATCTAGGCATGCACAATGATATGATTTATTGGGCATGCATGATAGGACGCATTGGCCACGGGCTGCTGCAAGTTATATGAATTTCATCAGTGCTTGTAAGTCGCGGTAGCGTAACCTGGTCACCATGTGACTAATATTGGTAGCCCACGTGACAATCGCTTCAAATGTTGGTCAAACTTGGTCAATGTTGGCCGTGGAGAAGCGTTCTGATTGGACAATGGACGACCAACTTTTACCAACATTTATCCAACATTTCCCCAGCAGCAGGATTGCCTTGCTGCCTCCGCTGGTCGCTGATGGGGCAGAACTTGCAGCAAGAAGTCCGAGATACAAAAAGGCCAAAAGGGGGTGAAAAAGCCGGGAGGAGAAAGGGGGAAAAGAAGAGGAAAAGAAACTAAACACAACAAGCCACGCCCCCCGAAAAAGAAAGAAGCGAAACAATCTCTGATGCCGCAGTAAGATATGTATCACCCGAAAAAATCCGCTTTATCAATTTTCATTCATAAATGCTTTGTCTGCAATCAGTTCATCGGAATTTGCCGCAACCAAAAATTTCATAAGCAATTGCGATTTTCTTCTAGAACCTTCTGAAAATTTTGAGCATTTGGCGTACTTTCGCTTCTTAGCACTAGGTGCCAGCCCAGTATGCATAAATGGCATGTTTTTTGGTCGATTCCGATGTTGTTTGAAGCAGCTGGAGCCTGTGTATCGGGAGCAGTTTCCACTGACTAAGTGGTACTCAATATACAGCTAGATGTGATGTCAAATTCATCCGTCTGTTGCGTGACGTACACTGTACCGCTGGAAATGGCCCCGGCTGTACGCATGAAACAGCTAAAGAGCAACGGACGTGTTGCCTAGATTGTGCCATGATCAAGTAATCTCCTTTTCACTCGGGACGAGTGCAGTGCCCCAGAAGCCACCAGCCCAGAGGGTCGCACTGACATACAAATGGTTGCACACGGTCTACCTTCAAGACATCCTGACACGCCTGGACCGTCTATCACGGCAGCTTTGACCACCGTGACTGCCCGCCGTGTGCTGAAGATGGGACTTGACGAAGCGAGCTCAGTGTTAAGAAACTGGCTGGGCATGCATAAGGGGCGGCTTCGTGGATGTCTAATAACACTCAGATGGACTGATCTTGGCCAGCCAAAGGGTATTGACTGCCGGGGAAGGCAGAGGACTAAAACCTTTAATTCAGGGCATAATAAAGCGCTTTGCGAATGTCGGTGTGGAGCAGCTGAAGCCATCTATGTCTACCGACATTGCTGTGTTGCCCAATGCATGAAGCTCCAGTCTTTATGGATATGTTGTAAATCTCAGAACCCGCGTCAGTGGAAATATATATGGCAAACATTTTTAAGTCTGGTCTGCAGGCTACCTTTTGGCCTGAGTTCGAAAAGCTGTCGGGGGCAGCCTTTCAGACTGTTGTTCATGAGGTCACTTCATATGTGGCCAATGCAGACCAGACTTAAAAATGTTTGCTATTTATATTCAGTGTCATTGTCTACTAGTTTCCTCAGTCGTCCATATTTTTATTGCGACATAAGCAAGTTGTTTTGAGATTTTGAATCATTGATCTAATTTATTTTACTACTGTTGTTTTTGAGATATTTAATCACTGTTGTCCACTGTATCTGTAGTTTATGATTTGGTGCGGGATTCCAACATTTTTGTTTCAAGATGGTAAAGCGAAACTTTTGGCTGTGGCAAATTCGTTGTATTAGTGAACTGATTGCAGACAAAGCATTTTTGATTAATATAAATCGATTTGTTTCCATGAAGCGGATTTTTTGTGATACATATTTTACTGCGTTGTTTCGCTTGTTTCGTTTTCGGGGGGCTTGGCTTGTTGCGTTTTGTTTCTTTTCCCCCCTTTTTCCCCCGTTCTCCCCCCTTTTCGCCCCTTTTCGCGTTTTTCTCCCCCACCCCGAGCCACCTTGCTGATTTCCCCCAGCAAGTAAATACCTTAAATACTGCTGGGGGTAAATATGAGTAACTCTCATGTCTGTCATGAAATCTGTGATATTCATGATACATATATAATTCTTAGCACATTAGTTTGATAGTATTACTTATTGATATTGTTTCTTTGCTAGACAATTGTTTTTGTTTATAGAAACTTGTTTTGGCTGTCAGCTGAGTCACCGACCAACCCATCCGGTGCATCCACACATGTTTTGATGATCTCTGTAGTAAAGAAGATTGCGTAATGGTCATTCACAGAAACATTGCCTAAAGACAGCTGACCATTACCATATATGGCAAACACAACAGAATAGTTCAGATGATTGTTGTGAAAGTTCTTATAGTTGCTTCCTGTTTTTTCCTGTAGGATATTGAATCATAAAGTTTAGTGCATGCAACCCACATATTTGTGACTTGTATATAAATCCGTTCACTTGTCTAATAAAGACAGTCCTCATCTTGCTACTGCCAGTTGTTTTACTAGTGTAATTGAGTGTTCCACACTTAGTTACTGAATACAACCATCTCGTTGACGGACCGAGACAGTCCACAACACAACACAACGCTGCTACTAAGTCGAGTTAGTCTCCACTATTCTACTACAATGTCGGAGCAAACATTTATATTGATTCGTCATACTCCAACTTAGCTGGTGGTTCTTTGAACGGTATTCAGAATCGCAACAAAGGCTTAATTACTGGAACTTGAAATAATGACATGATTGAGTCAACATATCATAACAATTTACAACTGACACAATGGTCAAAATAACGTTGCATCATTAGATGCGAATAACACGTCATTACGCTACCTTGTGCCTGATAACTCAACTTGAGAGCGCCTTACGTTGTGGGGAATGCAGCTATGCTGCCCATGCGCGCACCCAGCCTAAAGTGTAGGGGGGATCGAATTATTTTTCATTATGCGGACATTTTACTGAAAAAAACAACGAGAACTAAAAAAAAACGTAAAAAACAAAAAACGAGCCACAAGGTTCAGGCCAACGAATTGTGTATCCGCGCTGACTTCCTGTGGACTTTGGGGACTTTTGTCTCGTTTACTCGGACTTTTTGTGTCACTGAGGCGGACCTTTTTGACCAATTCGCCAAATTGGTGGGCTCGTTCGATGAAAAGATAAACGTGGAAGTTGTCGGTTTTAGTGCCGATGGGGCATTTTAACACCACACTGACAGCCAACAGGAAGGTAGTTTTGGGTATGCCTTTTGAAACAATGTTTCAAAGACATCACTTAAACCAACTGCATGCACTTAGACAATGTGCTTGACCGTCATTTGGAAAACGGGAAGATTCATAGTACAAATGTTTGTGTTGTGGACTCATTTATTTTGTCATTTTCAGGGGATAGCGCGAACGCAGTCCCCCACTATCACAAATTATGCACCCGAGTAACCCACATTTGGGGTTATCGCAGGCGTCAGCCCAATCGAAGTGCAATGAAAGGGCCTCTTCCTGGAGGTTCGGCCTTACTGATCACCGAAAACCTCTGTGCCAGGTAAGTATGAGTAATTCTCATGTCGGAGGAAACATTAATATTGTTTCGTCATGCTCCACGCTGGTGTTTCTTTGAACAGTTTTCCCTACGATTGCAATAATGACTTAATAATTGGAACTTTAAATAATGAAATAAAAGTCCAGCCGAGTTTGCAGACCAATGTATCAAGTGAACAATCGTCAAAATGAGATTGCAGCAAGTACTTAAAGGCTATTATCAAAATAAAATTAGATACGAAAAACTTGTCATTGCGCCACCTTCTGTCTGATGACTCAACTTGAGAGCACCCTCTATTCTATAAAACCCTCTGGGAAATGCAGGCATGCTGTCCGACTTTATTTTTAGATCACCAGATTTATTAGCCTATGAAATATTCAAAATATCTCCACTCTGCATACAAAGGATATACTCTTTCGTACCGACGTCCATCAAAATAATCTGCCCTCTGCCATTTTCATGAATTGTTATACATCAGTGAAAATGAAAACAAACGCAATGCTAATTAGGTCAAGATTGGCTCGTTAATTTCAAATTTAAATTAAACTAGCTGCTGTAACAGTGACAAATGGGGTCATCCCGATGTGTCCCGGGTTCTATGTTTCCCGTTTTTTTGCATATCGGGGTTCTATGTGTCCCGGGATCTATATATCTAGTTATCTGCACGTCCTGAAACGGGATTCTTTGTGTCCTGGCTTCTGTGTGTCCCGGTGTGGTTGTTGTGATTGTCACACTGTAGAAAATGTCCCAGTTGCATGTATTTGAATGCCAGCATGCGGGTGCGTTATTCAGCGATTACTCGATTAATGTGTACTTCTACCCAAAAGATAAACGAATTAGTTTTAGAAGAACAGGCGCGGTTTTCAAGTGTTGACTTCAAGATGTGGCTTTTTGGTGATGTCCTCTGGGTTGAGTGTGTCGTCACCTTATTATCTAGAACGGTTAATGAGCATGCCGTTGGTTTACTCAGTTAGAAGGTTTAAATTTATCCATCCTGCCCTGAACTGATAGTTTGAAATTCTCACAGAATGCACATCGAAACTATCAGTCACTGAAGAAAAGGTTTCTGAAATTATTGGCGTAGGCCAACCACAAAATTGCGAAACGGAAAAGTGTGGTGTAAGAAATTATACAATGAAGTGGCGCTGAAGAGTTGAATGCGGCAGTTGCCCGTCTCTAAAATAATAATCTCCAGAAGGCTTTACGCACCCAAAGAATGTGCTTGACCTCAAAAACTCAAAAGTTGGAAGAATCGGCGAATCTGTGTTTTGTTTGGTTCTCATTTCTTTGTCATTTTCAGGGGATAGCGCGAACGCAGTCCCCCACTATCACAAATTATGCACCCGAGTAACCCACATTTGGGGTTATCGCAGGCGTCAGCCCAATCGAAGTGCAATGAAAGGGCCTCTTCCTGGAGGTTCGGCCTCGCTGATCACCGAAAACCTCTGTGCCAGGTAAGTATGAGTTGATGCACCAGTCGCTCAATCTAGTACGTTTATTCTCATTGTACTATACTGGTGTTGACATGACGTATTCATGGTAGGATTTAATTCTTTCTGCAACAATATATAAAATACATTTTAGAAGATATGCGTTTGCTCTTAGGACGTTAAACAAGAAAATTTGTTTCAAAAAGAAGATTTTCGTTTATAGCAAACACAAATGTGTAATTAATAATCATAATGCACCCACTAAATATAGGTCACGTTCACTGCTCCCTAGTGTTAAGTAAAAGAACTAATTCAATGGCGTCCTGACGTATACAATATTTAGGCCTACAACCTTGCTTTAACTTGTGTAAATGCCTTTATGAAATACAATTGTGTATGTGTATTGAAAAAGACTGTGCCTTATTTATTCGATACAGACCTATTACGTAATCGTCAGCTGTTAGCTGGATTTGCATTGGGATCAGCCCTTTGCCTGCGTTGCCCTTGCTGTGGAGACAAATTCAACACTTTGTCTTCATACACTGAGCTCTGGTTTATATCAGCGTCAATTAATTCGTTTTGGCGTAGATGATTACATAACAATTGTCTGGCCTTTGTGAAATCGTGCTGCCTGACTCAATCTCCGGTTGTAAATAATACGGAGGACAATGTCTTCCATTAACCGACGTACACGTTCGTCTCTAGAAAGTTACGTTTCAGGTGGCGGTGAGCACAATCTACTTCTTTTCGGTAATCCTTCAGCTGCTGGTAGGCCTACATTGAAGCCTTGCTTTGTTGCACAATTAGCTCCGCTGTTTTTTGACGGACAGACAGATAAACGAATAAATAGATATTTAGGCCTAATTTGCGATTGCTACCGAGCAATGTTTGTGTTTGTCGTTAAACCCAGCGTAAATAATAGCTGTGGTAACCTGACATGATGTTGACTTGAAATAATAACGATAAAAAAGCCACTAACGTCGTACACAAACTCTTTGTCCCGGAATATTGCTTGCATTGTCTTAGTTGACTCGCGGGGGTGGGCTTTCCCACGAAAGGACTTCGTGCACCGGCGCCTTTCCCTCTTCGGCGGATATTTTTCCGTTTGGTACTAGACTACTAGATTTCTGACGTGGGCTGCAGTTGGAAAATTAGGATTCCCGCTAGTAGATAATGGACGAGAAAGAAGGGAGTCTATTGTTTGTTGGGAGATTCTGTGAAATGGCCCTTTCCTTTTTTTCGTAAACATCACCTTATGTATAGTGCTTAATTCTATAAACCTGCCGCTTTCATAAAGTTTTTGAATTTTTTCAGTACCGAACTCCATAATCCCGCTTGATCCTATATAAAATCTCCCTGTAACACCGCGCAAGAAGACAACACTGGAAGAATAAATAAATGATTTGCAATAATATATAATATTGAAAACCGTAAATGAAAATGGAAACCGTTTGTAGGGCTTCCAACCTCGAAAGTATGCCCTTCTGTATAGAATTTTGCCAGAAAAGACATCATATCGTTGAGAATTTTGTCAGAAACCGGGCATCAGTAGGGTGGAAATTTTTGGTGAAAAAACTGCTAAGTGGCACGTTCAATATGTACTTCTCGTGCTAAGGGAGTATCCCTCTCCTCTCCGAGACATTTTTTCCTTTCAGACTATTGCCTTGTGTGACCATAGTGGTAATTACTATCTCGGTACAGGCTATAATTATTATTAGTTGGCCGGCATTATAATATTTGATTGAGAGTCCTGTTGCCGGTGTCGATGTGTTGCGTTGAGTTTGAACTGCAACGGAGGCGATCTCGCTATCCGTCCAGGGATATTTTTAGGGCCGTGCCCCATGTAATTGGCGTAAAAATCATTGACACACGAGGTTAGCTTACCTCTGGTAACTGGCGTATTAAAATTGTGTCGGCAATCACGCCTTGTGTTGTCTTCCCGCGGAAGTACTTGTGTAGCAGTTGCAAAACATCCGATGAAAAACAGCGAATGACCAAAAAACAAACTCAGTGTAAGCGAGTTACGGAGCTTTCGAAAGGTCATGATGTGAAAAAAAATCAAGATTTTTGCGTTCCCTCAGTCGCAAATATTTTGCGTTCCCACGCAAAATTTTTGCGTTCTCCATAGATATGTGGCTCTCTGGGTCAATATTGAGCACATTTTTCGGAAATGAACCCCGCCCGTCACTAATAGAGACCCACAGATTTGCTTTTTCTATTGTTCGTTCATTGTTTAAAGTGCCACAGCAACGTTGGTTAAATAAATGTTATTTCTAAACCGTCAATCGCAGTGCCAACAGTTAACGTAGTGCTTCACATATGCTTCGTATCCTAGTCAAAATAAATTACTGTTCAAACCGACTGCAGTGAAAACGCTGGACACAAGCAGGCTGAAATAAAAACACTGTCCTCATTGTCAGGTCGGTCAACAGGTGTTTACTACACAAGCCAAATCGCCTCAACTTAAAAGAGTGTACATATCGCGGTGTAAAACACACGGTGTAACTCGGCGGGCTTTCGTCGTGTACTGCTGTAAATAGTTGTTGGACCAATTGACAGTCAATGGATGTCGCAACGCTAAGCGTCCGTGAGGTGAGTGATTTAAGTAAGGCTTTAAATGTTTATGAGATAACATCACCTCCAAAATGGCATTGTTATGTTCCATCATACATAGCCCCTTCCTCGAGAACTGCACGCGCGTCATCACTGGCAGTTTTTTTTCTTTTCAATACAATTATTTTCAAAAGGGTTGCGTGTCTTTTCTCATGCACGGAACTGATTCTGCGAATACACACATACAGTTGCCATTGTACTTCAGTTGTTTGAATTTACAGACATTTTTACTTTGTACTAAATACGTGTTTCCTGTCAGAGAGTGAAACAAAGCGCGGTCCATTGGGAGGAGACAGTGAATGGCAGTCATACAGAAAAGAATTGTTTCAACCAAATCAACTTTGTCCTGGAGAACACCTTAGCGGGCCGGGGGAAATGGGAATTTATTGACTACCGTTTATGAATGGATCTTTCCTTGAAATTCTTTGCTCAGGAGTTTGTGATTTAAATAACGTTGCTCTTCTTGTGATTTCTTGTTGAGCATACCATACATTCATTGTACATATATTAAAATAATCCGTTGATGCCGACCTCTTTAACGTTGTATTTCAAAAATATGCTCGTCATAATTTATTGATAGCCTACACTTCGTAATAATCCGGATAAGCGCTGAAAACATGCTGAAATGTTGTTATCGTAAAAGGGCTATTATCGAAACCATGAACGCGTGAAATAGCATTAATTTATTTTCCAAATGCTTCATTCGAGTTTCTTCAGTAACGGTCGTATTACGGTTTCCAAACACTTTTCTTTTGTTAGTAAACAATCTTATGGTATCGTTTTTCTATAGCTGATGTTAATTGTTATACACTTGCAGTACTAATGAGGTCGAGAATGAATCAGTTCGGGATTATCTAAAGAATTACGTTGAATTCTTATCAATGATTTATCCTGTGTTAATGACCGTTTAATCTTACCAGACACGATCATCTGAACTCTGACGACTGGTCCCTGTGGTGTTTCACGCAAACGCCTTTTCATAAATAAGACTCCATCACTGATTCACATCACTAAGACACAATTTACTGGGTAGATCAGGTCGTGTGAGAGAGGATTTTGACGGGGCGATTTAGTTTTAATATCCGACATGGTGTAACAAGCTAAATGGAGGCAGGTGCGATACTAGAACTAAAAATAAACAATGAGCATTACATGCTGAACGCAAAAATAAGGTAAAGTGTTTTCTGAAACATTGATTACAAGAATTATCAGTTTCGCAGTGACGACATTTGATCAGTATTTAAATTCCTTGAAGATGTTTTTAACAAACAGGAGCTTTTAGGCATGTACAGCGTTTAGTTTTATTTGAGAGCAGACGAAAATTCGTCTTATGTGCTTCCAAGACACGCGTGTGCGTGATCGAGATTTCAAGCAAACATGTATTGTTATTGTTATTTTCAGGCACAGAAGTGACCAAGGATATGACCTTTGACCAGTGCTGTGCTGAGTAGAAGAGTCATGTTCTCCTCAAGCGAGCCGGGGCGCCCCTCCACGATGCCACATCCGTGCGTTTCTTTCACAGACAATACTCAGTTCAGGGCACGCACGGCCCCGACACATGGCATGTTACCATCTCAATACCGAACACGGTTTTCTGCCAACCCAAGTTTTCGTGACAGAAATCAAGGAAGCAGGCATTCAGCATTCGATCACATTCCTCACATTCCTTGGATGCCAAGGTAAACGGTTTTACTGAATTTCTATAGTTTTGATGCACTACTGAGCCTATATGCAACTGATTTTTGCCTGTTTTCTGTTAAATACGTTTACACAGAATTTTACAACAAACGGCGTAATGTGATGTTAAGTTAAGTTAACTTGTCTCGTGAACATTTTTAAGCCTTGTTTGTGCAGTTGAGCTTATCCGTGTTATCCTCGTTGTTTTGATATTTGCGCGACTGAAACTTATATTCACACCAATATTATCCACACGGAATTTCATAATTGTAAAAGCCAATCTCCAGATGTTTTACTATCAACACAAATTGGTGGTTTTCGACAGAAGGACACACCCTTGTTTTTTCTGCATTTTTGATACGTCGAATATCTTTCAGATCGTTTGCCTAAGTCACCTGACCAGATCTTGTTCACCTTAAATGTTTTCGCAAATCAATCATTTCATGTTTAAACACACTGGCGGCTTAATGGTTTTTTACATTAATATTTAATGTATATTTGCCAATGGCGTGATATAAGATTCCAGTGCGGGCGTGGTCGGCATCCATTTACACGAAATACGCTTATGATGTAGACAGTTTAGTCAAATGTGATACATAGTATATGAGTGAGGCAATAGTGCCTTTGGTCTAACAAATATACGATAGTACTAATACTGTCTCCATATTTCTCCATACGCGCTTCAAATGCACGCCAAATGTAGGAACCGATCGCGTGACGTAGCTCTGGTGGAATGTAGCTTTCCGAACGCCATGGTATAGGCGGATACAGGTGGGGCAAGGGGGTCCGGACCCCATTTCCCTTGATTTTAATGATATCAAATCTAGAATTTTCAGATAGTTGATCCAAACCCCCTTTTAAATAATCGTGGATCCGCCCCTGCATGCTTCTCTGTCGCGTTCATACAAGAAGAGATCATGTACACTGTAGTGAGTAACGATGTTGGCTTCCTTAATGAATTGATTGGATGTGAAATTATAGATTGGTTTTGGATTAACTAGTAACTTCTTGTTCTAAAGTTCCTTTGACATTGTTCAGTAAAGCTGGTTTGCTTAGGGTAACGATGCTTATTAGAGAGCGTGAACATTATTTTCGACATATTATTGTTGAAAACTAATTTTCGCTGCTAATGAAGCTGGCTGAAGAGTTTCGAGCTGCCATCGCGGGTAATAAGCCTGTATTTTTGTGCACAACTTCTGAAGTAGGCCAGTATCCTGCTCGTCTTGTTCCATGCTTAGATTAGAAATGATAGCTAGTTTTTATGTTGTTTTGTTTTTTGAGAAAAACTGACCGGCTGTTGTCTCAGACAACTAAGCTCATAAAGGTGTTTGTCGTGATGGGCTACTTTTCAGGATAAGAACACGACGTTGCGTTGAAGTAGCAAAAACGTCTGTGAAGAAAGTTGAGGTTTTCCCCGTGTTTCTAACAATGGGCACGTGGTTTATAGCGGTTGTTGACAGTCGTCGTTGACTTCGCACGCCTGGGCTGTAAGCGTGTCATGGAATTCTAAGGCTGTCAATATATTTCGTTATACGATACGCGGGTTTTCTCGTTAACGAGGCTTGTGAAGCGCCGTTCGAAGGGTTGACATTTCGGCGCTGAGTGCACCTATAACAATGTGTGTATTGAAGAGACTGTTCTGATTGAGTGTTTGAACCAGGAAGGCATTGAATTTATGTGACAGAAATGATGGCAATCACCGTTTCTTTTTCAGAGAAATAAACAACCACTGAACGGTATTCATTTTAGTATATCAATAACTCTGAAATGGTTGAGACTTTCACCATCCAAAAGGCTGAAAACCACAGGCAGCTGTTCAGACAGTTACTTTACCAGTTTCTTTTGTTAGTAAAGAATTTACCTCTTGTCGCCAAATTGTGAGGTTTGCTGAGCGTGGCGTCCTGCATTCTTAATACCCAAGAAGTGTAAGGCTAAAACGCGCCGTGTTTATGTTTCACATACCGACTTCAAATCGGAACTTATTTCCTTATTTGATGATGAGAATGATATTCATTGTAGAACTAAGTTAAACAGCGTTTTCAGCGCTACCGGCAACAGAATCGTTTTGGCTTACACAAAGGTTTAGGAGCTCTGCACGCATAGTGTTAGTCTCTACCAATAGGTGGCGGTGGGTATCCAATGGCCCTCGTTTAGTTGTCGGCAAAATGAGTTTCCATGCAATCCTTCCTGTGTGAAGGAACACGGAAGACGTGTAACTGTTGGCCATATAGCACGGTTTATAGTGTTTGAAATATGTTAGTATTTAAGTGCTATCAAGGTCATTTGTAAATTGAGTCACTTTTACCAGAGAGTTTGACATTCAAAACCAGTATTGCGTATAACTTGCTTGTATTAAAAAGCGTATGTTTTCTTTGATACTTTATCTCTAGAAAAGAAAATTAACGCAATAAATTTTCTTGCTTCAGTTTTCAAAGTAGTCTTCTTGAGCACTGACATTAAATAGATAAAATAATTAAAATTACCTGAAAGATGCAATACTTTGCAACTCACCCTATGATAGTTTTCTGACCTTGCACTTTCCTGAAAAGTAAACTTCTAGTTCTTGAATTCTTATTGGAACTCAGTTAAACACGTGATATTTGCAATTTTTACGGAATAATTAATGATTCTGAAGTTTTGTAGTCAGTTTCAAGTTCAAAGTCAAGATACTTTTGTCGCTTTGTGCCATCACGGAGGTCTCGATGTGGAGACCTGAAGCTCGCCGATGTGACCTCTGGGTTTTGTTCGGCGGCCTGGTAAAAATCCGAAACCACCACGAAATCACCGTTTTTTTTTACTAGGATCCAAGTCGAAAGAAGACAGGAAAATAGGGATAAACTTGTAATTCGATGTGTCTACGGAACTCAGCCCCGTCTAGTCGACCACACAAGAAACGTTTTAAATAATTATTTTCATAATATAATACAAAATTGTTCCGACCCATAACGTCACAGACGTTTTTAAACGATTGTGTCTCAATTAGGATCACTTAAAAATGATCCTAATTGAGACACAATCGGTTTTAGCTTAAGAGCCATAAAAGAGCTAATACGGTGGTGTTTTTGTGATTTTATTAAAAATCTTAAAAATCGCTGTTTTCTAACAAAGTCTGCCAGTCAAAAATTAATTGAAATCCAGGCGGTGACCTCATCAGTTGTTGGCCGACGCAGGCAGAGTGTGGGGCTGATCAAATATGACGTGAAATAGACCAAGGGCTAATCGGCTGAGTGTATGTGAGAAAAAGAGGAGAAAAACCTATTAAAGCACATTGGGAAAAAACTCTCTAGAAATCTCGCAGTGGACTCACATACGAGATGAGTTGAATATTTCCGGAAATACCATGCTTTGTTACACAGCTTGACATTCTTGCTTACTTGTGAGTGATTCTAGGAGTAACTAAAATTATTTTTGAATAGCTTAGAATGCTTACAGTCTTTCCGACTATTTAATTGACTGAAACAGTCACAGAGTCCCAACATTTCGTGAGGTCTCGGCTAGCCAGCGGCTGAAATATACAAAACTCGCTTTCAGTTCAGTCCTAATGGCCAAATCTGCTTTGAAAACCCGACAACCTGGTAATTAGGACCCGTTAACGTGTGAATTATGTAAAGGTAACTATTACCGCGGTACAGCATTATTGTTGGCGTCATGCTTGGACCTTTCAACTAACGTGGTGCCTGAAGGTCATGTGGTTTAACAGACGAAAATGTCGAGGGTCATTAGTCTCTCAAAAATAAAAGTAAACGAATAAGGTATTCTCGGGAGAGACCTAAGCATTTTTATAAAAAAAAGCTCCGAACATCAGTTGAAGTGTTGTCTGCGATAAATTCGTGTAATCCAGTTCATTTAACTTCTGTTTCAATATCGCCGTCTCAGGAATGGTATAAACCAATTTACTACCGCGGCAAGGAAAATTTCGCATACAGTTTCAAAATCAGCCTCTTTCGGAGTTTAAGACTGTCAACAGGAACTGAAACTTTAACGTAATAATCGGTAAAATTGCCTTTTGATGACGTAGTTTGTCTGTTGATGGGCGGCCACGAACACATAATTGTCATTATCATTTTCTATTTCTAAAAAAATCTAACACCATGAACCAGTGTGCTGTTTAGTCAGTTTGACGAAAAGACACCTGGACGTCTTATGGCCTGAAGACGGAAATTGTTAATGCCGGTACCGGTATCTCGAAATTTTTTTTACCACATGAGAAGAAAAGGTTTGCATCTTGAACAGGATTTCATAGACCACTTGCAATATTGAAATAAAGCGGTCTGGTCTCGGAAACGTTCACGTTAGGGTGTGATACTAAGAGACATTATTGTTCTCAAGCGTATAATATCTTTCCTGATAGCAGCACCGGGTCGCGTTCGGCAGAGCAAGTTTTTTGCGGGAAAATTGAGATCACTCATGCTGTCGAAAGATGTCGCCATACAAGTGCCTAGTTGTATCTTAAGAAAACAAACTCGAACCTTTTGAACGAGAGTGAGCATTGAACGAGCGTGGTGTCCAGTACCGGTTTTGCTAACGAGACAACTTCTCTTTGTATGCTAATGCGCGCACCCAGCCTTTAATATGGGAGGGCTCGAATTTGCTGACAAAAAAGCGGGAAGACTAAAAAAAACGGGTTACCATCTTCACTGTGCGTCTGTGTCTTTTTAGTGGACTTTTGTCTCGTTTTCTCGGACTTTTTTTTCTCTGAGTTGGACCTTTTTGCCCACTTTGCCAAATAGGGGAGCTCACTCGAGCCCCCCCCCCCCCCCCCCCGGGTGCGCGCATGATGCTGATTCCGTAAGGACAACTTTCAAACGGTTTGTTTACCCGTAACAGAAATCTTGCGTAGACTGCTCACAAACTAAGGTCGCAAGAGACGATTGTTGCTCTTCAAACTAATAGGCAGCCAATACGCTGATACAAGGAGTCAGTGTGGCCAAGTGTCATAGGTGCCCACTTTCTTACAAGCTGCTAGACCCTTGAGTCAGGTTTCTAGCTCCCCAGCTCGGATAAAACAAATATTATAAACACAAAAATGGTTCCAGGTGATCAGTGCAATGGGCCCACATGCGCGGCCTCCGCACGTCTGGTACAACGTGTACCTGCAATTATTTTACAGGCCATGTCTGCTTCAACCTACACCATTCACGTGTAACGATTAAAGGCATAGAATCCTATCATTCCGAACGAAAACAACTTCGATGGGCCTGGAGAAAGTGGTTTAACATCCAGACTGACTGATCAGTGATGAGAACATCCCGCATACACTAGCTACGGGTTTAGCTTGATATTTGGAAACGGCTTTGAAACAGTTTAAGGACACACGAACTTGCCCATTCCCAGTGGCGGATTTAGGGGGAGCCAAGGCGACCGTGACCCCCCTCCCCAAAAAATTCTCCCAGATTCCCTTTGGCAGATCAGGGTGCGAATTGCTGACTAGGATATGCGCACACCCAGGGGGACTCGGGGGAGGTGATTGCATAATGCACAGGTCTTGAACAAACCCCGTTTTTTTTAGTAATAAAGTCCACAAACCCAAAAATTCGAGACCCCTTACATAGGGTGGGCGCGCGCATGAGGAAAATCCTGGTTATTCCTGTGCCCTGCCCCCGCCTTCCAACTCAAAATCCTGGATCCGCCCCTGATTTCTGCTTCCGCCTTCTACGCTTTCTCATCGAAAACACTGTACATTCTTTTGTGCGTAAAACCTTGTTAGGAAGCACTGAGTCGTGTGAAGGTTTTATAAAAGATTTCGTAACACGAGAAATCCGTTACAATACGTTTGTTGATACACAAACGGCATACAAATACCGTTGTAATAGTTGTTCGTCTGTAAATTATTGTATTATGTGTATTGTATGTGTGTATTCCGAACTGTAAAATGCCCCCGAGTTTTAAAAGCTTCTAGACAAGCTATTACTGACGAACGAATACCAAGTGATGATAAAGGGATAAGAAAAACTGGTCAAATATTTGAATAGTATTTATAGGTCGTTTTATTTGATAAAACGCCTTCTCTTAACTTTCTGCTTTGAAGCAAGTCAGAAAACAATTTGAACAAGAAGTAAAAGTCGCGACTGGAAGGTAACAAAGAATATATTACAGACTGTGCTGGGATATTGAAGGGATATTGAATTTGGTGGTTTACGTTCACGATCCGTATTGCTGCAGGAGGTAACCTGCGTCGAAGTGTTTGTTTTAACCCCGATTTATGTTGGCAAGTGGCGAGCTCGAGTTTATTGTGGTTGCTAAGGGATTCGCTTCATTGCACCGGTGCACTTTCAGTCAACAATCCAAAAGGACAGATCGCCCAGGTTAACGGGAAATTAACTCCTTACTGGTTGTGCTCTTCACTTTAGCAACTAAAAGTGAAAATATTAATATGACAACTTTCAAGTCGGGATCTTTAGATGGACGCATGAACGGTATTAATTAAATTGTGTAATTTTGGTCGTTGTTTGTTTGCCTCGCTATTCAAGAAATGTAGCCGCAGTCATGTTTTGGAATCCGCTAGAGCGTGAAGAATGTTTATTGTGATCTGGACGACCCTCATAGTCTCGGGCTTTGTATATCGCCGTTACCAACCAGCAGTGAACCAGCCGGCGGCAGTGTGAAGACGGACTTTTTAAGATTCTGACTATCCGTAGCATAACTGGCTGGACGTTTGCGATTGTATGTTAGTTACGATGTTAGTACAAGCGTGGATCATAAACTCCACAAAACAGATTTGGCAATTCTCTCGTGAATGTTTTCGTGACATAAAATGTGGTTTAGAAGGAGTTCGGAACTAAGTTACGATGACACAGACGGATGGATCATTTAAACTTCCCAGCGTCGGTAGGGTATCCTTCCTCGTGAACCCTACCTACATCCCTGAAGACACCAGGTAATGTTTAAGTTTTCCACGTTTTCATCCCAACTGGGGTTGTTGCATCACATTACGTGCCGGCAATATACCGGCGTCGTGTAACGGACATTTTCTGGAACTGGCCCGGAAATTACCACTGAGCAGAACAGCAACCTACAGATATTAAAAATAACAAGTGATCAACCAGTCTCAAATCTTCCGTTCTACAATGACGATCGCTGAAATTCTTCCGTTTCTAGATGTTCAAAAAGTTGACAGTATAAAGATGCTTGGGAAGGGAGTCTGACGTACATGTAGGAGAGGACGTTCTATACAAAACAGAACACATTTTGAGAGTCATCACAAAAATCAGAAGTTTCACGGAGCTAAACCATTCACATTAATTTTGATCAATTCACATTAATTTTGATCAATTCACATTAATTTTGATCAATTCACATTAATTTTGATCAATTCACATTAATTTTGATCAATTCACATTAATTTTGATCAATTCACATTAATTTTGATCAATTCACATTAATTTTGATCAATGCACATTAATTTTGATCAATTCACATTAATTTTGATCAATTCACATTAATTTTGATCAATTCACATTAATTTTGATCAATTCACATTAATTTTGATCAATGCACATTAATTTTGATCAATTCACATTAATTTTGATCAATGCACATTAATTTTGATCAATTCACATTAATTTTGATCATTCTAAATTTTGTAATATGACACATGCCGGGTTATTTGCGAACTTCTGATGACGTAGGGGACAGCTTGAATTTCTAGTTGAATCCCATCTCGGAATCAGACTACTGAAGCGTATTGCATTTTAATTGCAATTGATCAAAATATCTGCGTTTGTGGATGATTTAATGAAACATATTTTAAACGGGCTTTAGTTATTCGTCATCGTTTTGTTAAAGCTTGGGAAACCATTTTTACATGCTCGTATGAAACATATTGAAATAATCCTAAGTACGAACTTCGAGTTAGTAGTCTCAACGTTTTTAAATTTCTCCGTGCTAAACCGCATCAAGTTTTTTAATAGTATGACAAGCAATCCTCAGTTCAATGCTATGACTGGTTGTCTTGTTGTTTTGTGACATTCCAATAACGACTGCAGGTCGCACTAATTAATACTATTACCACCCAATTAGATATTAATCCGAGCCGAGAACCAGTACAGTCACTGTGTTATAAATCTGTCAGTGGTTCACCAAGTATACCTATAAGGCTTCTGTATACTTAACATCCATTCTGTGTTAACTATTTTGCTGTAGTGGACTCAAGTGCCACATTAGCGCCTCGGTAGGTTCTCTGAGAGACCCTTCAAGGCAAATTCACAGTACGATTGATTGTCAAGCCGCTGTTGTTACATTGAATGCACGAGATAAACATAAAATTAAGGTTGTAGTCGAACAGCATACAATTCTAAAATATGATGCTGCTTCCCAAGTTCATATTCCTGTTGTGTTCTGTAGACAGAAAAATACTCGCTTGTTCAATATTTAAATGAGATATAGGATGAAATAAGTTACTCCGCCACAATTGACACATCTTATATTCCTTAATCCATTCCATAGCTGCATTTCACCATCTTTACCTGGCCAAATCGAATTAGGCATTTTACTCTCATAATATCGGTCTCTAATATTCATTACCGTTATGGGATTCTACTTTCGGGACAAACAAGAACGTCGAAAACATTAGGGACTCAAGAAAACGCTTCAGAGTTTATGGGGGTTAGCCAATCCTAAAATTGCAGATTCAAAATGGCGTACTCACGCATTTTTGCCTTTTACTTGAATTGCCGACTTATTCGGCAACAATTCAAAATTGAACGAGTATGAATGTTTCAGTTAAGAATTCAATGTTAACGGCTTAACAGCGGCGAAAAGCCCCTTCAACAGAAAAGGAAATTAAATTTTTGTGTTTTAGATGTTCGAATTTTTCCAATGCGTTCTCTTGCGTCTCTAAGTGAGAATCATTGCAGTAAATATTGGTATCCACGGACTTTATCCCAAGCTATCTGAGTTATCATTTAATGTGCTTGAACTGAGATTATCACTTCAGAATTAGACCTCTTTCTGCTGTTCTTATGAAACCGTAATTGCACAGCTGACTTCAATTGGCTTCTCTATTTACAAACTAGCGAACAAGCGCACCATAGGTGGATCTCCTTTGGGCAAAAATCTAATACTGACTGTATGTACATGCGTCGTGAAATTAATCCAGAAACACGAGTTTTGATAACGAGTCTCTGATTGATTGGTTTTACGTTAGTCACAACCAATGATAATGAATGACGATGATACAGCAATATAGTAACATAGTAACTGGAATAATCGTAACGGAGAAGATGACGAAAATGATAAAATCTCCACCACATCCAAGACGTTATGGCTTATTTATTACTCCCGTATTTAAAAACTGGTTCATCGCAATATGATTTGTGTGTATTCGTGTTATTATTTGAAACCTTGATTTAGCATAAATTAAAGGGATTTGAATGAAATGCAACAAATCTGGTACTAACGAAATCAAACTAACTAAGCTCACATTTACTTTGAAGTACAATACATATTGCATTAAGGTACTCAAACAGAGACATGGCAATGTAAACTGAAACGAATTTTCTCTTGATCAGCGTCTGTATACATTAATATTCGGTGGCAAATTAAATGCCCTCTACTTGGCGTCATTGTTTTTACTTCCGTATTACTCAACTATGATGTATGCCGGAAATTTATGGATAATTGTGCCAATATTGTGAGTGAGCATTAATTAATTATTCATTATTAATTAATTATTGAACAATCCTGTTTTCAAATCAGTATTTTAAAGACCTCTGGTATCTTGAGTAACAGGATTTTTGATAGTATATGTAAGCCCCAGACTGTGTATTCGAAAGATGCCGTAGCCTATTTTCCTTTCTTGTACCCCGAGATATAAGCCCTCGCGTGTTTTCAGGAACGGGCGCCTATAAATGAAAAATGTGCCAGCTATATTTACGCTGAAGACCAATAAGCGTCAAGAGAGTTTGTGCTGTGTTACATTCCAGGGGATCCATGATTTTAAGTTGGGGCAGGGTATTAGCCAGGATTTTGCCCGTCAGACATTCGCACCCCCGAGCTGCCAACTGGAATCTGGTAGAATTTTAGGCGGGGGGGCATGGCCCCCTTGGCCCCCTCTTAAATCCACCACCGCATCATTGCGTCATTTTGGGAAACCTGAAAAACCGTAGAAATACTTTCTTGTAGCTCTGAAAGAAACCCTATATTCGTTTTTTTCCAAATATGGTCCGTTGGCCTTTGTTTGGGGGGACTGCTTACGTAAATTCACGGTAAGAAATATTTTGTTGAGTATGCATTTTTTAATTGTAAAGAGACCTTTTCATTAATGATGCAAACATATAGACGAACTGTGCAAACGAGATTTACTACTCTTTCAATTATAACGAAATGTTACCTGTGTAACCTTGATCAGCATATTTCATTGTACAAAAATTTAAATTTAAAATTTCGTTGTATTTATTAGAGCAGTTTATTACTGTAGATAACTTCTTCTGCAATTTCGCACGCTCTGAATGCACGCGTGTTTTTCTTTTAAAACCTCCACCTGCTATAACAATTGGTAGTTTGCCCTTTTTATCGGAAACATGTTTCGTGCACAAAGACAACATGTCAATTGCTTTAGTCAGTTGTCTGTTTTGGGAAGTTTGCCAAATAGAACTCGATGTTATGCCGCTTTTTTTAGATCAAATGAACATTAATGTTTGTTGACCCGTTCGCTTTTGATTTTCCAACTCTAGATAAGTTTTATTTGCAAGCATTGTATTTTGTAGAAACCTTCTCTTGTGTCTCCACATTCCTACCCAGTCAATAGATCCATTCGTCTGAAAATGTTCGTCTTATCGCGAGCAGGTGCAATGTTGGTAAAATAAATGTGAAAACAATCACCAATAGCCTTCAATGGTGTGTAAACAGTCACTGAGCTCATGCTCTTGGCCTTGTGTTGTGGGATGTGTTCAGATAAAATGATATTACTTTATCTGGTTGGTAGGTAACAGCCCCGGAGACAATTCCAATGGCTTTGTTTAGTTCTTACCCGTCACTTACTAATATACAGTGCGTGCTCAGTCCCAGTAATAAAATAAAACTGCTTACAATGAACTTATTCTCAATTGAAAACACTTTAATCCTGTCTATTTTTGAAAGTAGATTTATCGCAAATGTCAATAGCGAAGCTATAAATTATACGTTCAAAGTCAAATGTTTTGAATGTTACGTTACCGTTTTCGGACGCGTTTTTGACCAGTTATCAATTGCACTGAAACGTTTTTCAACATTTGAAGTCATTTTTTTCTGAAAATGGATTTAATGAAAGCAAAATTAACAAAAACACCAACACGGTGAAAAATGTTATGATCTACCGATTTGATGAGGGCCTGATTCGAATTTCGTTTTTTTTTTTCAATTAAAGCGATGAAAACGATTTTCCGAAATAAGCGTCAACGTTGCAGCCAAACGCTCCGTACCAGCTGGCTGAACCAAATCGCACTCAGTGTTCTATCGAAACTGGAACCAGTGGCGGATTTAGGGGGGTCGAGGGGGCCATACCTCCCCTAAAATTGTCCCATTTGGCAGTTCGGGAGTGCGAATGTCTGACCGCCAAAATCCGGGCTAATAATCTGCCCTGGCACCTCCTAACGCAAAATCCTGGGTCCGCCCCTGGGAACCCCGGTGAAAACAGATATCCCGGAGTCGAAAACAGGCTACCGCACCTTCAAAACAGCTATCCAGCCGGAAAAAGGATTGGAATTCGTTTTCGCCTCAGGGATATCTGTTTTACTCCGGGGTTCCTGCTTTCGATGGAACACCCAGTAAATGGCAGTGTAGCGTGTTTATAACTGGTAAAGTCACAGGCCTAGATTTCAGTGATTGAATGCCTGCCAGACAACGATGAGAATTGTCGATTTGAAATATAATCACAAATCAAATCGGATGTTATTTTTTCTAGTACTGGTCAAATCTAATAACTTCAAAATGCCAACGACAATGAAGCTTAACAAGCTGCTGTTAACACTGTCTGTGTCTTAAGATGACAATTGTGACGGCCCAGCATGTTAATTATTTTCTTCTGACTGATAACCTACACGGATTCATTGGTTTCTGATTTGCATTCCCAAAATCGAATAAAACATAAACGATTTTTGACAGTTAGAACCTATTTTGGTAAGAAATTGATGGTGCTTCATTGAAGTTAGATGCAGGCTGAAATTCGAAAAAATCACTGTCATCCGACCCCCAAATGCCAAAGGGTACAAAATGAATTTTGGCAATCTGAGATAACCCTTCGACAAATTGAAGTTTTGGAGGTATGTATTTTGGTGAAATCCGAGGAGTTTCTTCCCGGGTTTGCCCTCAACCAACGAAGTTCGCACGCCTATGGCTTGAGAAGACGTGCTAAATTGAAGAGGTACAGGAGGACTTAAGAGCGATAGAGGGAATCTTGTGCAACCCTATAATGTTTACCTTTCTACAAATCTGATCGGTGAGGTTTTGGCCATTGAATACAGTTATCCTCGCAAAAATCGAGTTGTGGACTATGGCAAGTTTACTTATAACTGTTTGTTTCCTAAGATTTTACTGTGAACGAAATGGAGGTCAAAGGTGTCTTGTTTGCCTTAGAAAAGCGGTTATCTTACTTTGAACTTTGCCATTTTTAGCCTACCTACATTTAGAGTTGTAAGAAAATTACGGATTTTTGAAAAGGAAAATTGATTAACGAACTTTTTAAAAATAGTGAATAGTACTAAATACATTTTATTAATATTAAAATAAACTTCGTTTCCCCTCGCGCTACAGACCGTATTATGTGCGCGACCGTTTCGCAATGCGACGAAAGAACTTTTTTCGTTTGAAAAATGACGGATTTTGATGTTACTCGTCTACTTTACACAGGCATAACATGAAAAAGGATATTTTACCAACCCACCGAGTCTCACTCGCCTCACAGTGATGATAACGAATGAGGTGTTGGGAAACAACATGTATAGAATCGGTCTCAGCTAGAAATAGTACAAGATACTGAGCTAAGCTGACTATTTTTTGTTCAAAGAAGGCAAGTCGTATATTCTAATAACAATGTTCTGGTCTCCAGAATTCAGCGGTCGATGCATGATAGTTTCTACGCGGATTTAGTGACAATATATAAAGCTGTAATGAGTTTCTACTTCTCGTCGGCAATGCCGTTAGCATCAGCTTAAGAACACGATCCACCGTAGAGTTGCTAACATCGATATTTAACTTCAGAAATGTGCCTTGGTTACTCATATTTCTTGTGTGAATTGTGTAAGGGGTTATTTCCATTCACATACATCGTTGACATAATTGTAGCTTTTTATGGCATAGTGGGGTGTCCAGTTTGATTTCAGGGATTTGATAAGATTTGTAAATATTTTTTTAGTTGTTAATGGTATTACATGACATAATTTGAAATGGTACACTACTTTTAGAAATAAAATATTTTTTAATTTAATTTTTTTTTATTTTTATTTTTTATTTATTTTTTATTTTATTTATTTTTTTTTTTTTTTGTTATTGATATTACATGACTAAGCTTGATATGGTACACCAATTTTAGAAATGAAAAAAGTAACTCTCCGTGTCGGGGAATCGAACCCCGGTCTCCCGCGTGACAGGCGGGGATACTCACCACTATACTAACACGGAATCGCACAAGTAATCAAGCTATTTTTTTAATCTCATTCATAGAACCCGCTAGAAGAGCTGCTCAATAGGTGGCGTTTTTTGTTTTTCATCCGGTTCATGTCTCAGTGTCGGGGTCGATAGTCCGAATTCAGCTAGTGTTTATACGGTTGTCACAATGATCGGGCGTAGCTATTGTGTGGTACTCATGAGAATTTAATCACAACAGCATCTTAATTAGATTTGCTTTCGGACACATCAACTTGTTGGGTGTGGTGGGTAGGCCCACAGGCGTCCTCATGAGCTTCTGGATCGTCCCCCAATACACGACTGGAAACTAAGGACGCCTGTGGCAGTGTGCGGGATAGGCCTCACCTTTCATTGGCTTTGACACCGCCGGCGACTGAGCCGCCAACTAGTCCTGGTGTCGTTGAAATAGGCCAACCGGCTAATGTTAAACTAACGTTCGAACGGACGTTAAATAAAGATCATCTCAGTGTGATTCTTGCCGGGATGTTACGGAGCTCGGCCTCTGGTCGAATTTCTTTCATGAGACCAATTTCTGAAAACCAAATGAAATGTATTTTATTACATAAATTATGTAAGATGTTTTGCAGGTCTATCATGTTTACGGAGTTTTAAGATTATTAGGCAGCCCTAAATAGATTGGAAAATGTGCGACAAGTGCCCACCNCCTGCAACTACAAGTGCCCCCCGTGGTCGATCGACCCAATCCAGTGCACTGGATTGGGTCGATCGACCACGGGGGGCACTTGTAGTTGCAGGCCGCAGGGATATCGCCTTAAAGGTCGGGAAAGTGTTGTGCAAATTTTCCTATACCTGTATTCGGGAAAACTGTCACATGGCCTCTTACCGAACAGCCAATGAAATCCATGGAGATACGCCTATGGAAATCCGAAGTCTCAGACTAATGGGGGCAAAGTAACTATAAAATCTTTGATTTGGGTACGTTGCTAAATATAGGGCCTAACTGACGTCACTCTCCGGGCGTCCGAATGTCGGCAACTGTTTCCGCCGTCTGGTGCCTGTTTTGACAGTACCATTTCACCGCTGTTTAGCTGTCAGTGTTGAATTATGAACTGAAATGCTTTGTGGTTTAAAAAACATCGATCAATTAGATTTTGAATTGTGCCCAAAGGAACCGCCAATCATAATGTAAGTCCACTGAGGCAATGTCACGTAGGCCCTAATGTGTGAGTGCGCCACCAACCATCAATGATTCTCGTGTTCGTTATAGGCTTACTTATTAGAATTGGCCAATCATTGCAAAATTCAGAAGCGGTTTTGAGTCGCTGACACCGGTTCCGATCTTCTTCTTGGTTACGGAATGGCGAAGTGTAATCGCGGGGTACACACTAGTTCGTGGGCTTTGACATGCCTGGTTCTTGGCTGGCCGTGAATGGCTCGAATAGCACTCGCGTTGAACTGAAGCAAATCTTATGCGCAATTCACATCCCTTGAAACTTCGGATCATTTTAACCAAGCTCTGAAAGTAGCACCGGTAGTGCATGAAACAGTCCGAAATAGCGGTTCAACTATGTTCACTAAATCTTTTACTTATTATTATTCTTTCTTTACTCACAGCTGTAATCTTGTTCTATCGTTATGGATTCCTCTTTGACTTTCTAATAACATAACTAAAAAGTGAGCCCTGAGTTAAGAAAAATAAATAGGGACTTAGTCCTTATATTAGGGGCGTTGCATATAACGACCCCTATTTATTTTCGACAATATTGAGAATTCAAAGTAAAGTTCACTCTCGATATGTAGTCAAATGCAAAATTTAACATCGTTATGAAACTAAAACAGTATATGAAAGGACTGTCGGTGTTTTCTTAAGTCCACAAATACGCAGTAAATTTAAGGAACTTGGTTGAGTCCTTATTTGGGAATTTTTCATGCAACCGGAGACAAGATTTTCTCGCCGTCGTTGGTTTCGCACTAGTACTAGGCCTAATACTCAATTCGCCCATTGGCGTCTTGAACAGCATATTCCGTCAGAGTGCAATTTCCATTTCATTTGTTTGAACGTTGCCGTGGACATGTGATATAAAGTAATGTTCTGATAACTGTTTGTTTTCAAAAAGTCCTAGTGATATAGTTTGCTATGAATGAATGGGACTCAGGTTGCTGCTGAATAAGTAGGTACTGAATACCTTGTATGCCCTCTGCTAAACATTGCACTCTACATTGTAGAGTATATACAATACTTGTTTTGATTAACGGCTAAATCATTGTATAGTCCATGAATGAAGATGTTATCAATCACACCTTTGTCGCGGTATGTTTTTGCTAAATAACAAATACTGGCAGCAAGACACGTTTACGCATAATATTTACAGGGTGACCAAATGCGGGACGAGTTGATTACCAGAGGGTAGAAGGATTATTTGCTAAGTTGAAGACGAGGTTTAATAACTCTTAGCTGTCAATAAAGTGCTTATAAGGATGAACAACGAGACGTGATTTAGTCTTCAACGGCTTTTAAATATTTACTTGTATTGTAATGTCAATCTACAGAACCGAATATCTTTGATGTCATACGTTGACCGTTTCTAGTTACCCTGGCTAGGTCAAATAAACGCCCCCTTGCTTCAGATCCCTCTTCACTGTTTCTCAACCCTGGCAACTAACGCCAATGGGCGATAAAGGGTTTGGTAGAATTGATATAAGACACAAAATGTAAACCATTGAATACGATGTTTTATTCGGGTGATTCTTTCCTCAGCGATAACAATGGTTATCAAGGTTTTAGAGGTTAAACCATTAAGTAAACGCCGGGGTATGGCGTTTTGTACGTTGTGTTAGGTATTATATCACGATTGAATCGACGGGGATCATCTCACGTGCTGATGGTTCTGAATGGAGGACGCAATGATCTTGCCGAAAATTGACTCGGCACAGTCAAGAGAGTTTTTGGAAAATTCTTCAGCGAGGTAAGGATTTTATCCGTATATGTAGACAGTGGTGTCTCTAGTTCTATAAATTACAATGAAATCACAGCTCACATAGAGAGAAAACAATCGTTGAAGAAGGGTCACGTAAAACATGCGTAGTACAATTTGCAAACTTTCTGAAACCGTCAGTGCTGCGTGGTGGCTTTAAATTTATATTACAATTTACTGACAAGGAAATCTGTTATAATGCAGCAGAGTTACACGACTGGGTGGCCAGCGAAGGAACAGACCATGGAACTAGTTACAGCGCGGAGAGTGAATGACATTTTCTAACACCTCACTATTTCGAGTCTATCACGTTCGTTGTCGTGATTATTTGAAGGACAGACATAGTCTCAGTTTTAGCTCAATCGTTGTTTTTTAATTGTTTATTTACAACGGTGTAGTGAATTCAAAACGTGAAATGTTAAACAGTCATGGCTTTTCTTCAAAGATCAATTAAGTTTATTTTCATCTTTAAAGAATTAATTTTTTTTAAAGTCTGTCTCATAAAGTCACTCTTGGTCATGATTTTATGCTCTTGTACTGCTTGAGATAAAAAAATTTGTGGGTTTTCCAATCGTATCATCTCCTTTGGCGCGTATCTAAAGCGGGTCTGCCGTGTGGATCCGACCTCACCGACCGTGGTCGTCTTTTTCGGCTTCTAGAAGTGTAGCGTTCTAATGTTTTTTCCACTGTTGTCGGTCCCCTTCTGTGGTCTTGCATCCGCTTCTTTTGCGTTACATCTACTTGTTATTGGAGTTGTACTTACGTCTCCAGTATCATTATATTATGACATTACGCCATAAAAAACAGCGAAAGCTGAAAACGTAAGAAATCAGTGGTCCGTGTCGAGGAATCGAACCCCTGTCTTCCGCGTGGCAGTCTGGGATACTCACCACTGTACTATAACGCGGATCAGACACTTGGCGCGCTGTCAAAATTTATATTGGAGAGATCATGCCTCAAATAATTATCTCAAACTCATATTATGTGAAGTGGAACTATGGAAGTTTGTAGATTTGATTTTGGTGTGTGAGAAAGTTTTCCAGGAATTTTTGTTTGGATAAAACTTCAAGTGATAATGGCACAGAACTTTGATTAAGTACTTAAATTATTTTTCTTCATTGATGACACGAATTGACAATCATGTGACAGTGACATGTTTACTTTTGTTTACATGTCATTAGAACAAGAATCACTAGTCTCTGTGTGTAACCAACTGTCTACAAATCTACAGAGTTTAACTCAGTTAAAGTAGGTGTTTTCTGAAAGTAAAAACTCTGTAAAATTTGGTTTTTGACTTAATCACAATCTGTCATTAATTAGTCCACATGACCATGCTTTTTGTGTAAAATTTAGCAAAACAGAAATATACATTCAGCTAAACAACGGTATCAATAACATGACCAAATTTCGTGTTGTACAAATGTTCTAGGTGAAATCTCAAAAAGGCTGTTTTAATTTTCTAAATTATGATTTCGGTTTCGTTAATGCAACTTTTGAGTATTTCATAAAATTCTAAGCCATTGTATAGCCTCTCGTGCAGAAGCGAAATATTTTAAAAACAATTCTTAGGAGCGTTGTGGAGGACGGTGCGTAAATCATACTGTAGTATTTGGAAGTTTCATATGAATCCGACCAGCCATTTATGAGATATGGTGCTTCGAAATTTGACAAATTTGGACATTTTTCATAACCTTGACAGATTTTCTGTGCAAATTCATTCAAGTGGTTTAGGTTCAAGAAGAATGATATTATACCGTGGCCCCTTCGTTACGTTGTCATGTTAACGCGTACAGTCGGAATGCCAAGTGACCACTGATAAACAGAAGCCATCGTCCACATTTGTCAAACTTGATAACCGAGTACCTATAAAAATATAAGAGCAAGTCTACATGGCTTCAGTAAATAACACTATCGCTAAGTTTAACGGAGATTAGGCTAATATTCCGGTAACAAATTAGAGATCTGAATTCTTATCATGACAGTTTATTTTTGCCGTGGACAAAGCATTTATCAGACAAACGATGGATTTATTTTTCAGCCTTTACGGGATTAAAGTTTATTAAGTTCAAGGCGTGAAGTTATGAATTTGTCCATTCTTCGATGTCCTGTTAATAAAGAAGTCACCAGACTAGATCTGCAATTAAGAGTGATTCAGTTGGCGTCAGGGCGTGCCAGTCATTTCTTTTCATGAAACCCTAATGACAAAGTCAAATTGTCACGTAACACGTTTATCTTTATCCTTCTTTTTTAATTCTTTTTCTGTGAAGCAAATTGTGTTTTGAATTTGTTTCATTAAAATAGTAAAGTTTCATGTAAAGCTCATGCATCAGGGTATCAATGTTGGTGACGTCCTTGAACGTGCGCATTGACCATAAAGCAGGTCGCCTAGTCCCCATTTCGTTTTATCATAATTACTGGTGCTAACTCTTAAGAAGCGAAATCACACGTCATCGCAAGATATCGCCATGCATTACCAGCGAACACGTGCTCTCGCCTGTTGTATTCGCGAATGTCCTGCGGCTATCGCACGAGCCTCTCAGGTTTTCACATCGCGCGACCGGGCGGGCTACACGCCTACATTTCTTCTTTGACAAAATTATTGTGCACAACACTTCTGTGAACAGTACTTGATAGAATAGTGTGATTTTTACGAAATATGATCGCCGTTTGTGCCTCAGACAGAAGTCTTTGCCAAATCTAATCGTCACTTTTTACATTTGGTGTGAGCATCCGGAATAGTATGTGATACGTCATGTGCATAAGAGTACAGTCACGTGAATGTACTCTGTGAGTCTATGGTCGAAAAGGGGGGAAGGCGGACATTTTAGATACAATGCCTAATATAAAAGTATCTTGAACGTTTAGTCCAGCTTAAACACCGGCCACTGATACCAGTTGCTATAACCTTTTCAACGTCCAGGTAGAAGATTACTGAAATATTCAACTTGTATTTCAGAATGTATTGCTGAATTTCCTCTATAACAAACTTTATTCTTTACGCAACTTAGAGATTGTTGCTTACGGAAGTTGGTTTCAGTAGAGGAAACAGTCTACTTACTGAACTTAAATTTTAAACATTATCATTCATTCGTGCTTTGTTTGTCAGTGTAGTAAATGGTTTGCTTTTGAAATTCCTAAATGTATTCAGGCTTCGTAATATAATGCTTTGTTGATAAGTGCTAAAGAAACGCGCATTGGGCAACAATAAAACTTTCTCCGTGTCGGGGAATCGAACCCCGGTCTCCCGCGTGACAGGCGGGGATACTCACCACTATACTAACACGGATTGGATGATGGTGTAAGCGTAGTTGGCGTAGTCGCTTTTACTCCACTTTGGGAATTTATTCTTTTCACGTAAAGCAACGTTTTTAAATCTATACACATTGTTTGGAAAAACAGTTCACTTGTATAGTTGATTCGATAATGAATTGTAACGGATGGGAAAGAGTATGTTATGTAGAGTTGGCAATTAAAGAGATGAACAGGTCAGAATCCAGTGTGTCTTCGAATGACCTATGGGTAATAAAAAATGACAGACATAACCACCCTTTGTCAATAATTCAACACACAAGATCTTAATGGTGTATTTAAACATCCTTTACGCTAAACAACGTGCAGTTGTATTCATTGACAACCTGTAGATGTGAAAACAAAAAATTCTGAAAATAGGTGACCTTTACACTAATGACGTACCTTGGGGGCTCGCATAGAACGCATCATGCATTGCTATTCCCAACAACACGTCACGATACTTACTGGACATGGTTGAGTGATTTACGGCGCATCATTTTCGACACAAAACTCGCTCATGCAATTTTCGAAGTACTTCATATTCACATCGTCGCTATATCTTGTGTTTCTAGCTAATTTGACCAAACAGTTAGAGATACAAAATAGCGTGCAAGTTTCACTTTATGTCAGGCAGAGGGCCATGACAAAAAAAATCAATGATGGTCAAAAACAACCCTTTCTCCGTGTCGGGGAATCGAACCCCGGTCTCCCGCGTGACAGGCGGGGATACTCACCACTATACTAACACGGATTGGATGACGGTGGAGAGCAGTTGTCATGGTTGACTATCGTGCCTTGCACTACCGTGGATTAATTCCCTTTGCGCAAAACAGGTTTATTTTTGTTTAATTCGCATGCAAACTGGGAAAATGTTTGGTCTTGCGATCGAAAATCAACGTCTCTTTATGGTAGGGTCGGCACTATACTAAAAGATTAGAACTGTGAATTAACTTTCAGGAGATTAAATTTCACGTATAACCATTAATTTGTATGTCTCATTGGGCGTGTTTCTCAAAGATTTTGTCCGTCAATCAACATGCTGACACGATCTAGTAAAATCTTAGATGTTTCAATTTAAGCGAAAATTTGATTAATAATTCTTATGTTATTTACCATTCATACTTTTCTTGATGTTATCGTGCTACGTCAAAGCTTGCCCCATGGCGTGACCGATTGAATAAAATTTGCCTAGCACAACAACGGAAGTGCGTATTGCAAACACGTACTGCTTATTTAAGCGTCAGGTACATGTATACGACGAATGGGTATTCCATTTCCCTTTTATATGTATTTTACTGTGTATATCTTGTGCAAAATTTGTCTTATAAATCTCTCTATGACGTATAAATTTAAACAACTCAATACGTGTTGTGTTGTGCTGTGTTTGGTATTTAACTCGGCGATGTAGATCTAATTTATTCTGGTGCTGTATATCGCGAATAGATGAGAGCACGGTGACATAAAACAGAATGATTTGGATGTATTACATTGTTGCTTGTGGCGTTGTCCCGCATTGAAGAACGATTTGTACGGTCGCACCAGTCATTGTTGTGGCCGACCTTGTAATGTCTTGTGCCGAAATCTCTATTAGTCTTCTAAAGGGTGATAACGAATGTAACAGAATGATGACGATGAATCTGAAACAAGTTATATGTTGTTCAGATAAGCAGAGCATGGTGCAGAATACATCATCCTTGGCTTACGTGCGTACACAGCAGCTCCCTCACTTGGCGCTCACGTTCATTTGTAGCTTCTGTTCTAAACGCTTGTCGTCTCGTTACCCTGAGTATCTAGTAGACGATGACTATGAAAAACATTTTTCAACTTGCTTTGGAGAGGACCAAGATTGCAATAATAGAAAGAGCAAGATAGTAATAAAATAATGACATAAAAGATGCTCCGTGTCGGGGAATCGAACCCCGGTCTCCCGCGTGACAGGCGGGGATACTCACCACTATACTAACACGGATAGAATGCTCAGTAATTTACACTCTTGAGATATAAACGAGAGCGCTCGGAGGAGCGACACTTGGCGGAACTAATCGAAAAGACGACGATGAGGGAGACGACGACAATCAAGACGATCAAGGCGTTAATTATGAATAACACGATAACACGATAACATTCATGTGACTAGCGAACAAATCAAATAGAGAGCAGACAATCAACTACAATAAAGAACAATAGATGGCCCAGCATGACGGACGAGTCATGTCTGTTCCCACATTCAAAAATAGATGGCGCTACGTGACAGTCTGCAAAGCAAAGTTATGTTTACAATAAGTATTTGCCCTGGAACTGTACGAGCTATGCCACAGTAGGACACTGCTGGCTGGGTCAGTCTGGGTCAACTAGGCATAATCAAAACAAAGTGAACTGAAAGCCAGCCTGTGACCGAAGGNAATAAACTAGGGAATCTCAAGCGAAACAACGCAATGGGCTGTCAGGCACCAGTTGTCGCGAAAGAATATTAAATATAAATAAATTTTACGAAATATTCTTAAATGACCTAAACGACTGCCGTAAAACTTTACAATGGGTCTCTCACGTGACCGGCGAGATACTCACCGCTTAAACATGGATTTAATGGTTCGGGAAGCTCGACGAGACCCTGGGAGTAATACATTATTGTCCTAGGTTGTGGTGCAACTACTACTTCAACGAGCATGTTACAGGTGATGACAGTGCACAAATTATCTGATGTGAAAACATATCCTATTTTGTAAGACCATTCCTATTATGAATCCAAATTCCTTTAAAAGATTCCGCCTGATTTTAATTCCGTGCTAAAGTGATAAAATCAACTTGTTATTACGAGGGATGCAAGGTTGTCTTTGTAATTTGGCAAACAGATTTCGCCAGTGATGAAAGTTTGGTCATTTTTGGCATGGACTGCAAGTGTATGCTGTGTTTATCCCTCTGTTTATTCATTTATGCACTCTGTTTATACTTGATATGAATTGTAAACCCGGCTGTCTTGGAGCGTTGTGGTGTACACTCATTCACCACAGATGTTCTGCTCATATTTGTGTTAGAAAAACTAAAAGATCTGTAAAGCCGCCTACACCAGGAGGTTATACGACTTGGTATATAAATAAATAAAAATTGATATCTCCGTGTCGGGGAATCGAACCCCGGTCTCCCGCGTGACAGGCGGGGATACTCACCACTATACTAACACGGATTATATTATAATATCTGTCTAAATGTATTTATGGACGATAGAACTGATACCGTAACTTATCTCCACAGAAGCATCTGCCTTCCTAAAGTTTTACACGTACCGGCCCGCAGTTCACTACTAACCGTTGTAGCCTGATTTGCCGTACATCCTATAAGGAAAATTGTGATTGACAGAAATTACGGATTAATAAATGATTGTTTACTAGCTGTCTCACTGGTTGATACTCTAGTCGACGTTTGTGCACTTGGTCTTGATGATTTCTTCTTTAGATCTATAACTTTCGAACAAATTTCGGTGATACCTCGACTTCCGGCCGTTTTTGCTTTTGCCCGTAATCCGCTGTTTGGCGGATGGAGTGCATCACTTTAAAAATGATGTCGGGTTATGAATTTCTCATGGAAGCCGGTTTTGTGACATTACAATTCATGACACAAGCGGAGTAAGTGCATTGTTGAACATGCCTCTGGGCTCCGCGAAGAGAAATTTGACGGATTATCTGCGTGTATACCAATGCATATTTATTCGGTCACGGACGTTTTTGCACGTCTAGGAGCCTGTGTACGAACGTTAAGTGGGGACCAGCAGCAGCTCGGTGCTGACGGCCTGGTCACAAAACTCATAGACATGTACCCTATTCCACATAGTTGCCACCCTATCATGAGCGATCAATGCGATGCCTAGTGGCCCGTTTTATCGAAGGTCGTTTATATATAAGCAATTAGCAAAAATTCAGCGTCGATCCCCTTCTTCAAAAAGTCAGTTTTCACTATGAAACTCTAACATGGATAAATAATTGATTCGATTGTGTTTTATATCAACAAAACACTAACTTCGTGTCGAAATATTCAACTCCGTTCTGCCGCCGGACAGAGAATACCCAGGGAATATACACCCACTAAGACGGATGCCTTGCTCGTTCAGACAAATAGGCGACGAGAATGATTTTCGAAGCATTCAACGACTTTGACAGCTGATATCTCATTAAAAGTACAAAGAAGATTTTGCAGAGTAAAATAAAAAATCTAAAAGTGTGTGTGTGTGTGTGTGTGTGTGTGTGTGTGTGTGTGTGTGTGTGTGTGTGTGTGTGTGTGTGTGTGTGTGTGTGTGTGTGTGTGCATGGGTAAACTAACGTAGTGCACGTAACCAACTTTTCTGCGACACAGAGAAAATTCGTGTCAAGAAATACTGCTTCTGCTCACTGATGCTTGCTTGATCACATTACTCGGAGGTTGATGATGCGTGCACCCTGGAGTTCTTTGTGGCAATGAAATTCATGAAATTGAGAAAATAAACTCATTTGGGTTCTTCGTTATTACACCAGCGATCAACGCCACGGGAGCGCTTGTGGATTTATATGGTATTGTAGTCCAATGTGTTTCAACAAAGGTCTTTGCAACAATTGTTTGTCACTGACGTCATTACCAGAAAGCTATGGCACCGGATTTTTTCAAAAGGGCACCACTGTGTTAAATGAACCATTGGTTTCAATTGTTGCTCATAGGTTCTCATCTCCACCAAATTGGAGAGGGTGTGTTATTTTATATAGGTTTTGTTATACATTTGTTGCCTCAAACAGAGGACTGATGTATGTACACCGATTTACGACGAGTTGTAAATATATACGGAAGACAAATATGAAATACAAAAGAAGGTTTACAAGTTGTCATGGAAGACATTGTTACCCTAAAATCGTTCGCTATCAGTATACGTCACTGAATACACTGATCATTTAATGACCCCCTCTTTACACCTTTAAACCATTTCAATGGTGATTCAAAGTCCCGTAAAACGACCAAAGAATGACAACTTGTCTTCTCATGTTGATCTATTTACGCTGAATTACATAAGGGGAACAATCAGGTTTGAATACTGACCGAGATTTGCGGTCCCTAACTGTACACCGTAAGTGTTCGAATTCCCAAGAAGTCACAGCTTTGACTTAACTCTCGCCAACGTGAGCTAATACTGTACGTTTACTTGAACGTCGTCAAAGACATTCGTGATTGTTCGCCGGATTAATGTATTATTAATTGACGTGAATGCCTTGAGTTTCACATGTAATGGCACTGTCGGAAGAGTCGTTTGGTGTCAAATGGTATTTTGATATTTTGATATTGGAAGAGCGTACATGACAGTACGCCGGATATCCATAGCTGCTTGCAGAGTTGAGAGATAAACTTTTTCCAGTTCCGATTTCTTCTGTTTGCTTTGGTCGAATGCTAACTTGCTCTGGTGAATAAGAGTTCTGTTATAGTGGCACAGCCGTACGGAAAACGTTGGAATATTCTCATTACTGTTTACACAAGACAACTTAAAGACCGAGGCAGTTGATTAAACGAGTTGATTAAACGCGATTTGAGACTGACTAGCTGCTCTTCGCTTGAAACTGTATTGGTATCAAACTTACAGTGCAACCATACCTGTATTGTGGAAAGTTTGCCTAGAAGAGGATAACATCTCGTTGCTAAGCGACAGAGGGGGAAATCATGGAGATCATTTGACAGCGTGTGACAAGTGTTGACCGGAACATTAATTGGTTTAGAGTGTGGATAATCTGTATAAAAATTGCATTTTGGTCACGTGACATGTGTAATAGTAACAGTGACGTAGAGGGTAACTGGATTCCGGGACATGAGACGTGCTTTTGTGACGTGAAATTGCCAAGTATAGAGAGAAAGCTTCTCAAGGATCTAGATTTATTGAAAAAGAGATTGAGAGGCTTGTAAGTGGAAAAACCAGTCAATGTTTAATTCATTGATCCAATAGCTCTATCAAATTATAACAAGTTTCACAACGCTTACACACAGTGTTTCGTATCTATGGTCAGCACAATGGAAGTAAACAGTGAAGAGAACACCGCCAAACTGGTTCGCGAAAATTAAAAATCAAAGCAGTTTACCGATTATGAAACGACTCTAATGAATGAACCAATTCTTTGTTAATCAAGCAAAAATCCATGAAGCAAGATATGCTTGAATAAGTGCCAACATTTGTTATCACACTTCTAATATCATTAATTCTTCTTGTAGTTCATAAAACGAAAATCCTTCAGAGTTCATAAAGTGATTTTATAGGTTATTATGTGGTCTCTTTAACTACGGATAATATATTTGAGTTTGGATTTTACAGTATAGAAGTAGCATTTGCTCCCATTGTTCTGTTTGATGGCGAATTACATACGTATTGACATGGGCTTTATTAGATTAAATAATTTCAACAAATAAAAATTCATAAATAAAAAAGTGACAAATGTCATGGCAACGGTGTCTAACACGCTCTTCGCTGTTCTAACAGTTTGAATATCACACCGGGTTCTATTTCTTCGAGGATATGTTCATGCTAGTTAGTTGTCGCTCATCGCTCTTTCGAAAACACTTGCAGTATAGGCACAGGGTACAGTCCGCTTCTGTTATATATTCGTCGAGGTAAATTCTTGGCTTATCAGTGTTCTGTTGCTTTCCTAATTAGCAACGACTGGAGTTATTTTTGACTGTTTTGGAGTCGTATGTGGTCTAGTTAAAAACCAATTCAAACGAATTACTGTTTAATGACTTGTTTTATTGTTTTGCCTCCTCAAGCAGATCCTACGTGTTGGCCTACTGATGAATTAACCAATACAAAAAATCATTGTTTGTAATCAATTCACTTTGTTCAATTCATCGTGATTTATGTTTTACTGTGTTGTATATTCCACTACATTGCATGGGACTGCGTTCTCAGTTTGGGTAATCTTACTTTAATGTATCTGCAGCCTTTCGAGGTCTGCCATTTGTAACCATTGCATTCGTTGTTTCAGAAATGCGTTTTGAATCTGAATACGAATTGAAAGTTCATGTGTCATGCGCGCACCCAGCCTTAAATATAGAGAGCTCGAAGTCTTCGATATGCGGACTTTTTACTGAGAAATATCAACGAAGACTAAAAAAACCGGGGCCACTAGGTTCAGACCTGCCAATCGTGCATCCGCGCCAAATTCCTTTGGACTGCGGACTTTTGTCTCGTTTACTCGGTCTTTTTGTTTCACTGAAGCGGACCTTTTTGCCAACTTCGCTAAATTGGGGGGTTTGCTCGAGCCCCCTGGATGCGCCCATTTGTGAAAGCAATTAGATGGTGATCTGCGTTGGTTTCATTTTTATGCCGCTTTTTGTTGTAGTTCAAGGCCAGAGAAGAGAAGTTCTATTGCAGACGAAAAACTACAGAAACTATCTACCAATGGATCGCTTGTTGCTTCAAACAGACACAAGGAGGAGAGGTCGAGAAGAAAAAACACAGAAAAACGGAAGAGTGGGTACCAATCATTGCCCCCACCCAAACGTCAGACAGGTATATTCTCCTTTAGACGATGACCGCCAGATATGTAAGATTCCCACTGAAACCGCGGCAACTGTGTGAACTTGCGCAAACAAAATGCTGAGATACAGCGGGTACGTGCGTTAGTCGGCAGAGATGCCGTTCTTGCCATTACGATGTAGGTCTATTATAGTATAGTTTTCAGTCATTCTTTCTGTTCCTGCTTTGAACTTGAACGTAAAATATTACAAGTGGTCCCAAAATGAGTGGGCCTCTTTCCGTTTACAAAATGTTGTTTCTGTACCGGCAATATGCGTAGGCACTTTCTTTACACTTCGCCTTCTTTGCAGAAGTGGAAGATTCTCGCCAAGTGTCGTCTGCTCCAACAGACAAGCAGGCGGATGAGCCCGCTGCACGCGCTCTACCCAAACTAAACACACTGGTTAAAGGGAAATACGAAATTCAGTATGACCGCACTCTGCGAACGAAGCAACCCACTCAGGCTAGCACTAAACGTAAGTAGTTAGAACACGTTATGAATAATCTTCGTATCAACACAAATTAGCCCCTACTCTGGTCTGGAAGCAATAACTCTTTAATTGCAGGTGAATGATACACGAACTTTAAATGCGATAAGTTATTGCCACAGCAAATTGAAGGATGTTTTGTGCTGTTATAAAGCAATACCTACCTAGTGAATGTTTTTCAGTGGACAACGGTTCGTATTTTAACTAAGATGTTTATCGTTATTATGAACAGACGTGTGAAAGTTAAGTTGCCATTGACCACGCAACAATTTAAAATACATCGTCATTCAGGCTAAACCCGACACCAAGGGGTGCTTTTCAGTCACATTATTCGTCAGCTGACTACGTTTAGAAGGGTGTGATAGGCGCAGGATGTGTTATGCAGTTTTAACGTCTGCCGACACTCTTTTAATGGAAAAGACTTATACACACATAGTTTCATATTGCTTAATAACAGAGGAAACGGTTAAGCTAGTTTTTGTTGTTTTTAACCGGGCATGTTTAATTCATTGCAGCGCCCAGTCAACCGAAGACATCTTCATCTAAGCACATCGCTGACCCTGAGCTGGGGACCGCCTGGGCCACAAGCCGTGCCAAGGATCAACCGGCCTCGCAGATACCAGCAAGGTATGACACTGAAAACCAAGCAGCTCTTGTCTGTTGGTGTGGTCTAAATACACAACTTAAGTTTGGCTATTTCCATAGATATTTCGTTTCTATGGCATTTTTTCAAACACATGAACGAATGTCTAATGTCACACTTTAGTCTCAAAGATAGTGACCGAGCTGAATTCACGGCGAGATTACGGTGTATCATATAGTTTGCATTGAGGTGCTTTCTTCTCTTCCTTTTTCTTGTGATCATTAGCATTGTTATTGTTGTTGTTGTTGTTGTTGTTGTTGCAGTTGTTATTGTTGTTGCTGTTGTTGTTGTTGTTATTGTTGTTGTTGTTGTTGTTGTTGTTGTTGTTGTTGTTGTTGTTGTTGTTGTTTAATACTTACTTCGAAACTGTTTTGATATTAACTGTGAGATCTTCACAGTGCAAAAATGTCTAAAAAAACTACAAATTGTTTCTGAGATAATTATTAATATCGAGCGAACTTCCACAAAATATTATAAACACGGCTGGGAAATTTCATTTAATTTTTGTTTGTGTTTGTATTGAACAGCAAAGAACTGCGAAACGCAGGAGCGGTGTCTCAGGCAAACGGAACAATAAACAAAAAGATGCCATCCTGCTCACGGAGCGACAATGACCGAACTGCCGAAAAATCATCATCGCCCACAAAGACAAAATCGACCACAGAATCGACGCCGCCTACGAAATCAGCAACTCAGTCAAAAAGCGATGATAAATTACAACAGGATTTAAAGCAATCTCCTGCGCAATCTTCATCAAAAAATGGTGCTTCAGTGATCGTAAATGGTGACCAACCAAAACTTGACTCGAAGAAGAGAACGTCATTTTTACTCAGTGCTAATACCCATAAAGAGTATGATGGGAAATTCAACGGCAATAATACGAATGTGCAGAAGAAAAGTTCGGTGACTAAGCGGAGTAATACATTTAACTATAATCCCAAACCGCGTGCAAGTACGCCACGTTCGAAAGAAAGCGATCATAATAACAACAACGTGAACAAATCTAATATTAATAAGAACAGAAGTCGGACATTTTCTGAAATGCCTTCGAACCACCGCTCCAATACAAAGGCCAGTTTGCAATCTCGAGTGGCACCTTACGACAGCTTATCTCTGTCTGGAGAAAATCCGTACACGTCTGAAATTCAGAACGTAATAGACAAACTGAAGAAGAAAGTATCGGAAAATAAAAACAATAAGAGTAAAAATGTCGACGAAAAAACGAAAAACATCCCTCCTTGGCACCGGAAAGAATACATTTTAAGCAAAAACGAAACAAGGACGTATCGCAATATTCACGCAGTTTATGGAGCAGCGAACAAAAACTTGCGCTTAAAGCGACAGAAGACATTTCTTGACAAACTCGAACAAGTTCAGTTGGAAGACGCGAAACGTCACAACGAGGAACTCCGCAAAAAGGAACTGCGGAAAGTAGAATCTAAAACAATACAACAAAAACAACTGAAACGTGCCAGGCAAAGATTTGAAGATGAACGGACTAAGAGGTTTAAAACGCAATGGGTAACGTCCAAAGTACTTGAGTACGAAAAAATGAATCGATTTCAATACGGATTACCAGAAGATCTCAACGATGAGACACAGTATGAGTCTAAGCTCAAGAGAAGGAAATCATCCTTGAAACCATTCAAATCTGCCGCCAATCGAGTGAAAAATATGAAAAAATTCAGTGCCATGTTCGCAGAATTGTCAGCACCCAGATGGGATCCTAATGCCAAACCTCCAAAGATGGACGGCATCGATACTGTGGAATTGGATACCGTCGTAGGGTCAGGTATGCAAGAAAAGTTTCCTGTGAATAATACCATTGAAGATCATATGTTTATGATGTCAAATGCTTTCCAAAATGTTCGCTTCTAAGATTTTAGTTTAGTCGGAAAATTGAGAAGTTGGTATTAACATTTGGATAGAAGGAATTCTTGATCTGTTTAAAGCCTAAGACGATGGGTGAGATTTGTGTGTCAAAAGCTCCCAATCAGATTATACCTTTTAAGGAGGGTGAAAACACTGAAATTAGTGTTTTTGAGAATTTCTGAATTTTTATATTGTATAAATGATTGTTTATTTACGTGTTTGTGACAAAATGAACTTGACATGAAAAGTGCATAGATGTCATTTTAACTACATCTCTGAAAATTCCTTTCCCTATAGGGTTCCTCAACAGGCTTGAATGATAGCTCACAGTAGGAATCTGGGAGCTTAGACCACAAATTGGCCAATTATAACACCAAACACAAAGCCTTTGTGTCAAAATGCCCAACAGACCAATCAGACATTGGATTTGGGTCTGAGAAGCATTCAAATCAGGAGCGCCGAATTTTGATAATCTTTGCCATAGACATCTTGTCCACTAAAAAGGCAAAGACCATAGACATCTTGTGATGTCTATGGTCTTTGCCTTTTTAGTGGACTTTTATCTCGTTTTCTACTTTTTTGGAGTTTTTGTTTCTCTGGGACCGACCTTTTTGCCCACTTCGCCACATGGGGGCGGGGCACCTGGGTGCGCGCATGCATATGTTGCAATACACCAACTGAAAAGATGGTTATTTTGCAATAATGTGCCATCTGGTGTCTTTTTACCATTTTCAGTAAAACTGGAGCACTATATGTACAGATTTTCTATGAAAGCTGACCAAAAGTAGCACATGATAACTGCAAAAAACTTTAAAGACGTTTATCTCAGTTCAATATTTCACAGTAGTGGCACAACGCTCAAGTTTATTTCTCAGCTCAATTTTTGCTGAATAAAAACAATTGAAATCTAATACAAATGAACTTCAGGGATTTTATTTAAATTGATTTTAACTTGCGCTATTTTGATATGAAGTTGGAATTTTAACTAAATATTGTGTATTTGACAAATCTCAAAAACAAAGTACAGAAAACAGTTTTTTGATAATGTCTTTATGGTCCCAATTGTGTATTGGAGACTTAAATAAAACTATTGGAAGATTTTGAAATCTGTGACAGCATTTTTTGGAAAAGCTATCAAGAAAAAATGAGCTTTGTGGGAAAATTTAAATATGTTTTTTATTAAAAAAACTGGTCACTCAAAAACAAATTTCTTTGCTTTTTCTCAAGTTTTTGGTCATATTAAAGTTTACACATTTTAAAGAGGAACATAGAAAAACAAACAGTGCATCTACCTCCCTTAAAAGGATACTAAACCTTGTTTTCGTGATTTCAATCTGCCAGGTGCTAATGCATTAATGACGTCACACATCAGTGATAAAAGCAGAATTCAAGTAAAAATTCATAATCACTGAGTCACGAATTAGACAATATGGTTCTTGGTGGGTGGTTTTCTCTACAGTTGTTGAGTAACTCGCCTAAAGCTTACGTCACGCAGCAGACTTTGTAAAGTGAGTTTACAAATTTTGCTGCAGACCTTTGAGGGTTGTGGAGGGTAACAAAGCATTTTTTTGTTTCAGAGTAATGGATGGGAAAGTTGTTTTCAATATCTGCCAATAGACCCAAAAAGGGTTTGGTATCCTTTTAAGCTTTAGTTGTGAAATGCGCCATTATAATAACTGTCAATCACTCGCATTTCAGGAAAGACGGTCTCGAAAAAGGTGTCGGTGGCTCAAATTCTCAGCGATGCGAAAGCTACTCTTGCAGTTCCAAGTAAAGGTTAGTTCGTTCGTTTTATGTCGAACTAGATTCCGCCTGTGCTTTTTACAGATATTGTCGAAGCAGTTCACTCGCCGTACAGTCAGTCAAGAAATGAATAAATGCTTCCGGATCGTATTTAGAGTCAGACTGGCATCAGCTAATCATGGTCACTAAATGCAAAGTTTGGCATGGCGTTCAGCGAGTGCCTAAGGAAGAAATTAAAAAATCGGCTTATATTATCGAATTCGGTTTAGTGTTGATTTAGTGATAAAATGAGTCGCGGCTGTTGGCATCATGCACTAAAATGAACGACAGCGATTTATGCTAACGAACATACACAAGTGTGGTTTAAGGAATCTGAGAACGCTAGTCAAAGCCAGTGTTATCTTGTTACTTGTTTCAGTGAAAATTTGCTACCGACTGACAAAAATGTATTGAGCAGTTTTTTTTTCTCCGGGATATCTCTTTTATGACATCGTTACTTATTTATTTTGTTCTATTTAGTCGTTCGCTACAGTTGTCTGTGTTCCTAAGTCACGCTGTGAGTTATTTTTTCATTATGTCGCTTATTATGCTTTACGCGAGTACAGTCAAAAATGGGTCAGTCGAGCCGAAACCAAGCATACACGGAATTGGCTTTTGTATATCATAATCTGAACGCCCCTCTCCACCTTCTGGTGAAACCCGTCTTCATACTCAGTGCACAGTATAACTGAAAACCCGTTTTTCGCTACTTTTGCAGATACTATTGACAACGGCGACAGCATCAGCATTAGCAACACGGACTTGAGTCATTTGGATTTAGATTCACTCGACATTGATGATGACGGGGATGAGGACGAAGACATCTTTGAGAGGGCCAGAAAGAAATACGGCTTAGACCTTAGCGACGATGACGACGATCCATAGAACAAGCCCACATCAAGAGGCTGTCGAGACTGAGTTGAAGAGAAAGGAATTAACTTGTCCTATATGCTAGTCAACTCAGGATTCGAATTTCGGCCTTCCGAGGGAGAGTACGCTCTGTGTTATGCAGCCCCCTTTCCTTGACAACACCCACACAGCGTGTTTTTGTTGAACTGGGGCATTACAGATGCCTAGGAGCGGGTATTAGCAAATTCTTCTTGATGGCTGCAGGCCTATGAAATCTCTCAGAGGTTTTTCTTCTATTAAACTTTCGTGAGGACGATTTGTTCTGAGCAGAGAGCAACCAGGCTGCAGCAGTTTTTGAGGGTTAATACAGGGTTGAAATATCATTTTTGCGCAATGTATCGGGAATGCAACTTGCTTATTAATTCTTTACCAAGCAACAATGAAGATGTCTAGTCATTAAACAACACACTGTTCATATACCTCCTTTTGCTGATAGACTGGTACAAGCTGTGTAGTTGGAAATCCAAACATTGGGTGTATATCATACATGTATAACTATTGCGAGTGATCATATGCTTTAGGTGCTAATTTTGTTGTCTGATTTTGAATTTTAAGTTTTTATAGTGCTGTTTTCAGCAATTGTATGTGAAGAGACAGGATGAAGCAGCAATGTTGTGGTTTCAAAAATGTCGCCTGATTTTGTTTTTGTTTTAATGTGACGGGTTCATTTTGAATATCCAGATTCTTAAAGTAAATGTTAAAATGTCCTCTAGCGTTTCACGCCCAATGCAAATTACAGTCATAGTGATTTCATTCGGCCTGCACCTACTAATTTCAAAATTCTAACAAGAATCAGTTTCACGTCTACCAAGTCCTGAAGATAGGTGAAGCGACATTTCTGAACAAATTTAACATGTGAATAGCCTCTTGTAGTGCCAAAAGATAAATGATAATAAAATATTACCAATTTTTTTTTGCTTTTACTTCGTGTTTAGACAGTGCACATTTAAGTCATGACACAACCATGCCAACGAGTGAAACAACGAACATTTATGTAACTATTTTATTCTCCTTAGTGAAGCCTTAAACAAAATGGAGATAAATGGAATTTCTAACACAGGTACAGCCTTCCAGTTCGGAGGCTGAAACAGTAATGATTTGATCAAATATAGATCTGGAAAAGTTGGCCGGGATATCGCCACGCATTGCGTGTAAAGCACGTGATCTCACTAGCTTCGATACATTGGTCACATCAAGCTCCGACGACAAACCGACAAGTTTGCGGCAGAAAAATCGTCATATGGGCCAAGAGTCGGGCGATTATCGTAAGATTATCTGGAACACCGGCAAGGTGACGACGCCAAAAATACCGAAACGCTACTACAGATCCGATGAGAAATCGCCCGATCTTGCTGGACATTACTGTCTAGCTGGGTTTCAAAATAGTACTCAATCGGTGGGTTCAGCCAACCATCAATCGATATGTGACCAAGTCACTACTGGTAATACTGAACGCGCATCGGGTTTACATCTCCAAAAGAAAATGAAAAGTCTACCTATAGTCTACCTACCGGTATACATTATTTTTGAGTTCGTTGAGCAGTCATCCACAAGATCCAAAGCGCAAAAAACATTTCCAATTGTAAAAAATGAAGTGAAAGGAACTCGAGGCTCGCTTTTACTAACGGATCTCACTAAGGTTGCAACAACAAGCCCGTGCTTTTTGTTCCAAAATGGGTAATGGTGGGATGTACAGTGCCCGAATTTTGAGAACCAGTTTCTCCACTGAATAATGGGTATCAATTGAAACTGGTTCTCAAAATATGGGCACTTAAATCCAACTACTGACTCAAAACGTTTTGGTTTAGATCACTTACCGTTATAAAATTGATCTTATCTTTTTCCTTGCTCAGTTTAGAAGTGACCTTTGTCCCAAGCAAGAACTGACAGCTCATTATTTTTTCAGATCAATCTCGTAAAATTTCAGGTCAGCACTTTAATGAGCTTGTCTCTTAAACAATAACAAACTGTCATTTTTTTCGAAGCTCTGAATCACTTCTAATGGAACAATTTCAGACCAATTTCATAACAGTAAGTAGCTTAAATACAAACATATTTTGCAGAAAGTAGAGGTATAATTCGCTACGACAGGTGGCACTATGCTCACTAAAGAAGCTTTCTGTAGATGTTTACACAATGTACAACTGCCATAAGAACTGACAAGAACTTGGTGGGACGTTTCGTGTCACTAACTAAAATTTCACAGACACTTCAACCATACATACAAAAATATAGAACAATCTGAAGACCGCTATCACACAAGCCAAAGTGTATAGCCTGAAAACACATAACACTGTAACTATGGTGCATGCCTGCGTATCTAGGAAAACATCCCAATATCCGAAATGATTTGCATTTTTTTCCTACAAAAGTCTTTTGCACATAGGCGCATGGCTTCATATATGAGCTGTTTATATATGTGAAAGTCTTAAATTTAATGTTTTTTGTGCCTTTTGGTCATGCTATGTAGGTTTCAAAACTGTAAAATTAGATCACCTTAAATTGAAAACACATATTGTTAGGTAAGTGATAAGCCAGACTTGAAGAAGTTTTTTAAATAGATGTTTTCGTTTTAATCAAGCCTTTGGCATAAAGACACTCCTGTTTAAATTTCGGAAAAACAGAAACGCAGCTTCCCATACATGCAAATGGGCCTAAATGCATACACATACCCTAAGCAAAATCCAGAGCAGCGGAAACACCAAGGAGTCATGTTTACAGTCCCATTCGTCAATACAAACGAGGATAAATAGCACAAATCTTAACATTGGAATGTATAACATCCTGAAAATGTGAATCTGCATAAACGCTATCAAATAAACTTGTTGCATAGTCATACATATATATCAATGTTGTATCAATAATATAACTATTTTCAAACATAACAATTCATTTTACACCATTAAAGAAAACATGGATACGGACATTTCCAGCATTTCAGAAAAGTTTACTTTTACCAACAGCACAGCCATCTAACAGAAGACCTATATCCAAATCATGGTATTTTCAGTCTGGACATGGTAAGGTTTTGAAGGTTACTCCAACAGGACCTACCATAGAGGCCAAGGATCATAAGTTAGTAAAAGCCAAAGGTTTAACAGTGAAGGACCAGAGCGAATCATGAAATAATTTCACTTCAATGAAACTGATTATATAAAAACAGTGTAAAGCTGTATTTTATGTTCAGTCCTGATGAAATTATAAGAAAAATAACAATTTTGGTTGAATTCCTTTTTGGTCATTAATGATTAGAAATAACTTTATACTGAGTACTACCCCATGTGTGTCAAGGTAATAATGATATTACTGATGCAGATCTCAATTAGCTTTGAGGTCAATATATGAAAAGTATCATACAAAGAGCACATTAAAAATACTAACATTCAAAGCCTCAGGTGACAGTACAAAATTCAGAGAGATTTCAATCATGTTAAATCATGCCCAACACTGTTAATGAAACTCATTCTAAAAGCACCCATGGATCACAGATCCCACAGACCTATGGCAAGTCAAACACACCTCACTGCTACTAATCTATTATGGCAAAATTCAACTCATAGCAACACATACACACAATAACTCCATTAACTGATAGACATTAACATTCATACAGGTGTATTATTAAATGTAAAAAAATTATAAATTACAAAACCCCCGAAATTTTGTGATCTGTAATTTTTTCCAACAATGAACAGTTTCCGACCAGGGTAAAAATTTCACGGGCACTGGTAAGCATCCGGAGAAGACACTTCCTTATCGAAGCCTGTTCTTAAATCAAAACCTCAAGAACATGAAGGGCCTAATATTCTCCATGTTTCATAATTAAGGACATGACAATGAACTTTAAGGAATTTCTTTCCAGTATCTGAAATTAAGGAAATTCACCATTATATAATAACACCCAAGGAACGGCTCAAATGAAAAATCCAATTTACAGAAATAATTCAAATTCTAAAATACTTTGCAGACTAGTTACTGCCTCCAAGCCCAAAATGTCATCTGTGCCTGGCAATTCATTATATAGGACGACCACTTCAACCCATGCACAACATCTGAGTCAGCAGACCTCTGCCTCACTTCATTGCAAGCAGACCATAACAGTTTACTACACTTTTTTTCGCAAGCCTAATTCATGCTGTTACACAGCCTAAAAACATATGTGACCAAACTGTTTTCATAACAGGAACAAAACTAAATACCAGGCCTACAGTATACAAACCACACGAACCCAAACTGTGCTAAGCATTTTCAAGATAAATACTAGTCACCCATGACAAAAATTAACACGTTATTGGCTACAATTTTCATAACAATCCTTTCAGCAGAGCTGAATGAGTCTGATAACAGTTTCACATAATACAACCAAGATGTACAGTTAGTTGTGGCTATAACTAATAACCATTCAATGATCAATCAACCAATGCATCAATGATTAGTATTCAGTAAAGTAAATAGTTGGCATGTACTGTAGTTACAAAGACATTACGTGGAGTTTCCATTTACAGATATTACGGTAAAAATATTCCAATCTGGGACACTGTCTAGAATTTGGGACGCGGAAACTCCCGCAAAAATCGAGTTTTCTTTATTCTGGAATACGGGACAAGGGCGATTTTGGCATTCATCGTATTTCTCAGATTTCAGACGATGTGTTTTCAATCTACAGAGAGGATACTTTTGTTGTCTTTCCCACGATTCTTGAATGTGGGAAGGCCTATATTGCCTATTTCTGGAATTTGGGACAAGCTCTGGTCTTCAGCAAAATTATTAATCTTTCACTCTCCCAAATTGGAGTTTCTTACCGTAAACACTAGTAGGCAAATTGTGCAGTTACATCGCCACACTGTCACTTATTCGCATAAAGTCAATTTGCTTGCTAGTATAGATCCTGACTATTTCACTTACACTTTGACAAGTTTACAAACTTTTACCGGGCAAACTCACACAGAATGTCTCAAGAATGCTGCCTAAACTGTAGAGGCAGAAGTCATTCTGACACAGGTGGTGCCACCTGGCAGGTCTACTTGATGCCTTTAGCAGCTAGAGCAATGCGCACTCTCTGAAGATAACCAATGTCTGGATAACCATGACTGTAACCAAGAGAACAAAAATGAGGAAACATCAAATTGCAGGCAACATGCATATTAAATCTAAAACATGCTGGCGAGATTGAAATTTAAATTCTAATCCAGTCAACAATCCTCAGAAGTTTGGATCCAGTTTAAAACCTCCTTACACGTCTGCTGCGTGTGGAAGAGTTATGACTGCCTTGGGCCGAGTTCAATCAGTACAATCCACTGCCCCACTAATGTGACACAGCGAGTGTTTAAATAATGCAGAACACTTTGATTACCCAGAGCAGTGCCCAATGGTATGCTTATAGTAGAATGTATGTTCATGTCACTGGCATGATTATGGTCTTTTACGCAATCGGTTTTGGGTGCAATCAGAAAACAGGCTTGAGTAACTTTATAAAGACTCAGGTGGATGTTGTTGAGTGACACAGCATTACGCAGAATCTATTTCTTGATAGAAATTTGAATTTCATGAAGATTAACAAGGAAATTTCCTGTTACACAGCCTAAGTTTCATCCCATCCTTTCATGCAGTTTGGTGGATAAATAAGCAGACTAAAAATGACAATAGGGAGGCACAGCTGTGGTCCGATTCCCACCAAAATCAATGTGTTGTTCATTCTCTTCTCAACAGAACTTTACTGCAAGTCGCATGCACACGCACGCACACCAAATGCCACGACATGGCTTAATCAGAACATACTTCTCAGGTCCACCATGAATGCTGGTCTTGTGTGGGATGTCAGTCCAAGTCAGCACGTCTTCGTCTCCAGTGTCTTCAGACTTCCCAATGGTGAAGATCAGGCCTGCATCAAAGGCTTTTTCAAGCAACCTATACATAGCAGAAGATCAGGCCTGCATCAAAGGCTTTTTCAAGCAACCTATACATAGCAGCAATGTTTTTTTAGACACTGTAGCAAACGTTTTTCAATCACTATTAACATATCTAATAAGGTTTTTACAAAGGCTCGCAGAAGTTCAAACACATTTCCACAAACTGTTCGTCCACCAATGAAAATTGAAAAGGAAAACACAAGTAGGTGTTAGCAGTGTCGTGCAACGATATTTTTCCCCAAAACTGCAATTTTTCAAGATCTATGTAATTCTCTCAGATACAAACACTTTTGTACAAGACCTGCGGAATGTTTCTCTTCATTCTGTATGCTACAGAAGCATGTCTTCCGCACTATAACCACACCAAGTTAGCGAAAAAGACCGCCAAAATTGACCGACAAGCTATTTAGTGATGCACTTTTGCAACTTGTGAGAACAAAAACAAACTCTGGAAGTCTTCTTGAACATTTCCAGTTTCTGTGGAAGCAACTTAATTTTTGGCAACACATCATGACAAGACTACATATATCTGATCATTACTTCTTGTGGACATTACCAATTTTTTTGACGACAATATTTGAGAATGTCTTTTGTCTTCTTTACTTTTGGTCTATTTGCTCAATATTATGTTTTGCTTACGCAGTCCTTACGCAAGTCATTGTCTTATAGTTAAAAGCCTGGATACAACAGTTCGCTTTCTGGGTTAAATATTTGTTATTTGTGTAGCAATAAAAAAAACAATGATTTCACGGCATTTAAAAGATTCTTGAAACAGAATTTTTTCAAAATTCCATAAGCACATTGGATGAAAATATGACTTTTTGAAAACTCTGTCACGTGCGAAGGATAAAACCACAACTCACAACCAAATACACAGAGATACTCACTTGGCAATTTCCTTTCCCTCTTTGTTGTATGGAAGAAACGCTGTTCTGAAGATAGCATGATATGGCTTGCCAGGAGTAGGGTGATACGACTAAAAGTGTATCAGAGCATTAGAAGGACATTTGTTTAGGACAAGTGACAAGAATGCATAGATAGACCCAGAGGGGGGGGGTCACGGGGATCCAGACCCCCCATTTTTCCCTTGAGTTTAGCGATATCAAATCCAGAATTTTCAAATTGTTGACTTGGACCCCGTTTTTAAAAAATCCGTGATCCTATCACTCGTTTAAAAAATCCTGGATCTGCCCCAGGAATGGTACACTTCGGCTTGAGAAGAGTTTGATTTGAAGGACCAAGAAATGGTACTCAGAAAAACACAGTTTCAATTCTATTATGATTATGACATTTCTGCTTTTGAAGCTAAAAACTCCCCCCATCAAATAACAATATTTTGACTTAGGGCATATACCTTAATATAATTTTGTAATTTTGGGGCTTTTAAAGAATTGTGGTTATTGCGCCGAGCATCGTCTCAAGAAATAACAAACTGTCAGTTTTTTGAAAGCCCAGAAATAACTGCCCATCTGAGTCAGGGACAAGTTTAGACTGCCCATCTTAGTCAGGGACAAGTTTAGATTGCCCATCTGAGTCAGGGACAAGTTTAGTCTGCCCGAGACAGGGACAAGTTTAAACTGCCCAAGACAGGGACAAGTTTATACTGTCCATCTGAGTCAGGGACAAGTTTAGACTGTCCATCTGAGTCAGGGACAAGTTTAGACCAACCCAATTTTATAGTGGTAGGTGGTGTAAACCATAAGTTTGATTTTTTGACAGAATGCGGGTTTTTAGTCGCTTCAAAGCTCTGAGCAGCTCCACTTTTGAAAAACATATTTTTGTGGAACACTTTTGGTTCATAATATTGTGAGCAGACATTCTTAATTACACGATAAAACTAAGGTTCAAGTGGAGCTGCTTTGATAACTTCAGTGGAGATCCCTCTGGCTAACCTGATTTAGTCCAGTTTGAAGTTTTCCAATCGCTGCTCAAGCTAATGAACACATGGACATTATAGTGATTATTGTTGGACAGCACAAACTTGTTGAGGTTATTAACTTTGACCAGTGCTATACAACAACAAAGTTGTTGAAGTCATTAACTTTGACCAGAACTATAGACCAACAAACTTGTTGAAGCTACTAACTTTGACCAAAGCTATACAACAACAAACTTTTAATGTTGAGGTTACTAACTTTGACCAAAGCTATACAACAACAAACTTGTTGAAGTCATTAACTTTGACCAGAACTATAGAACAACAAACTTGTTGAGGTTATTAACTTTGACCAGACCTATACAGCAACAAACTTGTTGAAGTTATTGACTTTGACAAGAGCTATACAACAACAAAATCCATAGTGCTTCTCATTTTGTAACCAATTGCCAATCCTCGCTGTTGTCTTACAGGTTGTCTTACAGGTTGTCTTACAGGTTGTTGTCTTAACTAGTTTACCGGTAATAAACCTCAAAATACTCTGCCATTTATCGAGTAGGAGTTATCTACGCAAACAGAGCCTTAAAGTGAGGTGGCAGGGTTTCAGTTTTGATTCTGCGCTGAAGCTGATCTCAGTAATTCCAATTTTCTTAACAATAATGTCCCTTTAAGCTCTCAATCTATGTGTTTATTGACATCGTTTTCATTCTGTTGTAAAAATATCTAATTTCATTCACACAAAACCTCACACAAATGCTGGTGTTAAAAACATTCATTTTTTACCAAGAAAATAGTACAACTTCCCTTCTTGTTAATCTCTCATGTATTACTTTATTCATTTTTGAAAGTGAAACAACTTCATTTAGCAAACAAGCTAAAGAAAAAAATTAACCACATCTGAGTATGATAGACTTACCTTTTGAACACCAGATGGCAGTTCATAAGAAATGACCAGTATACCTTGACTATCATCTTTCATGCCAGGCAGACGTTTGTTGCGAATAATATCCTTCTTCATTTTACCTCCTTTGGGCTGGTCGCCAACAGCTGAATGCAAACAGACCATAACATTACTTGCTCTTCCGTGTCAAAACAATATGGGACAAACCAATGCCATGGCACAACGTGATGGCAAGTGAAATTCAAATTTTCATTTTTTTTCACAAAAGATTAGTAGCTGCACCAAATGAATGCTTATTACTTTCAAGTGCTATACCATACCTACCAGACGACAGAGTTTTAATGAATTATTGGGCATTCACAACAACGACAGAGAAGGCGATTTTTTTTCAAACGAGACTTTCTAGTTTAGTCTCAAAGTGGACAGAACTGTTCCGCACTTTTTTATATCCACTTTAGGCCACCGTTATGTCTGCGAAAACGAGGCAGCAAATGTGCCTGACGGATGCTTACGGCATTGACGATAAATACAGCGAGACACGAGTGTCACTGCGTAATCCGAGACAGTCCCATTACTCAAACCCAACAGCAAGCAAAAAAGTGGTCATTTATGGCTAATTACTCTGTAATTCTGCCAAAGAATTTGTTTTAATTTGATAACACTACTAACAAAGATTGTCAATGAGTTGTCTTTGATTTGTTGCTGTTGAAATTGCTTTTAAGTATTGCCTATGATCAGCACATTTTGTTGATTTTTTTTTCTAAATAACGCACCATTATTTTCTTCTCGCACAAGTATGAATTTAACAAAACATGTACATTTATAATTAAAAAGTTTATAAGTCATAAGCACAAATGGCAAAAATCAAAATGTGTTCAGTTTACAGTTTCAAATTTCTGTCCGTCTGTCATTTTCTAAGTGCAGTTTGTGACCAGTTACGGCAATTCTAAGAATGAAATGATCGAAATGACATCAAGAAAATGGTAAACTAAAGAACATGTATTAGATGAAATGCATGTATTTACCAGTTTCATCTTCATCTCTGTCGTCTGCCATAGCACTGTACTTCCCTTTGTCTTTTGACTTGCGTCTCTTAAAGGAAGACCTTAATGACGACAGGCCGAATTTCTTGCTCTTATCTTTGTCCTTTTCTTTGTCTTTTTCCAAATCTTGACTCTTTCGGTTTCGATCAAGACGCTTATCTTTCTCCACGTGGAGCAAAATGGGTATGTCACGTTCGTTAACCTCACTTTCATCACTGTCATGTGACTGCTGTGTATCTATGGGGCTCTCTCTACTGTTAGGACTAGAATCTGCATCATCATTTTTCAAAGTAATCAACCGCCGGTCCCCTAACTTAGTACCGATCTCATCGGAACTGGCAGAGTTTCTAATAACCCGCCGCGAACCTCTCCTACGATGTGTGTCTATGTCGCCACCCTGGAGTGATCGATTGCCTGTGCTGGAACTATTCAAACTAGAGTTTGACGGAAGTGAGACTACAAGAGCTTCATTGCTGCGGTGGAATGCACTGTGGCTTCCATGGGTGTCATGTATTTGATACCCTGGCAAGGGCTCCGCTTCCGAAGATAGTCGTCGTCTCAATACTAAATCCTGCTCACCAGTCACGGGTGTAGTGTACAGCGACTGTGATCTACCAATGTGCACATCTGCCTGAACAACCCTTTCGTTCTGGCCTTGATCACGTGTCGCCCGAAAGTTAGCAAACTCGGCAAACTGATCTGACGATGTTGAATTGTTCAAGGCTTTATTTGAGCGCGATCCCTGAGATGAAGTTCGCTTCCTCACCCCTACGCCTGCCATATGATCCGATACTTTGCTTGACTCCTCAACACTAGATGGCTTCCTCCAATCTGATGGAATGTCGGACCAGAAATCGACCTGACCAGGGTTGTCGGTTTCCAGCATTTGCTGGAATACCACCTTCATCATAGTCGTAGCCTCATTATCAGTATTAACTAAGTGTATTTCATTCAGAGGATCTTCCGGCCTCTTTTCTCTCAGGAACTCCAATATGGCACAGTAGGTAGCTTTGGCACAAACATCTAAAGGAACTCCATTTATACCTGTGTGGAATGAAGGAGATATTTTTCACTTCAATAGGGACTCAGACATCACTTGAGAGAAGGTGAATGAACTGAAACAGTGGTTAGGATCTGCAACTTTGAACGCCAATCTAACATAAAATATAGTTGTCGGCAAATGAAGTACTCTGCTCGAGTTATTTAAATGAAAAAGATAAAACTTGTTCGACGGAGGTTAATTTTTCATTCAACCCTGTAAAATAGGTCACACCCTTACAATAACTATCGTTTACATTCTTGAGAGCACAATGATCGGAATTCAAAAATATCAGATAAATCAATAAATTAAATATGGCACAAGTTAATGTTCACATTTATACACTCAGACAACAGAAAATCTAACAGCCATGAACTTTGAGAGGAATCTGCAACACTTACCACTGAGCTACTGAATTATCAATAACATCAAACATGAGTCAAAAGTCACACTCTTCAGCGATCTGAGTCAACTGAAACTCTTGTCCACTAAGTCCATCGACCTTTTTTAAATTACAGATAGCAAAAACCGAAGCACACATATGTCCAATAAACAATGTGTCACCCAGTCATTTGTCTGCTGGGTAACCTAGCAGTTTTTGTTACCAGTGTTTACTTGTATTCATGATAAACTGAATGGATAGCTTACTAGACATACTACTAGTCATGAAGTGATCTCAACAGATTGTATTTCTCCATCTACTGGCACTGCGGCTCAGGATAATCGGTGTCCTATAACCACCAGCGTACATGTTTCGCTATCCATAAACAGGTCAATGAGACGGCTATGGAAAATTGATCGGCACTGACCTGTACTGATGGTCGGCAAGGAGACAGACTGAGCTTGCAGCGTCTCGTTGGCACACTTGAGGCACTTGACAAACGTCCGCTGTAACATGGCTTGACAGTCGTCCTTGTTTGAATAGAGGAACCACATAGGACCAACAGCGTTGATGATAAAGTTACACCTGGAACAGAACGGTACAACTGTGTGTGATCAAGGAATGACATTAACAAAGAGGCATGGAACGCGGAAACTCGTGAAAAATACCGTTAAACAGATCGTGGCGAATCTGCTTCTTGGGGATGGTAGCATGAGAGTTATTCACTTTGAATACTGCAAGAAATTCTAGAAAAAATGTCACATTTGCTATTTTTGAAACACATATGAAATTAAAACTTTCATCCCATAGTTTCAAATTCTTTGCCCCTAATAATATGTATGTGCGCATGCACTCAAAGAAGTCGGACTAGCTGCTGCTTGAAATCGTCATTGTTTCGTTCACATCAAAGGTCAAAGGTCACATCTTCCATGTAAAAGAAACGTGCTTCGTGTATGTCTTGCCATACCAAATAAGGAGAGGCGCTTTGCCGTGTGGAACAAAAGTCAACAAAGTGACGAACAGTTGACATATCATTTTTTTTGTAATTTGAAACTAAAGGAAAAATCCTTTGTCATCAACAGAAATTCAAAATCTTCACGGTCAAACTGTCAAAATAACTGGTGAACAGTCCAACTTCTCTTTCATTGGCAGAGAACAATTTTACGTGACTTATCTGCGAGCAGAAATTTACCTCGATGAAATTGCTCTAGCTAATATGCCCACAACTGAATCCTTACCTGAGTTTACCCATAGCCTTCATGAACATCAACTCGCCATCTTCTAGAGAGCCATGCTTGACCACATAGCGATTACACTGCTCTTGAAACTGAGTGCCTTCAACATATAATGTAGCCATTAAACACAACTACACCAAACAACAACAAAGACGGGGCTGTGCTCCGTAGATGCCAGAATCTCGTGAAAGTGCAAGATCACGTAAGTCTTTTTGAGATATTGCCAAACATGTCCTAATTTGGATAACTTTTGAACATCATATCTCAGAGATGATTGCTTGGATTTAAATAACACTTGATGACACTTGCACTTCATGTAATACTCTGTCAACAAAAAACACGTTATTGATTGTTTTGATAGATTTTATTTAGCAAGAGGGCCTAACAAAAATTGCTACTTCCACAATTTTTCTGAAAAAATCTAAAGTTGCACAGAACGAAAACAAAAAAATTATAGAATTTTTGAAATTTCATCTTGAACATTTGTATCAAATGAAATTTGATAATTTTTAGATATTAAAGACTGCTTTGCATTGAATGTAACTTTTTGCTAATTTTTATTAAAATATACAGTCACATGACCCTCTTAATGGCAGAATGGTATACAGTCAAAAGTTCTGCTGGCATCTTAGAACTTTTACATGGTTAAAATATATGGGTTTGTAGATATTTGACTAAATGCACTTGTCATTAAAGTCTCTCATAACCTTAAACAAATGCCTGTCTCCCAAAACATGACAGGATTCAGTATCAGCCCGAAGCACTACAGAAATATTGATCTACTGTATACACCCAGGGCTCATAAATTAGGAAACTCGATGATCACTGGGCGGGTATTCAGAAGAGCAAGGGAGATTACAAGCAAAGTTCATGAGAACTCATTTTACACAGCTGAATTGTTCATGGGAATGCCTTCATCATTTCAGGATAGAAATTCTGATAACATCAGAATGCGAATGCACCAAAAGAACCATTTCACCTCTCCTCCAGTAAAGAGTGGATATAGTAGGGAGCTGATAAAACTGACTGCTCTTTGATCAAAGGAAAGCGACCACAGTAAAATCTTACATTTTCGGACAAAATTAATTGCCAAAATTAGTCTTTCTTCACTTTCAAAAGCTTCTTGAACTGTTGCGAATGGCCACAAATTCTAAAAACAATGTCTCATGGCACTTATCGTATAAAACTTAAATATCACAAAGCCTTATTTTAGTGCTATTTATCTTTTGTGATAAATACGAAAAATAAAATTTCACTTGTGAGCCATAATGATATTGCATCCTAAATTTGTGAGATAGCGCCGTAGTGTACATTTTGAGGGTGTTCAAAAATGAAAATTTGGAAATTTCAATGGCGGGTGTTAAGCCGAACATAGCCATTAACCCAGACAAGTACGGTACTTAGAGAAGGTATGTGCATTTCAGTTGCCTGAAGCACCACAGAAATTTTATATCCAACATTGAATAAGGAAGGCATACACATTTGGGTTCTATTTCTTATATCATGGGCAAATCAGGTATGTTTCACAATCATCAAAATACAGGGAAACGACAATGAGCAAACAAGAATTCTACCCAACATTAAAAATTGAATGTTACCTACCACCCATCATGCATATTGCAGAAGCGACTCGTCCAATATTAGCCAAATCGTTCTGAGCTGAATTGACAATTACGTCAGTTTCCTCGCGGGCAATATCCGACTGGTAGATAACCACAATCACATCACCCATTTTACACTTGTATTCGCCAAACTCATCCGTTGACATGACATCGTCAATTTCTTTGCTTTTTTCTGAAACACGATTTGATCAGAGTGTGTTGATATCTACTCATCCAATAGAAAAGCAACCGCACTTGAAATGATACCCACTCAGCTGATCCATCCGCAAACTGAAATTGGGTTATTTTTCCCTTATTGAGAGACTGAACCAAATGTATTCTGGACACGCTTTCATCACGTTTGCACAAGCAAGAAGATCTGGAACAATGTGAACCGTCAGTGGAGCAACCTGGAGTCACACTGTCAATTTGTTCCAGAACAATTGTTTACGCTTGCAGTTGTGCCAGAATTACCTGACAAAGTCAGCTGTTCAGTTGATCCCAGACACTTGTTAATAAAATTACTAACATTTCTCACTACAGCTATAGAGAGACAAAGGCAAGATGCTGTGTACCTATCTGGCACTGGGCCAAGTCTTTGGAGTTCAAAATCGAAATCATTTTTGAGACTTTCAGTTCTACTTTAGAACGAACTCAAGATAAAGGTCTGTTTTTGTGAGCTCAAGTATGTTGTAGTTTATGTGCAAGATGTTCTAATCCTCAGTTGCACTTGATGACCCCAGTATTAATGGTACAAGTTTGAGGCTGAGCTCAAACTTTTAAGTTTTTACTAAAAAGCTTAAGTTTTTACTCAAGTTCATAGCTCGAATCTTGCATCATCAAGAAGCCAACTAGGACACTCATGTACATAAACCAGAATGTAAACCACACTATACTAGAGCACTGGTCTACAGAATGGAAATGCCATAAACAATTTAGAGTTCCAATTGGAGTACAAAGATGAGACCTTGAGCCAAAGTGTAAGAAAAAAAACATTTGACTAAGAGCATGTAACCTTATAAAATGGGTTTCAAGCTGTTCCTTTTTCAGATTGGACTTAGGAAGAAACAACATTTACAAGAACTGTAGAGCTCCAGACAAGGCTCATCAAAATTACATTTCAAACCAAGACAAGTCATACAGGTGAACAGGTATATGACATTGAAAACAAATAAGCACGAAGATGAAACTGGTACAATGGAATTACTCAATTCAGAGCCGACGTCAAATCTTTCCATTGTCATGAAAATCTTTCTGGTGGCGTATTGTATAGATTTTTTAATATTGTCAATTCTGCAATAATAATAAAATTTTCTAATTGTTTTAGCTCTGCAATAGTTTTTGTTTAAAAATAATATCCTAGTCAAGCACAAAATTAAGTTGTACACCTATAGACTTCTTTTAATTAGAAAAATCCAAAAATCCAAAAACTGCTTGTTAAGTGGATAGAGTTGCACTACCAATAAAAACCTGATTTCTCTAAAATAATAAGCTTATCCACAATGCCTTTCCAATCCTACAATCACAAATGTATGGATGCCAGTCTCTGGAATGACACTAAAGGTACAAGGGTCACAGTCAACTATAACAATTATTTTCAAAAAACACTGACTTGGGTTAGATTTGTGGAGCAATGTGAACTGAAACCATTTCCTTTCAGTAGCTGGACAATGACCAAATATGGTGATTCATTTCTTATACTTCATACTCTCGTCATCATTTGCATTAGAACGCAAGTTCTACTTTATTTTCAAAGAAAGTAGAATTCTGTGTTATCAACAAATAATAAAAATCTTTACTTTTTTGTAACTTTTGAGACGGCATGATAAATATGAGATGTCAGTGGTAGTCCAAGAACAATTTGTTAAGAAAACTTATAAATACTTTTTTTAATTACTGAGTAGGCAGTGAAATATTCTGTAAACTATGATTGAAATCTGCTGTTACAATCTACAAGAATGAATCAAATCTGCTAAGATATGGAAACCCTTTTCACCTATTTTCTATAAAAAACAGACCATGATGTTATTAATTCAAATAGCATCATTAAACCATTAGAAAACGGACAATTGCCGCACAAATAAAGAAGCAACTGCAACTATGGTGATGACCCGCTTACTTTCCCTGTATCTCTATCTCTCATTTCACCACATGGATGTGACTTGAAAGAATATCGACACTTGTTGTCCTACTCTACATATCCTGATGATGTCTTTTATTGAATAAGACAAAACGGTGAGTTAACATGAACTTCTTTATTTGTATGGCAATTGTCCATTTCTAATCGTACTTTGGCCAAAAAATGATGTGATTATCATTAAACCATGTCTTGTCTTAAGAATACAGCAGCCTCCCAGGCCCTGAAATCGTTTACAATCTGAGTAAGGCGCAGGTAGGCACCATTTTTATAATGTTAAGAGGCCTATTCAAAGTTGATCTCTTGACACTACATAGGTTTACAAGTTGGTTACAAGTCACGACTTCTATGCTTTAACACAGACAGCAAAACTGCCAGCTGCCCTACAGCCACTAATTACTGTATGACAACCAAGAAGTCAACACCAACACAGCTTTTTCCACATACACCACTGCTAATGGGACACTAATATCCACCAGGTGGTGCTAATAACTAAAAGCTCCTCCTTTCAAACACGTTGATGGTCTCACATGACTAGAATGCACGCATTACTCCAGTTAGGGTCGTTGCCACACCAGCACCATCTAGTAAATTTAAAATTGTCCATTTGCCTACCAGGACAACCAATTTGTGGAGTCGAATACAAGTGGATACATTCATTTTGAACGGCTTAAACAGTTTGCAAAAAAGTCAAACATGTGAACGTGGCATTAGAGATTGATAACAACTGTGAACCACTTACCTCTGACAAGTTTCGCCTTGTGAGCCCACTCTCCCTTCAAAGCAGCGTTAGACGCCTCCGTAATTCTCATTAGAAGATCACACTTGACCCCTCGTATCTTCTTCTCCTCTCCAATCACAGTGATCTCCTTGAACGTTTCTTCGTTCAATGTCACGGACACTTCGTCATACTTCTTTCGCATGTCCTCAATGATCGTTAACAACGATTCCAGATCGCTGATGTGCTCTGGTTTCAGCGTTACCTTTTCCTTCCAGATCTTAGAGAAGATATCTTGGTACAAAGCGACAAACGCATCTTTGCCATGCTGAACTTGTTCGGCTTGACAATGAGGTTGTGGAACTATGTGCAATGAACAAAATTCGCCACATTTATCTGAAGTGAAACGGACATTGTTTTGCTTTTGAATCGTCTGTATCAGTGCGCCTTTGAATTCTTGGATGTAACTTAAAATGTCACTTTCTAGCTCCAGTGTGTCACCGGCAGGCAACTGTTCATCTGATGCAGTTGACATTGCACTGATTTGGTCCTCAACAGAAGGTGAAAACTGGCCAACAGATGGCACTTTATGTTGGTTCAAAACTGTCACATGTCCAGCACCAGTCACATGGAATGTATTTGGTGAATGTGTGGAGGCGGAGTTAGCAACATTGATTGGCGTTGAATGAACAGGAGACAAAGGTGGAGCGTAGTCATTCAGACCATATTCAGAGAGAGTGGGATTGACAAAGAATTCTGTTTCTCTTAAACTTTGGCGAACAGGAATTCTGGAATCTGATTCATCAGACGATGTAGAGTCATGGAAGCTTTCCCTTAATGCACTGTCCCTATGACTTCCTGCGGGTAGCATGGTAAACTGAGAACTACTACCTCTCTTTGGCCTGACAGCAAAATCATCAAATCCGAAGGGATCATCACCAAAGCTTGTGCTCAACTGTTGCTGTACTCCCAGTTGTGTCATATTCGGGGGTACTGACGTCGGTGACGTTGTTTTGGTAAAAGGACTCGTTGGTGTGGATGATCTATTTGGTGATACCTTACGTAAACTGAAATCAAATTCATCTTTCGTGCTTTTACCCTTGCTTGGACTTTGGTGGTTTCTCTCGCCAGGAGAGGTTGAGAAAAGGTTTCGATTCGCTTGGTCAAAGTCATCAACAAAATGCCTGTTCATGAAAAAGTTAGACTCGGCGCTGATCACAAAATGTTTCGGAGACTCATCTGATACTTTCTGTGTGGTCAACTCAATGCGAGGGGCGGGTGGTCTGGTCACACTCGACCTATCAGAGGACACTGATCCACTGTGACGTCCACTGGAGTCATCACTTGGCATTTGTTCTGTAACTTCAACATCAGTTTTCTTCACTTCCCCATTTGGATGATTTGGCAAGCTCTGGGCATCACATTCCCCACTTGATAAAGAAGACTGCGACTTAGATGGAGTTGCAGTGACTGGTTTATCCACGTAGTCCTCTGTTACCTTGAAGGAAGTCACAGAACCATTCCTACCATTCATTTTGGTTTGAGATTCCTCAGCAAACACACTGTCCAGATCAGTTTCAATGACTGCAGGCCGCGAGCCATTCACAAGTTGTTCATCAGAAATGCTTCCATTAGTCCGAGACTGATTCACATCCACTTCCGGAGCAGATGGTGGTGAGCCTACTTCGCTCATCAGCTGAGCCCAGCCCTGTTGCTGCAGCTGGTGATGGACATCCCAGACCCTCGTTTGTGCCGCCTGCAGTTGCTGCCAGGAGCCAACTAAGTAAGAGCTGGAGCCGGAATATTGAACTTTGACCCCAAAGTCTTCATTGAGCTCGATGAAGAAATCCGTTTTGTTTGGAATCTGGGACATAATCTGCGGATTGATTTCGGCCGTGATTGTTCCATAAACTTGCAGGGGGAGAGGCATCACCTGAAGCTGGCTGCTGCCAATGACATGGGTGTGTGAAAACACATTGTTGAGCACTGAAAATAAGGAGATAATTCATGCCTCGAAAATTATAGGAGTGAAACCCATCAGAGATTTAGCCCACAGCACAAAAACTTTTTGACTTAAACTACGTCATCCAAAAAAATGACTGATACTTTGTAACAGGGACTAGCTGCTTTGACAACAACAGTGAGTAGAAGCCGTTGATTAATAATGTAGAAAAATTGCGGTAGAATTAAAGCAACGTTACTGGTGAGAAAAGTGATTTTCTGTTATCAGCCTCAGCATGTATTCGAAACTTCAACCCCCAACTTTGGAGTCTAAATGTCTGCTGGTGGAGCTAAACCCCACACGCTAAATGACAGTATTCTAATCACATTTAACTGGTAAAGTCACAAGTTTTGACTGCAGCCAATGTCTGGCAAACAACGGCGACAACTGGTGATTTGAAATAAAATCACAAAAACAACTAATTTTGCTGTTTATAGTATGGGGGCAGCTGGAAACAGCAATGAGAACGAGAAAATGTTTATCAAATTTCTCATTCCATAAGTTACAGCAATACTATCAAATACAGCTTTTTCTTTAAAAATAAAAATTTATACCTCATTAATAACTACTTACACGACCTAACTGATCTATTAACTCAGTGATTTAAAGAGGTCATTGAATAAAAGTGTTTGGTTCATATACGAACATCTTATATGCCAATATCAAATATAAGATTCCTAATTTTTAAAATGCTTACACTTCTAAGTAAAATCTTGTCAAGTCTTTTTGCATAATTGAAAATTCACTGCATGAATGCAAAAATGCAAAATTACTTGCTGGAACAGCATTTGCTTGCAAAAAAGACTTGCAAAAATGGGCCACAAATGAAACCAGGCCCCTCTGCAAGTATAAGTAACTGCAAGTTCAGACATAAAAACAAATGTCAACATTCTTAAAATATTTGCATGCGAGATTTAACAGCGCTCAACAACAATCACCTGATAGGCGTTTAAAGCTGATGAGTGCCTTGGAAGGTTGAAATGGATATATGATATATTCCACTTCCCCGCCACCATTCTTCGGGTCGGCAAAGTAAGCTTCCAAGACATCTTTGGATACCTCTTTAGGAATGTCAAGTACCACGATGGACGGCATTTTCTGTGATCTATTTTCTCAAAAGCTGGAGAGTAATCTGAAAAAACAATTGATAGATAAATATAACTTGGCAGCACTAACAAAGTCACGTAAGAGGAGTGAAGGCATGTTTCCACAAGCAGTTGATGTTTAATATCTCATTTCCCAAATCTATAATTACTAATCAGTACCAATGCAACCTCAGATTTTAAATCCCTTTTTACTTCAGGTATCTCATTTCAATTTCAACTCTTGCCAATGGGTTTGGTGACCTCGCATTTGGTGAGTTGACGTTACACTAAGCATCAAGCCCTGCTGATTAAGTTAATTTGGAATGTAACCACCAAGACTCCTTTTAATAATAATACTTGGTCACTGACTCAAAAGTCTTGTCCGCACACAGACTTACCCTTGCAACAACTTGCACTACTGCAACTTACATCACTTTACTGGTAAGTGGACACACATATTGTCATGACGTTAACATTGTTTTCACGTTCACGTTTCACGTTCACTTTGCGATATGAGTTACCATTATGTTTTCCCTGATTATCTTTCTTAGGTTTCTAATATTCTTCCAATCAGTTTGTTCTAAGTTTCATTTCTCCATGATATTTATAGCGTTCTGTAGTTTTTACTTGCGTTCAGTGTTCTCTCAATATTTCAATAAATCAGACGTGTTTTACGAACCGCCTCCTTCACACATATATCCGATAGCAAGCGCAAGGAGGAAGTTGTCGTTCTGCGCATGGCACTGAACAAAAGATGACCCGTCTGAATATAACAGCAACTGATACTTTACTTTCCCCTTGCCCCAGGTTTGCGGTCACACAGGAATTAGAAGTGGTGCAAGTTACCCTAGAACAAGTTACCTTACCTTGATAACGTGGAGTAAGTTGTCACATTGGGGATCGAGTTGCACTAGTTTAAATAGCATTCACTTTCCAAACAGTCCTCAAACCTAGCGATAACTCGTTCCTGGAGTAACTTGTTCTAGAGTAAGTCTGTGCGTGGCAGCGATAAAGGTTAAACAATCTTCTGCCATCATGGAATACACCATCTTTTCTGATTATAGCCATTCTGTTAAACACATTTCTTTCCTCACAACAAATATGCATACTTACTTCAGTACAAGACAGGGATTGACGCTATGAAAATCGCCAGGTTGCATTTTGCGACTTAGCCATAATCCCAGGTCGTATTTTCAAAATCCAGCTCGCATTCATAAATGCTAGGTTGCAAAATTTTCCGCCATTTTTATGCGCCAAAATTTACTGTTTAGATCATCGAGAAAATGTTTATATTATGCTTTTACCTGCAGAAAATTGAGTTCTTACATTCAGATATGGCGTTACTGTTCTTCACGAACGCCATTGAAAGGCTCTAGAGTGCAAGGCTAGTTACCAACGTGAAAGTTGAATCCGTGCTCTCTAACCGAAACGTGCATTCCAATAGCTAAGCTTGCAATGTAAAAATTGCGAAAATACTCGTTGAAAAAGTCTCCGCGGTTTTGTTAGGTCTGACCTGCTATATGACTGTCATCAAAATCGTTAAAGATTCCAGTAAACTATGAGTGCAAACCCCTCTATTTTTTGTTCACAGCCCAAACTTTGGAACTCAAACGACGTCTGGAAAACATCCTATAGCAGAAAATGTTAGCCAGTGAAACATGTCAGCATTTTCCCTTCTTCACGTGACATGCTAAGAAGTCATCAAGAGGGCTGTTCTCGGTTAGTGTTCTTTTGAACTTGATTTAGCAACAACCAAATAATGGTCGGATTCACACAAGCTGCTTTATATTTGCCAGGTATCTGCCGAGAACTGTAAAAACTCAGCTCCCGTACGTTGGAAATTCCAGGTCGCATTTTTCGACTTAATACGAACTGGCAAAAATCTCAGCTCACATTTCCAAATTTCAAGTCGTAAATGCGACCTGCAGCTCGTTATGTTGAGCCCTGCAAGAAGATATTCCAGGTTGTCAAAAAACGAGTATATATTTAGCTACCAAAGTTTTATACAGCAATTAAAAACCTCCTAGATTTAATCAGTTGAGATAATGAACCATTTGTAGAGTTTCGAAAGTTTTCCCAAAAGTGCAGGAAAGTAAATCAAAAAGACACCCTTTCGTAGAAAAACTGGTTACAAAATAGTCATTCTTTTGAACGGCACAACTTGTATACCTCCAATATGCAACAAAATGTAAATGTGATGAATCTTGAAAACCTTTGAAGTTACTACATGCAGATAATTTAGATTTTTCATAGCCTACAATGCAAACATTTTGTTTGCTCACCAATTCCTCTTGTCTACCAGTTGACCTTTGTGAGAGCAAAAGAAAATAACAAATTTTGCTCTTGAAGTACAAAAGAAAAGAAATTGTTCAGCTTGAAGAAAGTAAAAAGAAAAGAGGGACCCACTCGATTTTCCTGGAAAATCTATTTGCTTTAAAAACACAACCATTTTTAACTATGAGCACAAATTTTGGCCTTGTGAATTAAAAAATCACAAGGGTACAGCCACCTGGGAAAATAATGCACTACCAGGCAGGCCTACAAGGTATACAGAACTAGGGCTTGGATGCTTGGATATCCTATTTCTACCTTTGCTTTGACCGTTTTGCTGTCAAGATAGGCCATTTTTTGACTTTGCTTTTTCCATTTTTATAGAACCAGAACCATGTCCCATAGGTGCGGGAGAAGTTTCACCAATCAGAGGCGACTCTCTAAACACAAAGAACAAATTTACAACATGAACTTGTGAAAGTCCAGATGGGATATCGAAAAGGGACAATTGCTGCGACTGGTGGCCATGAAAAGCAGTGACTCACTGTCAGTGAACACTGCCCCTGGCTTGGGCCGACGACCCAAACGAAGAACGGAAATTAGTTAATCGGGGAAGAAAGTGTGAAATCCATCTTTTACGTACCGTTACAAATTACTGACCATGGTACTCGATCGAACCAAGCGCTGAACCACTACTTGACTTCGAAAAGTTCACTTAATCTGCATATTGGAAATCATTTTGTTGATTAACCTTAAAGTCAGACAGTCACGTGACTCAATGATCGTTGGAATTATTGGTATTTAGATAATTAATATTCAAGAGCCAAACATTCAGCCATAGTTTTTGTAAAATGTCAAATTAAAGAATTTATAAATGATCAAAATTATCAATTTATTGGCTATAATTGTTTAAATATCCATAGAATAGAACATAATTTGAAACTGTGAAGAATCAACGTTGACCTGTTTTCTCTCACCTGTTGTGACCTACATTTTAAAGACGTTATGACCTATATTTGAAAACGAACCGAGAGGACTGTTATGGCTTGATAGCTAACCATTTCGTTCGAGTGTTTGGTATAGGTGAGACCGTTGTGTATTATAGGCTCAAAAGAATGGGTAATTGCATCACTGGTTGCTGAAAGGTCATGGGATGGGAATCTTTTTCGATGAAATACTGAAAGTGTCATCGGTGCTTGTCTCCCGTCTTCCGAGCCGAGGTTCCAAACTAAACTAAGCTTCATTGACATTTACCCATACTCACTCAGCCTCAGGACCAGACAACAGAACCTGTTGATCCATAGGCAAATTCGGTTTACGGGTCTCCTGTGGACGCCGCACACCAGCCAGTCGAGGGCTACGTGTTGTCTAGTTGATTTATAGATATTTGATTATTGTTGGATATCATTTAGCCTTGATGCAAAGCTGAAGGAAAGCAAAGATAAATATGGTCTTCACACAAAACTAGGTGTCATTATGACTCAGACCTGTCGATCTCACATCTCGCCCATCTTTTGTTAGTGTTTCTTTCATGTGGGATTGTGTTGTAATTGTAATCAGTTCCTTTGTGCAATCACTGCAAATTTTACTTTCTTGTTGGTCACAGTAAGCTTCAATGTAATACTTTATGTAAACTTTCAGATCAAATCCAACTAAAAATCCCAAAAAATTCAGAAAATTCCTGTTCATAACCATTGATTAATGCATTTTCGACAGTGATGAGAGTGATGAAAGCTAAGTGAAATTCAGCTAAATGATTAACACGATGATCAAACTGTAGTTAGAGACTTGCAAGTTAACACTATTTGAACCTTGGTCAAGCACTTGACAACACAAACTGCACCCTTAAGAATTGATTAACATGAACCGCGGCCAAACAATCTGTTGTTTAACAAACAAATACAACATTAAGACCAAGTTATCTTTTTCCCATGTGAATCAAATTTTATCCAATCATTTATCCGATAGTGACATTTTAGTAAATTTTTGAGACACCTGGCAGTGGACTACTGAGAGCAACCGAGGTCAGAAGTTCTATAGTTGGACGGTGGCAAATCATATTGGGTCGGAAATGAAGAAAGCAGGACCTGGAATATTTTAACCAGGCTGCTCATCCAATCTTCGTATCCTTGTAGCTTTGGCAATATACTATTTTCAGTGACACTCGAGTATTTACCCTAAAATTGAAGCTCAACGAAAACCACAGAGAGGCACTGTGAATCATACCAGGCCTACCCCAGTTGGGAAGCACATCCCTAACAGTGTTTGAAATAGATGCTGACCCGGGGGCCGTGTATTTGCAGCCGGGCCAGTAATTTTACAAAATAACTTGGCACCTGGGCCAGCAAATTTTAGACTAACTTGTCCTGTTGGGCCAGCACATTTATTTGCTGAAGTTCGAACAATGACCCCTAATCATTTGGGCTATTGCTTGCTGGTGTTCTATAGCTGCCCGGACAGTGGTATCGACCTCTTGCTCTTTTGTGCAGTGGACCCAACCTATGTGGCCTGTAAAGATCTGGTGCAATTTAGACAGTGGACCACCTGCAATCCTTTTTATCAACAAATAAATCAGTGCCAAAAAAGTGTACTATTCTGAAACATTTGAACAACCTTTCCAAAAACTGTTGTGCGTTATTTTCTTTCACATGCTTTCTGTCAGTTTTCATGATGGCAGAAAATGAATGCTAGCAAGAAAAACTATTTCTGAGATGGCAGACTGAGTTCATTTGCAGTTGCACATTTTATATTTCTTGTTTAGCTAGTAACGGCCATTTAGGCATAATTAATCTAATTGTGCCTCAATGGCCATAACAAGAATAAACTTTAAATCTATTACTCTATAGTTACCTTTTATTATGTAATTACAGAAACACAAAACGATGCAACTGAAACTGTTCTAATATTTGAACCCCCACCTGCAGCTATTGGTTTATTTTCAGGTAACTACCATGGCAATCATAGACACTGAATCCATCGATGATATCAAGTCAAAATGGAACTTGGTGCAGTTTGCTTTTGCTTCTGTAATGGTCATCGACTTCAGAATGTTCTGGAACTTCTTGCCGATGATGAACAAATATGGAAGTAGGCAAATTATGGTTTATTTTTAAAATGGGGCGTTCGGTTCTTACGAATGTCTGGGATCAGACTAGATCTGTTGCAATATTTGTCAAATGATACACTCAAGGATTATAGTTACTACTGAGGTCATGATAAAGAATTCTTAAGTTGGATGATTTTGTCAAATAACTGCAAAGCAACAACACCTTGGGTGCGTTTCATGAAAAGTGACTTACGACTTAATTCAGAAAGTTGGTCTTGCGATCCGCAGGACTATTTCCGAAAAATATTTAAATCTCATTTTATGAAAAATTCAAAATTTGGGAATATACACGTTACTCACAACTGCAAACTACTGATATATTTTTGAATAAATTATTTCTAGACACTATTTTTCCAGAATTACGTTGTTAAAGCTTTATTCTGCAGCTGTCAAGTGGGAGCTTTAGACTGAATTTCTGTCTTAAGTCTTGCGTCACTTTTCATGAAAAAGTCCCGTGGTGCATAGTGTGCCTTCTGTTTTTAAACCAGCATCTAAAGCAGGTTTGGGATAACATACAAAACGTACAAGTTTCATAGACATATTGTGTATGATTGTTACTTTTGGCTTTGTTTCATTGTGTCAATTCGTACTTCTCAAAATGGCCTCTTTGTGAAGATTGGCTTGATGCTATATGGTGGGTTTTCAGGTCTCTCTCTGGTTCCCTACTATGTTTTCTTGGTGTTACTGTGTGTGCCTATAGTGGGGGTTCAGACGAAACTTGGAGCTCTCACCAACAAGGGAATTGTGGGTATATTTGCTAAATATATACCCATTTTGAAGAGTAAGTAGCTTTTGATTTCTGGACTGGTAGTGTTTCTTAATGTGACAGTTTTTGTAAAGTTCATTTCAAGCCACTGTGTGTCAGCTAGTTGGGAAATGGATAAACTTGTAACATAAAAATCAAAAAAAAAATATTCTGCCACTCCAGTACCAGGCTATGATATTCACCTTTGACATGTACAATGTTGTGGAACTATATAACACATGGAAGTTGCTTTTATTTTCTATTACAAAGCTCGTGAAAGAAACACAATATTCACATGCAGTTCTTGTAACGACCTGTAAGCAAAACATGTGGTAGAGATTGATGAAATTGTAATTTTTGAATTTTTCGGTAGGTCACTGCATTGCAAAATATCGTTGTGTTTATTGTGATATCTGCACAGTATAAAATATGCTAATAGTGTGGTTTTATTTTTGTCGAGAAGTTTGTGAAAATGATGTTTATCCTTTCTGCCATATTGACATCTTAATCTGAGGCAGCTTTACCATTCACGAGCAACCTCTTTGCACTTACTTTGATGTAAATGAGCCTTTCCCTTTTCCAGTGTTTGGAATAGCCGTGATGTTGCATAATATCATTGAGACTGTTTACTACGCCGTGTTTGCTTGCTGGACATTCTACTACTTATGGGCCTCAGTCGTGCCCAACTCCTGGGGCATGACCTACTCCAGTAATTACCCATGGACCGAGTGTTATAACACGTGGAATCTACCTGGCTGTGACAGCAGGTAAGTTGGGGAAAATGAGAGCAAGGCTGTTATTTAAATATTGCTAGTTTCTCCTCGCCTATCCTCAGCTGGAATAGTTTTCCTTTTTTTCGTTGTCACACTCAATCTTGTTGCAAACACATTTCCTTTTCGCAGATTGATTGAGGTGCAATTATTTTACAGTGGGTCACATGGGGGTAAATATACTTAATGTTAATGTATGACTTAATTTGAAGGAGTTGGAAATCCATACCTGGGGCAAGGTTTAATCTCCGAACTCCGGCTCGACTCAGAGTCAGACTCAAACAGCTATGTCCATGATTGAGTACAACAAAGTTACAAAGTTGTTGTGTCATTCGTCAGATTTCGAATTGAATTTTGTCAAATACAGAGTAGACTCCGGGTCTGTTCCCTGTTTCATCAAATATAGAGTCGACTGCAGGCCCTCATCTCTGTTTTATCAAATACAGAGAGTAGACTCCGGGCCCTGGTCCCTGTTTTATCAAATGAAGAGAGTTGGCTCCAGACCCTAGTCCCAGTTTTATCAAATACAGAGAGTAGACTCCGGGCCCTGGTCCCTGTTTCATTGGTTGCTGTGAGATTACTTCCTTGTCTTGTTCATATGCACTGCAGAGATTCCTTTTGGGTTCATGTTTGTATTTGTTGACCTCAAGAGAATCAGTTATTTGGAAATACTGTCGCGTTATGGTAAATATTTTCTTTTTTCGTATGCAATGTTTGTGTCATTTATCATGGTTTAGGATGACGTACGGCTTTTATTAACTTAACGTCGTGATGGGGATTATGACTGTACACCATTGTTGTTTCAGTCACAGGGGATGGGTCAGGAAGGATAATCCATCTGAGGAATTTTACACGTAAGTACTCTCAACCATATCTGTGATGATGATACCAGTTTCAGGCAATATCAGTCCTTGGGGCAATATATGTTTATATAATTATCTTAGTAGCAATTTTTGCCCAAATTCCAAAAATTTTATAAGGTCCAAAAGTGGTTAGTCAACACAATAACTGAAAGATATTAGATACCTTGTTCACAAAAATTGTCCGTTTTTTTCAGTATTTCACATGTCGAGCAAAATACCTCATATTTATTGTCGGGAACTTCAAAAATGAAATATATAACACGTAACGTGGAACTTTGTTTACCACTTACTTATCCAAAGTCAAAGGTTATGGAGCTGTCACTCAAATCGAACCCCTACCAGGCATACTCAGTTGTACCCACAGTTCACAGTTCTTTCATTCACTGGGTCGCCATATTGAGTCAACGAGGTATACATAGCGTAGAAAGATGCTGTGGAAAACGACAGTTGATAATGTATGATGAATGCACAGAGTCGCTGCATGGCATCTGATACTTTTTGTTTTCATGAACCTTCTGTCAAATAAAAAATCACACACTAAATGGAATGGATATATATATGTATATTGACCTCTTTAATACCGGGCTGATTTTCGTATTTCAGTCGTCAGATGCTTGCCTTATCCGACGGCATTGACATTCCAGGTGGTATGGGCTGGGCATTGCCTGTGTGCTTACTCATTGTGTGGGGCATGGCTCTTGCTATGACCTTCTGGGGCGTCAGACTCTATGGCAAGGTAGGTGCCAGTGGATTGAGAAACACCCACACGGCTGAAATTCAGTATCTGAAGTCTTCCTCAATTATAATATACTAGTATATATCTGCATAGATCTGTTGTTACTAGAGCCAGGTAAGTTGTAGTTTTAACATTTATCCCAAACGTTGTTCCGCTCAACATTCTTGGGGGGAATACGACCACCTCTTCCCCACTTTCTGCAACATTGATATTTATTTCTATTGTACATCTAAGCAATATAATGGGGTATTGTACTGTGCCATGGTGTATTATACTGTCTTTCTTTCTCTTCTTTACAATTCACAGTCGAATTCGAGTATTTCAAAATGATTCCCATTCATTCCCTTGTATATATTGATTCACTCACTAGTAAGACCAAGCTCAGAAGAGTAGGAGACACTTTTTGTGCAATGCTCGATTGTCTGTCAGTAAAGCCAGGATTCAAACTGGGGTCTCACAAATGGGAGTCCGGAGCTCAAACCACCGAGCCACACTGTCTTGTAACATTCGTAACTGACATCTCAGTACATGGTGGAGATAAATCTTCTTTTCTCAGATTCTGTACTTCACCGTGCCCATCTCCTTCGTCTGCATGATTGTGGTCATGGTCTATGGCAACTCCACCCTCAGTCCAAGTGGCATCACCGCTGAGTCCTACAAGTCTTTCTATGCTCTGAAGAAAGAAGCTAAGCTTTCAGACATATGGGTATGGGTAGATTTATACCACTAGAACGTGCCAAAACTGGCCTCATTTTGGAAAACCTGTGAAATTTCAAAAGGTGTTTCCATGCATGGAAAATTCCATGGAAAGTGAAAAAAAGGATTGTACCTGGTGGAAACTTTCACAGAATAATTAAAAACTTTGTTTTGGATGTTCTTGCATTGATTGTGTTTGACAACACTTTGTGAACAAAAATACGAGACTGTTTTTTATGGAAAAAATCTTAACACGCAAATGGAAATTATATGGAATGAGAACGCAATATCAATGTTGAAATCCAACATTGATTTAGAATGTAGTAATAATGTTTGATGGTTTTGTAGAGCACGCTGTATGTATTTCATTTGGTTGTCAAATTTTATTTGTTAGGTAACTATCTGCGCCATGGATGGGATATTGCTACTACCGACATTGATTCTCGTGCAGCTGTGTACTTATCAATTATGCACTATATATCAGTATTAAGAACATATTTATTATTTTTTTCTTAAATAATGTGATTTCATAATCAATTTGAATTATCGTGATCAAAATTATTATAGTGTATGTGAATGTCATCAAGTTACCGTTTTCTATTTTCAGTTGTGGGTGCTTAGCTTTTACCAGCACTATTTTTCATTAAAATTGTGGCTTGGCATATTCCCTTCCATGGGCAAATACCATGGCTATGGACGCAAGACAATGAACATGTGAGTTGGCTTGTTAGTCTGTGCAGTGGATGTAACTTGCAAGATGGAAAACAAAAACATCTGCATCATGTCAACAACGAAATGCTTTACCAGCAATGTTTATTTTACGCGTAGTTTTCAAAATAAACCGGGCATCTTAATTAGGCAAAGTTTTGATGAACTAAGCTATGACAAAATATCTATTTCATTTCCAGTGGAACCCATTTCAATTCTGGCTAAATCTCGCACCACGCAGTTTGTTGATGTCGCACGAACTTGCTTTGCAACTCATGTCATATACAAAGTTCAACTATCAGCTATCCTCACTAACATAGCATTAAATTCTATCTAAAATTCAAAATAACATACCATTTTATTGCGGCAATGGTTCAACTCAACTGCCAAATAACTGTGGGAAGAAGTTGGATCACATTTCGCTGAATCTTCAACAGATTTCTGTAAATTTTAACAGGTTCATTTTGAAAATTACTGTTTTCAACTAACAGAAATCCAATTCTGATGGCAGCAATTGAACCCCAATCGTTACCCCGTTCAGAAACTGAGTTCACTCATTATCTCCGTTTTGAGTACCAAACTTGCTTTATTCAAATTCAAAGTTGACAATTTCAACTTTCTCATGTTTCTTGCTGTGTTTGGCAAAAATGATGTTAGGCATTGTGAAAAACAAACTTTCTAAAATTCTTGACATTAGGCCTGGTTTGTGTTTGCATCAATTTTGAATCTGTGATTCACTTAATGGAAACATGCATGACTACATCTTTTTTCTAAAGTGTTACAAATATATTCCTGTTTTAATAGTTTTTTAGCATAGTAGCTAGTCATCTCAGCTGTTGTTCCTGCCTTAAGTGACTATGAATCTACGATGTAGAAAGGGTTTTCTTTTAATTAATAGGGAGTGAAGAAAATATGATTGTGTGAATCACCGCATCAATTTTCAAAACAATCATATCAGAATGACATACTTTTGCTTTTTGTCATCATTTTGTCATCATTGATTTAAGAGTAAATGACCTTGACATGGTAATTTTTTACCTCTATGTTCCCAGGTCTTGGTTGATTATTCTCGGTGTCTATCTCATCTTCCCTCATGCCGCTGTACTAACGATGGCGCCGTTCTTTGGAAACTTGGCTCATCAACTACAGATCAATGTTCCAGACGAGTTTGTTAAAGAGCTCGGAGGTAAGCATATCAATCTGCTACTGTTCTAACTGATTTTTTGTCAAACATTGCTGAAGAGGAACCATTTGTGTTTTCATTGAGTTTTACCACCCCCCCCCCTCCCGTTTTCAAAAGTGAAATTTGAGCGTTTGTCCCTTTTTAGTTATTTCCTTCTTTAATTGTGTTGCATCTGCTTCTTGTTATAACTGGGTAAAGTTCAATAACGCTAGGACCTCACTAGAAAAGCTAGACTTTGCGAGATTACCTGAGATATTACCATGTATTTTAAATGAGAACATGTGATTTTGGCTATATTTTTCGAGCTGCTAGGCAGTTACTGAACTCTACCCTGGTCCAGGAGGCACGTCCAAATATTCTGTACATTATCAGTTTCTTGTCATACTTGCAGTCGTTTTGTTTGATGTATTCTCAGATCACGTAACCATTTTACTTTCAGACATCAAGCTCCTTTTCATCGAACCTAAGCTACTCTTTGTCTCCTTCACCGAGGTGTTTGGTGCTAACTCAGACTTCAGTGCGGCCATCTTGTTCTTGTTTTATGCCATGCTATTTTTGTACGGTCTTCAAAATGTGGTAAGTTTATCGAATACGGGTTTGAAGCTTGATTGGGCATTGATTACCCTGTGTCAAGTGACTACTAAAACTGACTAGTTGACAGAAGAAATAGACTTTGTTCAGTTATTAATATGTGGTAGTGAAGATATACAAGAAAAGGTCCAGTTCTGACACTAAGTGACTTGAAGAAAAACATGCTTCATAAATTTACACTTTATCAGTGTAATTTGAAAAATTATAAGGATATTCGGACTATAATAGGCTTTTTTAATATTTAGGTCCGTGTGACTATATGCATGATATGCATTTTCAAGGACTTATGTTACCCGAGTGTTTTGTGAATGGGCCTAAGTTTCCCTCAGCACAGGCAGCCGTCCCTAGTATGTGTGCATGCTTGAAATTGGATGTTATTTGTGAATTTTGTCAATGCATCATATTTTTATTGAAATTCAGTGTTAGATTGAATGCATCTCAATATCTGCCATTGTGTAATGGATGCATTTCACTCACATAATATACTACAACTTGGCTACGATTTTGCTCAATTTTTTTCATGTATATTAATGTGTCTTGTTCCGGATATAGGCACAGCTTCATATCTTATAGGCACACGAGTCTAAATAATATGCTTATATACAGTATACTTGCTAGTTTTCAGCATTTGTCATTTGCCACATCATCATGATATGAATGACATCTAGTGATGTTAACTGGAACTATTCTAATGCTCCTTTTGGGATCATTATTTTGTTTCGTTAATTTTAGAGTTTTAACTTGTCAAATTCAATGGCTTTAATGTATCTTTTCATGAATTGCTATTTTTGAATTTTGAAATTTTTTCTTACATGTATGATTTCCGATTGAAAAATAGAACAGCTGAGGTGTTTCATTACAATTGGTCGTTCGGTGAAAATGAGGCTGTCAAGACATTAATTCACTATATTGGTTTTTCTAGACGATGCGAGTGCTGGTCATTATCGATTCCTTTGAAGACTTGTTCCCTCGCCTGGAGGGACGACGTATCTACAGACTCATCTGTACCTCTGTCTTCTGCGTGACAGCCTTCTTACTGGGACTACCACTTGTAACTAGAGTGAGTACCCAACAGGCAGCATGGATATCACTTTCTTCAGTTTATGCAGTTTCCAAAAAAAAGAAAAATAATGTTTATGTTGCCTTGTTGTGCCAAAAAAAAAATGCTTGATCGGTTTTGATCTACACCCGAAAAATAAAACCCACCCACATATCACTTTTAGTGTAAAAGTTCTTTTTTCAAAATCTACACAAATACATCTAACACATCACGGGACCACTGAAATGATGAAAAATATTACATAATAAAAGCTATTATTGTATGACTTGAAAAATGTACATCTAAAGGAACACTATATCACTGACCAGTTATCAAAAATTCAGTTCTGAACCCATTGATGCTATTCTAGGTCCTTGTGATTCAAGTACAGTGAAAAATATTCAAGAAGATTCAGCATTTTTGTTGATTCAAACCATTATTTTAAATCAAAATTTCTCTTGTAATGTCTGCCATGTTGTGTGCTAAATGGGCAAAAACATACGATAATACTGAGGATGTGTTTTCAATTGATTGTAAAGCGCCATGTCTGTCTCGTTTCAGGGCGGATACTATCTGATATTTTTGATAGACAGTTATTTGTATGCTAGTCTCTTCTTGACAGTCCTTTTCTGTACTGGCAGCTTCATTATTGCCTATGGTAAGTAAGAATAGTTATCTGGTGCCTGGCTGTTAAGATGTGAGAAAAGTTAAAGGTGGCTACAAAAGCTCGTTTCGTCCAAGAAGTAAACTTGATCTTGACCATTTTCCGTGGTAAAATTGGTCTCGACGTGTTCAGATGACAAACTTGTGATTTTTTGTTGCGCAAAGTGCCGACAGTTCGTTATTTCTTTAGATCACGATTGGTGCACAAATGACACGCCGCGACAAGCCCAACTTGTAGAGGCTGGTCTCGAGCAGTAACGGAATCTCTCAGATTACCTCCAGTTTGGCTATAAAGGACAATATGAGACCAATTTCATAATGGTTGGTGATCTACACCAAAGATTGGGTTTTGTGGTGGAAGGCAGGTTTTGAGCCACTTTACTTTCAAATTTGAGTTAAGAACATTTATGGTTATAATCTAAGGCTATCAATGTATTCTCTATGACTAATTGGCTAAAATTGGGATCACTTAATTTTTGCCTTCTCTAAAATTGTATTTAAGTCGACTTACAGGCTTTTGAAGATAGCACTGGATGTTACTGTAGATGGCAGTTTTGTTTCATGGCCAGTCCATTAAACTGTGGACAGTTGAGACCATGTGTGATCTGTTAAGGAACTTTTAATTGTTGAAAAATAGATATTAAATCACAGGTTGGCTTTGAATGTTACTGCTAGCAATGTTAGAATCTATCTGGTTGACCTGTCTAGATCTTGCTAACAGACGCTAAGAACTCATATTTGTGACAATTGACTGGCTCTTCCACCAGATATGTCTTTTCACACTGCTTTTGACTGTGTTACAGGTAAACAGAAGTATATTGGGGATGTTGAAAAGCTTGTCATCATTGTTTGGTTTGGCCTGGCTGGTCTAATTAGTGTGGTAAGACTTGTTTGGTTTGGCCTGGCTGGCCTAATTAGTGTGATAAGGCTGTCAGTTCTGTGTAGATCTGCTTTTGGTCATTACAATAGTATTAAGTCTGTGAACAATGGTTTGAAAGAAAATTCTGTCTTAGTGAACTGATGGCATTGGGCTGTGTTCTATAGACTCAACATATTAGATGTTAATGAGTTGCAGTCTGGGCTGTGTTCTGTAGACTCAACATGTTAGATGTTAATGAGTTGCTGTCAGGGCCCTGCTCTGTAGACTCAAAATATTAGATGTTAATGAGTTGCTGTCAGGGCTTTGCTCTGTGGACCCAACATATTAGATGTTAATCTTCCCTTATGGAGTGGAAACAGTGTATTCTGTCCCATAAGTCGACACCTCAACTTCGCCGACCAATCACTTGTGTGGCTGCCATTTTGCTGCTTGGTTACGCTAGCAAGATCTCGAGCATCATTTTGAAACACTCGACTTTCACTCTCATGATATTACGTGGTCTTGTGTGATCTCACTTTTCTCACAACAAACTTGCTCCACACAGTGCACCCCACAGCAGGTGTCTACCCCGAATCAACTGTTAAAGCACACTAGTAGTTGCATGATCTGTTGCAGACAAATATCTCTTTGAGTTTTTCTTAGCTATGTCACACTTTTCTACATGGTGCATTAATATGGCAATTAGCGTTTATGCAACATGTTGGTTTATGGCAAAGTATTAGAGACTGTGATGGGATATCCAATGAGTTTACGAGCTTATTTTAGGTGCAATAAATCTGCCTTAAATCAAAAAAACAAAAATTGGATTTACACCACGTAGTTATAATATCATGTTCCTCACAGGGATTATCATTGGTCAATGGAAATTACGAATTAAATAAAAATAAAAAACTTTCAACTGATTTTTAAAGATATTTCAGTAGTATTTTTGTTTCATTTCTTTATGGATTTTCGCCACGTTATGTGTGACTTTACATAGATGAATTTCATAAAAATTTGTCATCTGTATCCTTTTCCATTGATTCTTGTTTAAGGCATTTGGTGTGATGCCGGCCGTATTGTACAGAGACCACTGGTGGCCATTAAAGATTGACTTCTATGACTACGTGTATCCATGGAACTTTGTTACACTAGGCTTCATGGTTGCCATAGCACCCCTGATATTGGGGTGTCTTCTTGGAACTATTCACGTGTGCTTCATACAGGCATCGGGCCACATATCTCATGTAAGTAGAATTCCCACGACTCGATTTGCTGTGCTAAGAGAGTAGAGGTACTGACTTTCTATTTTGATTCCAAAAACAAAATACCCATATTGGAAGATTCAAATATGCGTTTATTTTTGTTCAAATTGCGATGAATCCACCTTGTATACAAAAAATATATATAAGCTGGTCTGAAATTGTTCTTTACTAACTTAAGGCCAATTACTGGAGTTGTGGAGAACTCAGACGCTTCATTACTGCTCGAGACCAGGCCCATCTGGTGTGACTCCATAAGTCATTTAAGGCACTAGCAACGTCTTAAACAGGAGTTTATTTTTAATCTAGATGTAGAACAAGTTGGGGCTAGTTTTGTAGCATGAACTGACCTGAGTGAAAAGCTAGTCATTTTGGCAGAAGGGAGGTTTATGGCTGCTGCAGCTCTAATTTCATGCATAATGTAAGATTCGTTCAGTCATTTTTGTTCTTCTTTTTTTTCCTCTCATGTCCTGCTTTATTGGTGTTTTTGTCATTTTTTGTTACATGAGAACAAGAATCTCTTCCACCTTCAAAAAGGATTCATTTGAGATTGTGCGCCGTGAAACTTTGTTCGATCGATTCTAATTTTTTACATAAAATGTTACTTTATGCATTATCTTGCTGGAAATATTGCAAGCTTATGGTCTAGTATGCAGACTCCTCTTTTGAAGTGGATCACTTCAGAATCTGTGCTAAAGATGCATAAGTCCGCCAGGTGTCATTGCTCACCACAAAAGGTTGAAAATGTACATAAAATATTCAATGGTCCTCAATGTAAATATTCTTACAGAGAGTATGGTCGGCATTCCATGCGGAAGATGATGATGATTTTGACTTTGAAAATGATGACATCACAGCTGAAAAAGAGGTGTACAGAATGGCAGCCATAGAAAATAGGGGCTTCACTGAACGCTCAAGTAACGGCCTTGGTAGGAGCACCTCTTTAGAAAATATGGAGAGAATTTAGACTTATTGTATTGTTACATAGTATTTTTAATCCTGATTTGTATACATGTGTGCATACACTGTGTAAATTTTTTTTTTTTGAAGCATGATGAAATGTAAGTTGTTTATAAAGTTCGTTATTGTGAGGATATTTTTTTAGTTATCAAGAAAATACATTCCGTTGCATGCCAGATTATTTATTAACCTTTATCATGTGATGTCCGTCTTTCTAACTTTAAAAAATCTTTAAGAGCCAGATTTAGAAAAAAAGATGTCTAAGCATGCACCATGAAATCTCCCTTACAGTACATTTGGATTACATTCCGAAGTATGTGTTGTAAGGTCAAAAAAGCAGACGGTTCTGGTCTTTACCCCGACTCATTTTGGAACGTGCAGCCACTAAGTGTAACAATAAAACGCCAACTCGCATCAATTTCAGCTGAGATCCCACGTGTTTTTGAAAAGCCTGATATGCAATGGCAAGAGCGGTTTGAAACTCTATGATTTGCTAAAGATAAGTAAAAAAAAAACAACTTCCGCATCAGTTTGCTCATCTTAGATGGATTATTTTCTGGAACAAGTGATCAATTAAAAAATTGCATCAGTTTGATTTTCAAAAAAGCACATCAGAACCTAGTATGCTTTTTTGGCCCAATATCACCAGGTGTTTGATGCACTATATTTATTTTGTACTTTCATCATTTAAGCTGGTGCTTTTGCATAAAGGAGATATTACTTTTGCATACATTTTTCTCTCTACGTCATGTTCACTTGGTTTTAAATCTGATCATGTCTTGGTTTTAACATCCCCTTTTATTTGTAGTTGTAAAAGTTATTTACAAGCTTATGTTTTTATTGTTGTGGGTTTGATGTTGATCACTAGACACATTCCAAAGTTTTATTATTATATTTCTTGGACTGTCAATTTAGAATAATTGTTTCAAAGTTTTTTATCTAAAGAATGTTGAACTATTTCAAAGTGTGGAATTTTGAACAATGTTCCACACAAATCACATACCTCTTGTTTCAATAATATGCAACACTGTCTTGTAAATTGGTATACATTTTGTACATACTTGTAATAAATCAACGGTATTTTTATGATCACTGTGGTTTACAAAAGGACAACACACCCAATGGTCATAGTATGGATACAATGTTTTTGCTATCTGTATCATCATATTCTGAGGATTGAAGTTTTACTTGAACAGCATTCATTCAAGGACACATTTTTTGACACAAGCCAGCCAGTCATGAACGTAACAAGGGTAGAGTTCAGTAATGCTACATGTAGAACCTCACAAGGACCTGGCTAGAAAAGCAAGACTTCGTGAGATTACGCAAGATGTTGCCGTTCATTTTAAATTATATCAGAACACGTGATTTTGATATATTTTTCTAGCCACGAGACAGCTACTGAACTCTACTCGGGTTCCTTGCATTTACTTGTACATCAGTAATGGTATAAGGATATGATCAGTATATTAAAGTGGATCTTGCACGCTAATTCCTTATCTCGGTCTGTGACTGCTTGGTCAAATTAACACAACAAAAAAATGACGGATGTGAATATGAAGTATGCTGAAAATTGACAAATGTTTTTAAGAAAAAAAGTTTTGTGCAGGAAATGATCCTCTGTAAATTTCTCAACTATGTAAATCTCTCATACGTGACAGCAAGTATCGTGACGTGGTGTTGGGAATTACACTGCATGATGCGGGCTATTTGAGCTCTCAAGGTACGTCATTACTGCAAAGGTCATCTACAGATTTGTAGATTTTTTGTTTTCACATTTACAAGTTGTCGATGAATACAAGTGCACTTTGTTTAGCGTAGATGATGTTCAAATAGCATTGTACAGTAACGGTTGTTTAGTTCCTGCTATACAGTCATTTGCTTAGGAGCACGCAAATACATCTTTAAGTAATCAAATAAGTCAAACAGGAAATATTTCTCAATAAAATTTCAAACGCCTATGCTACTCCCTGTAGTGCAGTTTGGAAATAGCATATTTAATGGATTTCTGCTAATGGTATTTTTCAAGTGACCTCCATTTGTACATAGCTTAGTGCCAAGTTATCTACAGCAACTGCAAATTTCATGTATTTTTGTGAACAGGTTGCCTTGGCAACTCTTGAAATGTCACATACAGTGTGCTTAGCGTATGGGGTTGTGAAATCTATATCCTTCTCATGACCTCTTCGTTTCCAAGACGTTCGAGCAATTCTTGACAAAACCAGAGTTGAGCGTATCTGGCAATTTTCGACCAATATTTCTTCAAATTTTTCGTTCCTGTGTTCTGCTATCCACTGTTGACCTTTCTGTATAACCCAGTTAAGGTTTGCAAGATGACTCCCAAGTTAATCCTGCAGGAACCCACTTTTCAAGCAACTATACATGAAGTCTTTCACTTGGTTGCAGAAGTGTACCTGCTTTGCTTGGAAAAGAGTAAACTAGAGTTTTTTAATTATAGAATGCAGATATATATTTTCCCCCAAGAACAAGACACAAATTTGTATGTACATGCAGGTGCGTATTTGCATATGGTGTATATTTCATTTGGGTGTAAAAATGCATATAAACAGGATTAACAACTGGCTCCACTGAGACAGCTTGGTTGTTTTTTATACACGCCAAGAGAGGGGGTACTTTTTGAAACCACTGAAGCTTTACTTCCCGATTCTAGTCTTGTCCCAACAATGCCTCTGAATTGTTATCAGATAGATTTATAATGTACAGAGACAACAGAAAGTAAGCGTCAAGGGTAATAGTCAATCATTTATTTACAAAATTATATATAATTCATTCATAACAATGAACAATGTACTGTAGAAAAACCAGCGTAGCACGCCCATCTAATGCCACTCTTCCACATTCAAAATTTTCCAACAAAATCCTAAACTCAAACCAAAACAATTCTGCATGTGAAGATAAAATTTTACTGCTCAGAACTAATTAGATTCGGTGGCATTTATCCCTGGTCAACCTTTCGAGACAATGCATTGCATATTTTATGATCAGACAGAACACCTTCCTTTGCATATAATTAAAACATTCATTACTGTGCAACATATGAAATGACCAAAGCTTGCTCCCAAATGGTCTTCAACAAATAACATACCGGTAATGCAATTTTAAACATGCAAGTGTGGACACCCCTTGTGCAGGCGCGGTCTGGTCAATTTGCATTTTGATTGGTTTTTTAACGTTTAACTTTTGAGTCCCCTATTTTAGCACAATTTGGAACATTAGCGGTGTGAATACGCCTATCAAAATGGGTCCCACACGCTCAAACTTCGGATTCTACCGGCTCTCGTTTCTATCTGGTAAGAATCTCAACTTTTTAACTCTATTGGGTCTCATTACTATCTGGTAAGAGTCTCAACTTCCCAACTGTTTAGGTTTTACTTTAGCTTACAAATTTTTCATTACTCGACTTTGGGTACTGACTTAGCTGACTTGGGAGCCATTCCAAACCTTGTGAGGGTACAATGACGACAGAAGCTAATGATGTGTTGTAAGTTTGTAGATTTGTACTTTATATATAGCGCATAATTAACTCATTAGATATCTCTTCTCCCTTGTTTCTCTCTCTATAAGTTGTCACCATGGTTCTCTCGTATGCAATTCGAACGAGTGAATAAGTAGTATTTTTATCGGCTACGAACAGCCGACACTTAAGATACTACTGAAGTAGATCGGTACTGGTTGCTCTACCGTTTCCCGTTTCACAAGCACATAGAGCCCTACAGACACATAGAGACCTTCCAGAGACACACAGAGCCCTTCTACAGACATATACCTGAAAAAAGCGCTAACATGGTTTCTCAAACAATTAAGTTGACAAATTTTGTGAGATGCTTTCTGTATTGGCAGAGACTCAAGAGAACTGATTCGATACCACTCAGTAAGAAATTTGGACAGTGAATGTTAGGGTGCAGTGTGTTGACATAACACGACTACTGGGAGATAAAAGACAGTGTCACACTAAAGCAACTCCTTTTCAACACAAAGAACAGAATTACATAAACCCATTGCACAAAGTAGTTATTGTCCCCAGGGCACAGTTAATTAGTAAAGCAAAGTAGTTAATGATCTAATCAGATTTCAGCCAGCCCAGCAATTGTGAATGCAGGATTGAACCTTATAATGAGACTTCTAGCAAAAGGAGTTTTTTTATTCAAATGAGATGAAGCATGGGACACAAAAGATATTGACAACAAAGCACTTCGAGCAGGCTAATAGGAAGCACATCAGCTGTAGGCAAATGGGTTCGAATCGGTGGCCGCAAGGGCGCTGGGACATGAGGAAAGCTCACCTGGTCTCCAGTTACAGCAGTTCAGCTCTCCAACTGCTGTTTATAATCTAAAAAGTATCAACTTGCCAACAAACTATTATTACTGTTGACAATAGATGGCACTCGATTACTTTGCTCTACAGATATGCAGACCGTTAACGTGACACGGGCAACACGTCAACATGGTGACAACCAATCTGATGTGGATTGTGTTTTAGACAATAATTGTGAAAAATCTGAGCACAAATCGTGTGCGACACTGTCTTTACACTGCTCTACAATGCAGTCCACCGTTAGCTCCAGACCACCATCACTGCCACTGTGTTCAAAATGGACTCCTCAAAGAGTTGTGAAGTAGCTGGGTGGGCATGCCAGAGGGACTGCTTCTTAGATGACCAACATGAGGATGGACTGATTGATACTGGCCAGTGTTTTGACTGCCGGGAAAGACTGAAGTCTTAAACCATTAACACAAGGTATTGTCAAGCGCTTTGTGGATGCGGGTGCAAAGCAGCCACAAGCCATCTATGTTGATGAGACTGCTGTGTTACATATGCATGAGGCTCCAGTCTTCAAAAGCTGTCTGCTCCCTGGACGTCGCCCATCTGTCTGGACTGTTGGCACTTCATGAGGCGCTTTTCAACTGCTTGCCATACAAAGTCACATCCCCTGTACAAAGTGTTTCTCCACCAGCAGTATGCTTGCATCTTTGAATGGCAGGCAGCAGACAAGTTGCACCTGGCAACGCGAAGGCACCAAGAAAGCAAGGAAAGAAGGGACCGGACACCTACGTAAGTTGACAAGGCCACCAAAGGAAAAAAAACCTGCCACTTAACTACCGCCAAAGGACCAGACTTCTACACATTATTGAGAAACGAACTGAGAGCTTGCTCAGGCTTCTGGATGGTGAAGCCGGAAGGGACACATTGGGGTTCCCACTTCATGACAGTGAGAAAGTGTGATCAATCTGGATAACACAGAGGCAACACCTGAAGTGTATATTGTAAGCTGTTGATAGAACTGTTGCCAAAAACTAATGTATAAAATGGCGATTCAATGCTCATTGGTAACCTAATACATTGCAGCGCTCTTGTTGGTCCGGGTGTGTTGGCCCAGTGGCCTGATGCAAGCCGTGTTGTTGCGGGGATATACTCCATCTTGTGTAACCTGTAACAGTCCAACGGAAAGGGTCGTGGCAAAGCTGTCTCAGGAAGATGGTCCAATGTTTTGGAGGACTACAGCAAGATTCAGCATCTGCTGATTAACAATGCCAAAGTCATGGACCAAACTTCCTTGGCATTATACCACATTTATCAATATACACATTCACAATTACTAGGATTAGTATAGGAATTTAGCAAAACTTGGCAAAGTATCTTGTGGGTCCTTGAGAGTGCCAATACCTGGATGAGGAGCAAGTGAACACCATAGTCTCTTTATGAAGTGCATTGGACCCATATGACAAGATAAGGGTCAGTTATCCAGCACGTTCCCGTGACCGCATTGCGCAAGGGAGGTTTAAGTCTCCAAGGTCAAAGTCGGGGACCGAGACTACTGGCCTGGAAAGCACAAATAGGTACAATTCGTTGGAAAGGGTACTTTGCATTATAATGCCTTAAGATCTTGGAATGTTATTTAAACTCTTGATACAATACTGCTGTTAACTGTTGTCTTTTCAAATATATTCTAAACATAGTTACTATCATATTAATATACAAAGTATTTAATATTAATTTATAACTTTTTGAAAAAAATGTGAGCTTTTGATAAAACAGTTACCACAAACTAATGTATGAAATAATAATTCAACACTCATTGGTAACCTAATAGATTGCAGAGCCTTTGTTGGTCCGGGGAGTGTCGGCCCAATGGCCCAACATGACCTGTGTTGTTGCTGGTATATGCTCAATGTTGTGTAACCTGCATCAGTCCAAAGGAAAGGGTCGTGGCAAAGGTGCCTCAGGAAGGTGGTCCAATGTTTTGGAGGATTATATGAAAATTCCACATCTGCTGATTAACAATGCCAAGGTGATGGACCAAACTTCCTTGGCATTATACCACATTAATCAGTACACGCTGTCACAATAATTACTAGGATTAGTATAGCAATTCAGCCATGGGTTTATTTTGTCTTAATTAGAATTTTCAGCATACAACATACATTTCAAGTTTTTTAAACTTGGACACTTAAAAGTTGATACTTTATTATCCTGAAGATATTAGCTAGTATATCGGTCAAGGGAATTTAGACTCTTAATTGAAGACAGCATTTGAACTAAGCTATTTTAGCTTACAACCAAAGTCACAGGAAAACAAATGTGAATTGTTCCCTGTATTGGAATTCCATTTGTACTTTGCTTCTTGTATTCACATTTTAATTACATTAATTTTATCAAAAGATAAAGAAGAATTCAGCAATCTATAACTGTTTCCTCACCTGTATCACGTGCCCAATCACGTAAAGAGCTGCTGGGCGTCGGGAGAGAAGTGAGGTTGAAGTGGTCATATTTTAGGAAGCCAGGGTTCAATAAATGTAAGTTCTGTGGGAAGTTCAAAATTGCAGCAACTGGACACAGTCAGATGAGCAAACCGATTTGCGTCTCTTACTGCCCAGCACGAGAGGGAGCTGATGGCACAACAGTAGAACAATGGAAAAAGCAGTTAACAAAATAGTCCCATTTTTAATCTGTCAAAGTCAGTGAAGTGTGGTTAAAATTGCAGGCATTTGCATTTTGTATGCGGTTTATGGTTATGTAAATCTTGAACCCGCCGTGGAAATATATATGGCAAACATTTTTAAGTCTGGACTGCCCCACCCGTCATGCTGGCACCTCAGATTCTCTCCCAGTTTAAGCTTTAGCAATCTACTTCTGTCATCAAACAGTACAGGGTCATCTAACTCCAAATGGATGTTACTTGCGTCATCCGTTTCATCACCTGTCTCATGTGCCCCATCAGGTAAAGATCGTCGGGTGAGAGGCGTGTTGCTAATAAGCAGTCTCATGTTAAAAAGCCTGGGTTCAATACTTCGTTTGCAATTAGCTCAGCATGCAAAGTAATTAACAGTTCTGTTTGGTCTATGTAGGAAAGAAATGGGATGTCGTCACTAAGCCTGATGGCATGCGCTTTATCACCAACATCACCTTCACGGGAAGTTCCCTTTATATAGCAGCAGAGACAGTAAACTTTGCTTTGTGTCGAAGACCACTGACAATGTGCAACTACAAGGCAAAGATATTTTAGAACACATCCACAGCTACTGAATACGGTAAAAAATACTTATGTAACAGGAGTTCTCGAACTTTGTTTGGGTTTTAAGCTATTACTTAAGCTTGATGACAACTGTGGTGTATGACGTTTATAAACATTTCTTTGTGGCGAATTCTCATTGGTTAATTTTTAGTGTATCGCATTTGATGCGGCGTTTCAGCCGAATTTCTTTTCAAGAAAAGACGCGTTTTGGTTTTCTCTAAAAATTCTACATTCTTTTTCTGAGTCTTACGGGTCGTAGGCATACCATGCTAGCTGGTAAGACAATTGTAAAACTAACAAATTTACACTTTACAAAGTATTTTTTTAATTTATACGGCTGATTCTCCGGTAGTAAAATCACTCGTGCTGAAATGGGTGGATCTGTTCTGTGAGTTATGATTATCACGTTGATGTGTTCAACATAATTAAATCCTATTTCAATAGAAAGATTATTTTATTTAAAACATCAACGTTCACAAATACGGGTTTTCGTTGGAACAGAGAAAACACATCATAAAGTCTCTGTCATAATAATAATATGACATATCTTCATTTACATAAAAGGAGCGTTTGTGCTGAAAATAATCAAGATAAAACATGTACACTAATTACCTCAAACATATGAATTTGAGAAACTGTGATCAAAATTAAATGTAGTACGCCCGATACGTAATAATTTCCAGTCACATACAGCGCCATAGTCAACCATTACTGAGTGAAGGAATGGTGAGCCAGTTTGCTTATGTAGTCACATTTTCTTTCGAAGTTTTTTAATCAGGAAAGTTAGCATCATAATTACTGACACGATTGTACTAGGCACTGCATGCGTCTTATTGTGAACAGTCCCTTTTTTGCTCTCCTTTTGAAATGGCCAACTTTCTTAAGCACGTAGTGTTTAAAATATCCATATTTTGTGAATAGTTTGAGATGTGACTTTTCACTTAGTGTTCTGGGCATCTTGCAGTGTTGATGCCTTCATTGAGTCACCCACATCTGCTGGTACTTATAACTACAATATTGCCTGCTAGAGATTTCAACCTAGAGGACAACAGAAGGAGTTTTTTGTTCGACTTGCTCCCTCGCAAATTAAAGGTCAAGCTAAACCGGGTGTTGGAGGGATAACAACAATATCAGTCTACAGAGAGATGAATGTTGCAGAGACACTCCGCCCTAAAGTGGTCATCCTACATGTGAGAAGAGGTTCACCAGCGGCTTTTAAGCCTCACCTAACATTTACAGCAGGTCTATCAAGTGCTAGCCATTCTAATGACTTGTATCTTGTATAGGTACAACCTGGCAGGATACGACAAGAAGGCAAATAACTTGAATAGTTCGCTGTGGGAGACATTCCAACATTCTCCCAATAAAATGTTCTGGTGCTGCAGACGATTTCACAACAACTGCAAACCTATGCACCATGACCAAGTGCATAAGAACGCGCAAGGCCACTAACAACAGTATAGGTCGCTTTTAAGGATACCATCGTGATAAATGCCAGAAAACAGTGTCAGTGATTGCTGTTTCTTTAGATTCCATAGTTTTAGAACTAGGCGACAGCCAAATCCACGAAGGAGATTACCAATACTAACACTTGCATAACTTTGGCTTTTCTGAGAAAAGGGTGTTAAAATTTGCCTTAACTCCCTCTTGAATGAGCTCTCAATATAATGGGAAATGAGTAAAATATAACTTTGTCATTATAGTTAATCGAAATATTTTAACATTTGTATGATGCCCATGGATAGATTTCAAATGTGAAGATATTGATTTATATTATTTAGGCATTTCTGAGGAACAGTTCAAAGAAAATGCCTCAAAAATGCAAGAAATTGAGTCCCAGATTGCATATACTCTGAGGGGGTCTATATTGCAGAGAAACGTTGAATATTTTTACCAGTTCAAAATCACTCTACTGTTCCTGCTAAATTTTTTTGTTATATTTACTAACCTCTCAAGTTTTAACTGCTGTTCGCATGCTCACCATATTGACACAAGAGCAGAGGAATTGTTAAAACCTCTTGAGATAACGCCTGACTACAACGTAAGTCCCAAGAGATTTCAGTACTCGACTCGATCATCAACGATGGCGGAAGTAATGACACCGGTCAAGATGGCGACCGCCAGTACAGAACGGAATTCTCCGAGCAGCTCTCTATGGAGTATCTTGTCGCCACTCAAAACCTCTCAAAGTGAAGTATTACTGAACTTTCGCCACCTATCTCCATAGCCTCAGTTAAACAGGTTGCTTCCAACCAAACTGTCATAGATCTTGAAAGATTCTGCACTGATGACTGTGTCAAGCAAGGGCGCGAGGAAGGAAGAATGGTTGAATGGTCCCTATGTACTAGATGGTACCACTACACACGCATGGGCATCACCTCACTGTCCAAAAATGCCTTTTGGCCATGCCCCTCATGCAGAAACATGTCGTCTGATATAAGGTTTATCCGACACCAGTTAAATGATGCTCTTGGGGAAGTTACAAGAAAAAGTATGATAATTGAAACGTTGATAGATATCTCATGTCTGGTGATACTATGATTAAGTGTGAAGAGTCCGTTAATCTGCTGGGTGTCCAACTTGACAGCCACTTAAAATTCCATGAGCACATTGATGTTATTTGCAAAAAAGCTTCAAGAAAGATGAATGCCTTGTTCCGTCTTCGTAATGTTTTAGGCATTAACAGTAAGCTTAAGTTATATTATGCATTTATAAGATCCTATTTTAATCACTACCCCCTCGTTTGGCACCTATGTGGAATACAGAAAAGTAGGAAAATGGAAAAGATACAACACCATGCTTTAAAATTTGTGTTCAATGACAGCGAGTCCAGCTACTCACAACTCTTAGATAAGGCTAGGAGCTGCTCTCTAACTAGTTGGCGGATGAAATGTTTATCTATTGAAGTATTCAAAAATGTTCATATTATTGGACCCTGTCCTTTGTGAGGAAAGCTTGAATTTAGCGAGTCTGGATACGGTCTCAGAGGTGAAAACTGTCTCTATGTGAAACGCTTTAATACGATGACTTACGGATGTAACTCAATCTCCCATAAAGGTACTTTGCTGTGGAACTCATTGCCATCAGTAATGAGACAATGTACTGCCTTAAATGAATTTGACACTCTTGCTCATGACTTTTTCTCTGAGATCTGCTCTTGTGAAAACTGCTTTGGATGCCTACACGCTCCGAAACATGTATGTGTACTTTTGTATTTATATTTATGTTTAAGTTCTGTATATTCTCCGTAGTGTAGAATTAGCTAGTGTTTTAGTTCTGTTCATTTTGTAGATTTTAAATTTGTCGGATAATAGCACTTGTGCTAACGTTTCATTGTTAAAGCTCACCGACTTTTAAATAAAGATTATTACTACTACTTACCGAAAGTATAAATGGTATTTGATCATTCAACCCTAGAGTACAAACCAACTATATTTAAAAAAATCTGCGACATGTCATTTTCCCGCTTTGCCTGCACCTAACAGGCAGGAACTCACTGAACAGATTATAGATTTACAACATCACTTCTCATTTTTCTTTTTTGCAAAATATAAATTTGGCACAATTTATAAAACAGCATGCTGACGATTTTTCAGTTTTATGGAGAATACAGTCGGAAAGTGAAGGACTTACTTAACATAGATCATGGTGATGCTTTGAAAAAATTGTTTATTGATGTCAAACTGCTTTGCATAAATAAATCATTTATTAATTTCAAACATTCATTGGTTGAACTAGACTTGTTTTAGTCTATACTACTCTAATAGTTGAATAAGATTATTTCCTAGTTATAAAATAGATGTAATTTTTACACATTTTACAACAAGCACATACCTATGAATTAATGCCTGTTCAATATTTCTAGACAACTTTACAAGATCAGGTCAGACAGATGAGAATCATATTGTTCAACATGGCAAATCTGGACCTAAGCCAAGAGACTCCACAGGAACCTGAAGATTTCAGAAGACAATGCCAACTGGACCTTGGACTCAAAAATAAAGTAAAAAATATAAAATTAAAATGACATTCATATCAACCATGTCTTGTAAAAAAATAATTTATGCTTTCAATTAGGGCCAGGTATTCAAAAACCCAGTCTCCATTTGTGTACCACTGTCAGTGTTCAACCAGCTCCAGTTACTTTCACACAACACTTTGATTGATAAGTGCAGACAACCAGGCAACATACTGAATATTGCATAGATATTGCAGTGAGTTTTCATGAAGTCAACTATAGGTTTTTGGATAGGCCATGTTTCAAAAGTGAATTTCAAAAACCATGGAATCAATTTATCCAAATGAACTGTGTCATTTGTTCAATCATCCTTTCACTTCTCTAAATACCAAAGTGTTGCTGATATGAGAATTGTCAGTGTATAAGTGTCATAACATTTGCTCAAAACACTTCTATTTATGCTGTTCTTATATCTTTCAAATGGTTAGTTAGAACAATTGCTACAAAAGTAGCTATCACTTTCCTGTAACAACTATGTAGTTTTCGTATAACAAGTTAATGTATTGAAAATGCAACATAATGAAATCTCATTTGTTTGTCATACTGCGTCACAAACAGATATTTTTTTCATTGAGCATAAATGGCCAGAGTCCTTAAGAACTGTATACCACCTTCCAAAGCATAGCTTTTCAGTTGCATGTGAGCGAGTGTGTGAAAGGGTTAGCCACTGTGATTTTTTTCAGTCAACCAGCTCTTTATCGGTGCTATTCATAGTAGCACTATACCCAAAAGATTGTTGGGCCAAAGTAAAAGAAATTTTTAAGTTGTGTGACCAGTCTGACATCAGTTGTGGCAAGTCATCAGATGTTGTCCCATCCATGGGACAAACAGTAAATTTTCAATTATTTTTTACCTTATCTCCTCATTGGGGACAAGTTTTTAGTTAGTGATATATGTATCCCAACACTGAGGATTTCCAAAAACTAAATAACGGCTTTGTGATTGCAAAAGGGGGTTCACGGGCAAAACACCATTCTCATTAACAACCAGAGGTGACTGTCCCAGTGACCCACCCAACAAGATACGGTCTGGGCCCAGAGGCAACCACACCAGCATGCCAACAGTCTCAAACCAGCTTAGTGCTATAGTTACTGGAAAATCTACTAATTGTTAACACAACGAAATCCCCTGTTGCCAATTTGAAAGCATGGTCAAATGCAACTGTTTCTAGAAGAGGCAACCATGGTTGACAGTGGTTTGACCATTGTTGACCATGGTCAAAAGCATAGTCAAGCACAGCCAACCATGGTTTAATCACCATTGAACCATGGTTGACCGTGCATAACCGTGCTTATTCATGGTTAACTGTGCTAACACTTTGCAGGAGAGGTCAGTTGTGCTCGAAATAAGCTTTTTGGGAAACCATGACTAGTGACAATAACGACCTTGATCTCACTCAAAGAGTGAACATAGTAGTTTGATAGTGTGCCATGTTATAAATATATACATCCGGAGTTATTCACATTTGTCGCTTCGATGAAAACAATGAGTGACCGGGCATAGTTTTTCCCACGAAGACTGGTATCTGCGGCTTGATGGCATTTGAGCTCGAAAAACTAGTAGGTAATGTTATACACAGTACAAGCCCAAAGTAATGAGACACAATACCGTTTCCCAGTCATAGCTGGTCAGTACCCGTCAACACAGGTCATCGACCAGCTGCTCCAACAGTGAATTTCACTCGCACTCAGCCGGCTTTAACAGGGAATTCTGCTTACGTTCAGCCGTCCTGACAGCAGTAATGTGTCCTTCGGTCTCTTGACATTATTTTCTACCACATAGTGTTCAATAACTAGTATGTTATTGGTACTTGTGATCACATCTAACACCAAACTTGTGCAATTTATAAAGGCATCTGGGAGCAAGCATTGGTGTTAATTTCAGCACCCACAAATAAACATTGCACGATTGTAGAGATAGGTTTACCCAAAAATGCAAGACTAGATTACGGAACTATTTAGACTATACATGTCCACCCTCAAGAGATAATACATCAACTCTGGGTCACAAAGAAACATTACAAGCCTGCTACATTTAACAAAAACTAAAACTGCTTGCACTTGGACTACATGAAATACCTAGGATCCAACATTATGAATCCTAGGAAAAACTGGTGCAATGCTGATCGTCTACATTCACGCCTCTAGGAAAATAAGAAAAGCGCCCGTTCTTCACTGGCGCCACCTAGTGCATAACAAACCTCCCATTGGGCGGCAACAGCAAGACAGTCAACTAACTTTGTTACCCGTAACCAGCCATTGTGCAGTAACTATAGCTCGTGCTTGTGATCATAAGCCTTTGTTGAAGTATAACTTGTCAGGCATGCTGTCCCCATATCTGGCCGTCAGTTGTTCCAGTTGTGCCCCATCCAGTAGCTTCAATCGACGCGTATCAATCGAACTGAAATTGCCAAAAGGTACAAGTCACTACTTGTTGCCAGCGTACCACTTAATAGCGCCCCTCGCCTGATAACGGTCAGACACATGGACTGGCAAATCACACACGGAAAATCCATGAAATGCGAACCCAATGTCTTGATATTTACTGCTGATAAATTTTCTAATGCCATCAGCAGTAAAGACGGTGCTTCATGTCAAGGCATTAGTCAACATCTTACTCAAACTCATGGACTGGGTCATAAATTCAAAATAGTGTATTTACGCATGTTACTTTTGAAATCAATTCATTCAAAATTCATTACAACTAAACAAGTGCAGGAAGTTGGTGCAAACAGTCCAGTCAATTGGTGTTTAGGGGAGTGTCAATTGGTGTTGAGGGGAGTGAATCGATATTTAGGGGAGTGTCAATTGACCTATCGCAAGCTCCGCCCCCTTGCGTAATGTCTACTAACAAACAATAAGTTTTACCCGGCAACATTTTTTGGAAACGAAGGTGTGTCAAGAATGATGAGTTCTAAATGGCCAGTTAAGCCATCACTCAAAATCCTGGCGATAGGTCAATTGGTGTTTGGGGGAGTGGCAATCGGTGTTAAAGAGGATGTCAATCGGTGTTTAGGGGAGTGTCAACTGGTGTTTGGGGAGTGTCAATCAGTGTTCAGGAGAGTGTCAATCAGTGTTCAGGATAGTGTCAATCAGTGTTGAGGGGAGTGTCAATCGGTGTTTAGGGGAGTGTCGGTCAGTAGAAACACTTAGATCCCAACTTGCATCATGTTTACTTCGTAATTAAACGGTGTATTTAACAGCAAAGGGTCAATGCTTCACTACAACAGAGACCCTCCACTCTGGCGTCCATCAAAGTTATCGGCAGGGTTCAACTTTGTGATAATGGAGGTCATATCAGGCCACCTTATGAGAACTTTAACAGTGATACCATCACCTAGCGATAACTCCAATGTCTGATAATGACCGAAACTAATGGGAAAGTTCCAAGTTAACTGCAATTTAAGTCAAACTTCGTTAGCAACAGGTTTAACTTGATGGAAAAAGGCCTAAAAAAAGTGGCTGCAGGGGATTACTTGTCCAAAGAGCACAGGTGTGGCAACGCTATTACACTGGCTTAAGAAGGTTCCAGCCTCAATTCCAGGTTTCAGGAGTAATTTATGTTGAACATAAATGAGCAGGACAAATTTGCAGCTTTGTTTTTGGAATTTTTCGCACCATACGAAACTAAGTCACGTTTCAATTGCAATTCGGCAATACTTATACACACTCACCATATTTGAGGAAATAGACCACACCCAACAGGTACCATAAATATCAAACTGAAAGACAAGAGTGGAGTACTATTCTTAGCAACATTAGCGATGATCTTTTCATGGTTCTTGACTACACCATCGAATAATATGTTCATAGCCTGTAAAACACGAATTTTTCAAAGGCAAAATTAGCCACATGCTGTATTCGGCGTAATAACCGCCCAGGGCACTTAGAAAAGTTCGTTTCAGGGGGAAGGGGCGCTTTTTATAACCCAAGACCATTGAATCCCGGTCTCCGAAACGGGTGAAATCGGAAGCTACGATTCATCATATTTACGCTCTGTGACGTATCTGTAATCTCTGAAAGACTTTCTACAAAACCGTGGTGCATTGCTGTCAAACTTTACTGCTGCATTACGATCATTTTACAGAAAATTGTGCTGAAATCCCCGGGCGAAAACTCGCCGACTGCCTGCCTCGCAATCGTCGATATGGCGACTTGAATGCTTGAATAAAAATACAGTTTCGACTCGAGCAAATTACCTGAAATCCTCCTTAAGTTTTCCAAGTAGCGTCCCTAAGATTTTTAAGTTCCCGTGTAGTCGGGATCACGGTAGGTTTAAGTAAACCTGAGCTACATCGTGCCATCTATATGTATGATCGGCAACATGAGAAAAATGTATGGACGAACACACATGTTGTTGACACGTAACATTTGTTTTGAAGTTGTCTGCATTTGTGAGTAAGCGAGCGCGTGCATGTCGCCCGAGTTCATTTGCCCAAACCATAGAGCAGAGACCGTCTTTTGGCCAGAGCCACGCAATCTAACCAGCTAGATGTGCGTTGCATCTAAAGAAATTTGCACAAGCAGTAGGCCTAATTTAGAGCTTGTTTCATTCAGCACTTGCCGGTCTCGTGTGTTAAAAACGTTCGACATTTGTCTCGGTAAGGCCACATTAGTCGCCATGTGGCTGGATGCGTACGTAACTATTTGACAGTTATTTTTTGGTGTAAGGGTGTGTAAGCATTCACTGTCTGTGGTCATTTTATCGGATATTTGGCTTAAAAACACCAATTATGGTTAATCAAACAATTCATCTCGAAAATAACGCAAACACTTTTTTATAGTATTAGAAACTGTCGGAAATCTTGCTGATGCTATGATACCCGTTTCATGAATGGATAGTTCCCGACAAATGTCTTTGATGACAGGTTCATGTATGTAACACGCGCTTCCTGGCCACATGCTTTTAACACTGGCCAAACTTTTTATTAGTCTCCGATTCGCGGTTTTCACGTGTAGGCCTACAAATAAATTTGGATTCCTGTTGAAAGCGGGAAATATCTACAAAGCAATCCCGTAGACAAGTACAGTACTTCTGTTCTGAAAGGACAGACTACTGGTCCTCGCAATATCAGCAAAACTTTTGTGTTTGTTTTGAGGCATGACGGAAGTTTGAAGTGTCACGACTAAATACCGACATAGCGGCGAGGCTCATGGTCTACAAATTCAATGCACAATGATTTTTTCAGGACTGCCAGATATTATTGATAAATTGAAGACGTTACTGTAGAATTTTAGGACTGTAGGTAAAGCATTTTTCTCATATACACGCACATGGACTGGGCGCTTATTTTAGAAAAGTCTGAAAACGCGTGGGGGGCGCTTATAGTGGCATGGACGGTTATTACGGCGAATACGGTATTCAGGACTTTCATGCGAATTATAACTGTCTACCAATACAGCTCAAAGATGGAGGCAAGCTCGGATACAAACAAAACCAAAAACTGCACACAAATATTAAACACTAAGGTTCCGATTCATGCAGCTGCAACATTATTAAACATCCCATAGTGTAAAGTGTTCAGTCATGCGACTACAGCATTACTCAACATTCCATAGTCCAAAGTATTCCGTTTATGCAACAACCACTCACAAGCATCCGACTATCATCACTTGTATGGGTCCATGAAGTGGAGCTATCTTCTGCATCCACCGCAGTCTCTCCAGCCTCTGCATGATGACAGGACATATCATCATGCCTGGCGCCGCGATCGTGATCCTCGACAGTACCACCTGGCCGATGCCCTTCCCCGCCGCGTACTTGGACTCCGTCATCTTCTCACCAGTGGCGCTGAACGTGGCGATGCCCGTCTTAAGTTCGCTCTGTCGCATGAGTGGGATGTTTACCATGTTGGCCGCTGCCACGGCCGCAAACGGTACGAACCTCTGCATCAAGGGTGAGGCACGCTAGACAAAGACAGGTCATAAAAGTATTACTCTCACACAGAAAGTTGGCCGTAAAAGACAATTAACTTGTAAAAAATACAGCAGTGAATCCGCTTCTCACACTGTGGGCACCCATTTGGATTTGTTATATCATATGGTAATGCAAACTCGTCAAGAGTAAAAATCTTTAAAAATCCACAACAAACCATACTTTTAACTCCCTAATCATACTGAACATTGGCATTTATTACATTCAATGAACACCTAATAACTGAACTTAACATACAAATTGTAACATTTAAAGGAATTGTGTAATAGCACTCGCAGATTTCACTGATCTTATTTAAGAATGAAAATTTCTTGTGTCACCTTTTCCTAATTTTCTCATTATTTTGTTTCTGACTGGATATCATTATGTAATAATTAACAACGGAAAAAAATCTTGGGACATAATACTTCGTTTTGTCAAATTTCTCAACAAAAATATCGTATCAGGGAAATTTACTTTGCTTTTAGCACGGTTTGTATGGAGTAGCATAAATCAGTGAAACAGTAATTGGTTAAATTTTAGTACTTGCAACAAACAATCCGGTAAGCCTCTAAAAATAGAAATATGGAAATTATAGCAATTATTTTTGTCAAAAATTGTATGCATATTCTAAGGACAGTTGGTGATACCAATTTCTAGTATACAGTGAAAACTATGTCTTTTATGCGACGCACTCTCAAAATTACTGTGCGAACTCTTCAGAGGGCTTTTCCCGACATATTCATACGATTGACTCATGACAAACTTGTACATCAGCCTTTGGTGATTTCATTGCGTATTTCTTCCAAATATTTAAATTGTTTTTCACTGTTTCAGTTCTAAAGCCCAGTAAGTGTATTTTGTATGTTTTACAAACAATCCTGTTGCTCACTTGTTACTTTCTCATGACAAAAGTAACTTAAAAGGGCACCAGATTTTAAGAACCAGTGGAGAAAACTGGTTCCCAAAATGTTGTAGACTGTGAATGACTACCTTTTTTACCCAGTTTTTAATTCACGAAGAATTCATATATACAATACAGGTCATGTGTTTTGCTCACACAGTAAAATATTAAATGTGACAATGATTGAGTATCGCTATAAACCAAAAACAAAACGAAAATTACGTTGACCAAACATGACTACACTTTTTCTTAAAATGGTTACAAGGAGCATACCTACTTAATGTTATCAGAAGCACTCCACTCTCTAGTTGAAGGACCAAATTAATGTCTGGCACAAGAACCAAAACGCATGCTGCGATGACTTTGTACAATCACGAAAAGTACCACAGAAAACAATACCATACTAGCATAACAACTTACAATACTCATCACATCTTTAGCTGGGAAACAGACTCTCCCAGTGAACTATTCATGTCACAGATAATTTCCACAAGTTCTTACCTTAGCAAGGTATTGCTTCAGACCAATAGCAGTGACCACAGCACTAGTTGTGGCAGTAACATAGGCAACTGCAATCTGTCTGAAACAGGAAGATGCTCGTCTCTTAAAACCGCATACATAACATCCATTTTGCACCAGACTTTGCATTACACAGAGAATTTAATAGTTGTTTTCATAATACTATGGGCAAATCTGAGCATTGACAAAGCTCCAGTGCATGAAAATGCAGATAATATCCATTTCAGTACGTGACAAGATTCTATGTTTAAATTTTTGCTAGATTTCGTCAAAATCGTTAATGCTTTAGCAGCATGTGTGTTTACAGAAATTCTGTTTATTGCTACAAGAAGAAATGGATGTTGGGAGCAGTAACGAATTAATTCAGTCCATATCAAAATGTTTACTGCAGTGCTGTTTCATAGCTACAGAAGTTCCGTACAATTGCTACGGTAAATTATTCTGGTACAAAAGAACCAATTTAGCTTGGCAGAGTTTGGCAAAAGATGTTGAGTTCGTTTCGAAAACTATAATACTGTTATGCATAACACTGAAGATCAAAAATGGCAGCACATCCTTCCAATGGATCTGAATTGACTGAGAGTAGAAAAATATTTACAAGCATGGTTGAGTGCTTTTATTTTTACAGGTAAGACTTGTTTCACTAGCGAGGTGAATTTAGTCCCAAACATTTGACGTAGACGTTATTGACAAAGTGACATCTCTTAGTCAATAGCCAAATTTGGAAGCTCCAATCACCTCATCATAACAGGTGATAAGCTGCTTGGCATAAAAGTAGTCCAGCCATGCTGTTACATTTTATGATCATCGCAGCAAAAGCGGTAACGAAAATGTATTATGAATTAGCCCAACAACAGAACCACTAAATTAAGACAGGTCTAGCTCAGGCAGTCTTTGACTATTGTAGTCTAGGGAATAACACAGTAAAAATCCTCCGATTTGGGATAGTGAAAAATTTATTATTTTGCCCAAAGTCGGAGCTTGTCCCAAATTCTAGTTATAGCCACTGTTGGCTGTCCCAAGTACAAGAATCACTGAAAAGACAACAAAATTACCTGTATGTAGATTGAAAACAAATGGTCCGAAACTTGAGAAATATGGCGAATGCTAAAATCCCCATGTCCTAATTTCCAGAATAGAAAATTCAATTTCTGTGAGAGTTTCATTGTCCTAAATTCTAGAGACTGTCCCAAACAGGAGAATGTTTGCCGTAGTCCCTCAACCGCAATATGAATGGGTGACTCTATATAAACTAGGTGCTGCACAGGAAAGAACCATCCATTTACCACCTGAATAAACTAACACTGGAAAGCTTTTCACTGCCGTAGAGGTGTTCATGAAACAAGGGACCTACGTTACCCTTACACATAGGACCAGTGTATCGCTAGCAACACCTAGAGATTTAAAGTTCCCTAATACAAAACAAAAATCAACAACAACACAAAACTTGAATTATTACCCAACTGTCATGATCACATCAAGACAGGGAAGGCAGTGTCAACTGTCCACAGCTACAATGAAAAACATAGGGGCACTGTAGCGTTGTAAACTAAAACAAGAAGTCAACACTGTTAGGCTCTGTTTTGACTGTTGTGTTACTATTGTGACTCTTATTGTTAATCTCTGTGGATTTGACGGTACTGTGCTGTCTTGTTTAGAGCTCTTGTGTCATTTTTGTTATGCAAATTAGTATGCAAGGTGTGCTAGTGTTTATTCTATCTGAGTTCAGTTTGACACTGGACAGTCGACTGAGAGTGTCTTCAATAAACCATTTCAGACCGGTTTGCATGACGTTTAACTGACTTTGACTGATTGGGCCGCAACACCTCTTAAGTCTCCCTGACCCTTAGTTACAACCTTTTCCACAGTTACAGTGCATGCAAAAAGCAACCGGACAAAATACTATTATTTATTTCTCCATCAAGACGGCTAATTCTGCTGCAGCAAAATTCTAATTGTAGAATGACCAACTGTCTTGTTAGTTTTCAGGCAAAAGTTCTCAGTCATGACAACATGCAGTGACTCTGGCGGTAAATATTCCTTGTTCTCAGCTGTCATGATGCTTTTATCCCATAGCAGACCATGTCAATACATGTATATATCCTATTAAAAACAAAGTTTCAAAATGGACTGCTCACAAGTTTTTCGTAGGTTTGACATCATAGGTGCCATTCAGTATGGGCAGCGAAAAGGTTTGAAATAGATACAATCAGCAAACAGACAGGTTAACTGTCAAACAAGTAAGTTACTTTTACAGACAGACTTATTAATTGCACCGAATAAACATTCCTAAAATGACCGACTGTAGACCCAATGGATTTGTTAGTTCAAATGATGATTGATCAATTACAAATAGCAAAACACTGACAAATAATTGTCATTACATAGGTTGAAGTCAAGATGATAACAATTATACCAAAATGTAAAATGTGGGTTCAGGGAGCACTCAGTCATTGAGTCTCCATGACGTCATTTCACTTATCAGGGCTTGGAATGACCAATGACAAAAAACGCGGAAACTTTGAAACTTTTACGGCCCAAATCATGCCCGATAACCAGCCTTGAAATGGTCAATGTGAACCTTTCCCCGACAAAAATCGGGAGGACTAAAAAGAAAAAAAAAAAAAACGTTACCACCATCAGTAGCATGCGTCTGCGCTCGCCCGTCCACTCCCAAACCACACATTTTTGGCTGCAGAGCGGTAGTATTTGTCGCCGCGCTTAACAATAACACGAGACGCTTTTGAAAATCACACCACGCTGTCCCAGCTGCCCCCGCAATGTTGACAATTTACGTTCCTCCGAAACATAAAGAGCAACTTCCGCTTTTCGAGGTGAACGTCGTCTGCAACGCCGCAGTAAGAAAGGAATTTGCCGCGGAAATTTTATATCAAATCTGATTTTTTTACGCGGAAATATTATAAAAAAAGCGGAAAGCACATTTGAAAAAAGCGGAAATCCGCGGTTCCGCGGAAATTCCAAGCCCTGACTTATAAGCGGTGTCCTCTCTTCTTAAAGTGCTTGTCTTGTTCATTAAACAAATGACAGTCCACATCATTTGAAAGTTATGCCTCTTAGATTATGTAAGTAGGTAATGCCTCTTAGATTATGTAAGTATGTACTGCACTTATAGTGTGTTCAGCAGTGGCCACTTGTTTATACAGAATCCAGTTAGAATCTGTAAAGTTGTCTTGTCTGTTTGGAACATCAGAGCAATTTTGACTTATTTATTTCATGAATAAGTTAATGTCTGTTAAGCAAACCACTTGTCTAGTTGGGAGTGTTGTTTACTTTGAATCTTTTCACTGTCGGTACTATCACACAAACGAGCAAAGTGAAGATCGAACAAAAAACAAATATGAGCTGGAACATGAACCACAATGAAGGAGAACAGTCTGGGAAACGTTACCTGAAGAGTTAAGAAGGAATAGTTATCAAATGTCATTTTAATTAAATGCCATACTATTCGCAACAAAATGACAAAGCAAGACAGTGCCATTAACACACACAATCAAAGCGATCTTAAGTCTAAAGAACCGTCTATGCACTCAGATTTTTTATATAAAGATATAGCATTCAAAACTTAGGAAACACTGTCTACATGGACTGTCGTTTTTGACTTTGTATATGCCATGTTGGAATGCTTGCTTACACACTAGTTGAATACAACAAATCTGAATGTACAGAGAGGGCTGCTTGAATAAATCTTAGCGTATTTCTTACTTGTTGGTCACGTCAGACTGTGCATTTCTGTTGGTATAGTTGACCAGGGCATTGAAAGACTGGTTGACCCACTGCCAGAAGATCACAGCTGTGTTGGTTCTATAAAGTAAGCAACAGATGGTTTCACTATGTCACAGCCACACCATAGCAGACAGGGTTGAACATATCACTGTCTTACATCAACACCAAGAGACCAACAGAGTGTGAAGCAGACTTCTGACTGCAACATTTCTGACCAGGGCTTTTGAAATGTTAAGCACAATCAACTACTTGACCTCTTTAAGTAAACCTGCATAAAGAAAGAACTCTCCAGATGGGAGGCACATCAGAATAGAGTCTAGCACAAACTCTTATGTAGCAAGGGGTGTGTTATGTAGGCCAAAGACACTTGCCTGAAAACCTAACAAGATCACATGCTTCACTTGTACTGCATGGTGATATCTCACAAAGACAAGCACCATCTCCCTTTTCTAGCAAGTGGGCCCGGTCTCTAATCTTTGTACTCGAAAAGAACTCGAAACTATTTTTGGCAATTTCTCTGCTCCTTTTGTGCAAACTTAAGATAATTGGTTATCAGACTGTGTTCGAATACATTATAGTTTATGCATAGGTGTTTCTAGTTCAAGTTTGCCCTTCAAGACCCTTATATTCGTGGTACAAACTCGAGTAAAAACTCGAAATTTCGAGTTCAAACTCGAACTTATTGCTTTAATATTGGGTTTACAAACTGTGAACTAAGGGCAATAAATTATCTACGTAAGTTATTGTGTACTCCAGCATAGAATAATAGACATTTATCTTGAGTTCGCCCAAAAGTAGAGTAGAAAATGCCAAACCTAATTTCGAGTTCCATTTCGAGTAAAAAGATTGCAGACTTCGGGCCCTGGTCTAAGGAATGGAGCCCAGACCAATTTCCACTGCAGAAAGGGCTTTAAATAAACTAATATTGCTTTTCAGAGACACACAGCATGAAACCTTGGCAGATGCCACTTGCTTTTAACAAGAACAGGCACCCTGCTGTTAAAAACAATTGACTCACTGATAACACAGCAGGAGCAGAACAGGCAGTCTAGAGGTACTAGTGGGAAAGGGCATTACAACTAACACTCAGTTAGTCCTTATTCCAGTCAAGTGTCGAATGTAAACACAAATCAACTCAAAACTGTTGTAAACACAAAAACCCATCGCAGCATTTTGGCCAATTTTTATCGTACTTCTTCTGCGAAAGAAGGAATTTACACATATTTTTCATGAGGAATTCAATTTCAGAAGCCAAACATGTTAAAAATTACCAGTTTCCACAATTAACATTTAAATTTATTTCAGCCATTATTTTATCACCCTGAAGATATCACTAATGCGATAATTGTCCTTTACAACACACAGGAGCTAAGATCAACTATGGTGATATCAAGGGGAACAGCGACATCGGTCCATGCAGACAAACATAGTCCAACTATAAGACACCACTGAACGGCACAGTTTCCCCAATGGGAAAGGGGACCAAATCCTGCATGAGATCTAGGATGACAAGTGACTTGGGTATAATAGGGTAATAGGTGAATGAAATGACGGTTTGAAATCAATTTCAATACATTTGGGGAAGTTGCCCCACCTAGTAAACCCCAACTTCTAATAAGAATGAGGAAGGAGAACCCTTGCAAAACCGCGTTCACACGTTGCAGGATATAGTCACGTCATTACACTAGCCTCCATTGCAGGAGTCTTACACGTACAGAACTCAACCCAGCTCAAACATTATGATGCTTAAATAACAGAATTGTCTAAACAAAAATATACTTTCATTTTTTGCAGCAAAGCCTTCCGGATTTACGACAATTTTTCAAAAAAGCACACTTCGAACCCTCAAGTGCTATGGAAATGGTATAATGTTTAAAACAATGAAAGGGGAAACAGTTGACATTCCAGTACTGTGACTGACAGATATGTCTACAATGGACATTTCTGGCAAGTTTTTGTAAGCTCATGACTTTTTAAAGTTTTCAACTACAGCAAGTTGAGAGCTGCAACGTCAAATGGAAAACATTTCACTATCATTAGGAAACAACATATGATGGCTCAACTAGAAAAAAATTAGCTGCATCTTTTAAAAGTACTATTAACCAAGAGACTTAACGAATGCCACCCAATTTAATTTAGTCTTTTTTACCGTCTACTTGAAAAACTTAAGGACTTCAGGTAATTTGTTGAGTCGAAACTGTATTTTTTATTCAAGAATTCAAGTTGCCCTATCGACGATCGCAAGGCAGCGATGCATCAGTCAGCAAGTTTTCGGCCTGGGATTTCTACACAATTTTCTGAAAAAGGATCGTAATTGAACAACGAAGTTTGATAGCAATGCACCACTATTTTGTGGAAATTCTGTCACAGGTTACAGATACATCGCAGAGCGTAAATTTGATGAATCCTTGCTTCCGATTTCACCCGTTTCGGGTGACAAAATTTGTTTTATGCCATCTTAACAACACAAAGATAATAGATTGTAAATATTCCTAATCTTCATCTTTTCTACAAAAATTGACAAAATAGAAATTTCATTTGTCTGCCATTTTGTTCTCTAAGTAGGTGAAGAATTCCTGCAATCAACAAACATGTCTCAAAATTTTCCTTGAAATGACTCCTCTGTCAGCAAAGTAGACTGAGAGATCGTCTGCCAGTGATATAAAACTGACCAAGCTTGGAAGGGCTGATCAATACTGTGAAAACTAATTCACTGGGGGGACACGACACTCACTGAATGGAAGTAACGAAAAAAAGGTCCCTCATTAACATCTGAATTGACTGTACGCAGAAAGTAGTTCACCAGCATCAAGGCACAGCTCGAATAAGGGGGACACATGACTCCCAGTGGCATTTTTAGAGGGGGGCCAAGGGGGCCATGGCCCTCCCTAAAGGTCTCCCAGATTCCATTTGACAGTTCGGGGGTGCCAGTGTCCTGGCTAATACTCTGCCCTCGCCCCCCTAACTCAAAATCCTGGATCCGCCCCTGACCCCCTTACTAAAGTTAGTACATAGGGGCACTTGCACCACCTTATCAATTTCCAGTACCCTTTTGACAGTTGTTTCGCTTGTATAGGAGTGGTCAGTTTGGGAATGAGAATCTTATCATACCCATGTGTAGAAAGCTTGAGACATGCCTTATGAGGTTTAATAACCTAGTTTATAATTTTCATTTTAGGAAGAGGCAATATTACTTCCAAGTTATATTGAGTGGTACACATGTGGATCAGAAATCACCGACTTTAAAGTAAGATAAAATAAAAATAAAGCAGTTTGTTGCCGAGGAAAATCACTAATCTATTCTGACTTACTTGACGACTACATTTTCTTAGAGCATTGCAAAATTAAATCAAAACATTCTAAACTCGTCATTGGATAATATTTGCATATAATGTATTTATGTATTTTCTCCATGGGCCCAAACTCAAAATGTGGGCACATTACATACAACTATTGCCTGCTATTGTGTGTAACAAGATGTCCAAAGTCAATAATCTAAACAGCACTCAATATCCTTCTGGTTCATGAATATTCATGCCGACACCTTTAACGACATGCGCTCACCTGTACCACTGTAACATTGCCCCTGTGATAGCCATACCACCGGGCACCTGGAACGACATTCGACCAATCACGTTGCCTAGCTCCCCGGAATCTGGATGGAATGATGACTCGTATAGTTGCCTGGCATGGTGCACCTGTTCTGAGGTAGTACCTGGAGGTTCTCGGCACTCTCTAGAATTAGATGCGGGAGTATAAAAACTGTGAAATTCAAACATGAATTAATATATAGTCAAACCGTAGTACACCAAACCTGATTTAGATGACTAATAACAAGCTCTGTGCCAGGTATACAGTGTACAATTTGATTTCATTTTAACTATAAGAGTGAAGTTCACTTACAATGAACTTTTAAAAAATGTTCCTGGATGTTTTAATTCAAATAATAATCGTGCTATTAAGGAAACATAACTATTTCAATGAGGCCAAGTGATGCAGACTTGGCCATTGAAGTATGCCTGTTTTTTCAAAGTCACTGTTAGGCGAGCTGTACATACAAAACGTGAGAATGAGAAAATTACTGCATGTTCAACTACATGTGTCTAGGCGTCACAGTACAGTCCCTGATTTTCTTTTTCCAAAAACTGGCCGAAAGAAATCAGATTTGGCAAACATTCTGTGTTATACAAAGCCAATTTCAGTATTGATAAATAACATAAAAAGAACCTGGGAATTGCCAGTTTCTTTTTTCAACTGAATTATGCTGCAACTCTGCATCACTAATAAAAAGCTGCATACCATGGTTGTTTCTCAAAACCAGTAAAAGAACAGTGCCACCTTCAGAAGGAATGAACAACTAATCGAAAATGACCACTGCAAAATGATCATCCATCAATTTTTGGCGAGAATCATCTAACTTGATAATTACATCCTTTGTTACTTTTGATAATTAAAAACACAAAATATTACATGGCATCTATTACTGATATACACTACAATACATTAGTCATGAGAAAAAATGCCCGTATTCCTGTCACGATGGCTAATGTCTGTAAACAGCAAAATTACAGGTAAAAACTATTAGGCCGGCAAAATTCTTATTACCACCGGCCGTAGCCACCCCACCAACTTTCCTGTTAATTACTCGTCAAGGTCGGGCACGAAGGAAGACTTTGACAATTTGGCTTCCGCCCAGCCGTCATGACTGGGAATTCCGGGACTTTGTCTAGGAGCACATCATTAGTAAATGCACTACAAGTAAAACCCTGGCTTCAATGTTTCCACAACAAGGCAGATTAAAAGACAACTGGCATTTTCCTTTTAGTGTTTTGATCTGAATGCCTACCAGTCTAAAATCATGATAAGAATATTACAGATAATAGGTCTAGAACGAAAGTGGCTAAATGCACAGACAGTACTGTGGATTTAGGGAAAAAATACAAGCAACAATTTACAAATCCAAGTGACGGCAAGATCCTTCTTCAGTATGTTTAGAATGCAAAATCCAAAAGATAAGTCTAATCTTATCTTGACCTCTCTCACACCATCTGCATTAGATGCAAAGTGAACCAGACCAGTCCAGTATGAACCAGTTCTGTCAACAAGGCCAGTAAACATCCACTCACAACAATGCAGTTGTTTTGCACTGATGCATGAAGGTTAACAACCAAACAAAAGTGTTCTAAATACCCAATTCATGAGCTGATTGCAGAAACACTAGCGAATTTGCTAGCACTTTCACTAGCAGCAAAACACCAGTCGTGTAGGTAAATACAAGCGTAACTGTTACTTTACTGGCAGTTTGAGTTACCTCAAACCTGATGGGTGTTTTCGCTAGCACTTCTGCAGTCAGACCGCTTACTTCAAAGGGCACACATATATAGGGGTAAGAGGCCTTTGTTCATCATACCATTAATAAATTTACAGCAGAGAATTAAAATGTTTTCACATCAATTTTCCCTTAACAGTGATTCAGTTGGTCAGGAAACAAACTAACTGCTGACAAAAATTACCCCTTTGGGGACAGCTTTTCTGTTTGGCTAAAACACTAGCATTTTTGCCAACGAAACTGCAAGTGTTTTTGCCAAGTAAAACATCATCCGCTAGACAAATTTATAAAAGCTGCATAAATCTACACCTTGGCTTTATGAAGAATTGTTCATAAATCTTGCAAACGGACAATGGAAATACAGCCACTTCAGGGTAAGTTTATAGATTTGACTATAGTTTCTTAAACTGGCCATTGCAAACACTTAACTGGCCATTGCAAACACTTAACTGGCCATTGCAAACACTTAACTGGCCATTGCAAACACTTAACTGGCAATTGCAAACACTATAGTTTATTTAAGTGGCCATTGCAAATTGGAAGTGGTAGTTCTACCAAAGATAACATTTTGATTTTACAAAATTTCATTTTAATTAGTGGTCCAAACGGTTTCTTATAAAACCCTATGTGAACAAATATTGATTTACAGGCAGGTTACAAGTCTAGTTCTCCCAATCTATAAAACAATTTATAGTTGGAAACTGTCACGTTTAAGCTCCAGTTCCAATTTAGAATCTGAAGCATAAAGATCTTACTTACTTGTACGCTAGTATGAGATCTTTGGCATCATTCAAATGCTTGGTGGAATAGAGCACAGTTCGAGGATCTGTGAGCCAAAAGAAGTGTTTCACTCGGCCAATAAATGTTGACTGATCCCAGTAAGGCTTAGAAAGGTCGATACGCTTAGACGATGCTATGTCACTTGTAACAGTAGAGGTGCCCTCCATGTTTGGTGCTTTCGCTACAATAAAAACAGCACCTTTCAAAAATACATGAAATCTCACCTGCAAAATTAGTGAACTTTTGAACTATAATTCGACGACAAATTGTTATTTTTGATCTGGTTTCCTTTCAAGGTTTTCACCATTAAGAAAAAGACAAAAGCAATCAGACAAAATACAATTTTCGCGTCGTGACAGGTAAATCTGTTAATAGTAAAAATTACTGATTACAATTATTACTGAGAGCAGCAAAATTCTTGTTGGTTCCCCTTCATTCTCGGCAAAGAAGGAAGACTACCTTGTTGGCGAATTGGGGTTCTGCCCAGCTGTCAGGATGGGGAACATTTTGTCTGAATACTTTATAAGCTTGTACTGGGTGTCATTCACACAAACTGTAGGCAATTTGAAATTGATATGCAAGGTCTGTGAAAGTAGTTCTTTGTGAACCATACTCTTATAGGATACAACTGTCCCAGTTGGCCCCTGTAAGTAAACATAAACCCCTGGGGATCAGATTGTTTTATTACCCCTAGGGATTCTTGACTAGCCCATCCCAGAATGTGACTCTCCTGAAGTATGTTAATACAAACAGACCTGTGACCCTTTCCTAGTATTACCATGATGATAAATGGACATACAGTGAAATAACACAATTCTAAGGGCAATGACGGTCCTTTGCAGTTATGATAATTTTCATGAAACAAATCAAAAGTTGCATACAAATGGAAATGACAATTTAGAAAACTGTATCAGGTTCATCCTTAACATTTTTATAAAACGAAACTAAGCAATTGTTGATACTGTTGTTTTAATATCAGTGTACCTTTCTTTTAGATGTTACACGGTCACGTGATGGAATTAATGCCAATGGCAGATTGGTAACATGTCAAAAATCAAATTGTAACGTAAGCGCGCAGACATAAAAATGTCTAGGGGCCTACCTTCAGAAACTAAATACTTTAACTGAGTTAAAATCTACAGTTTTGTAGAAATTATTGTTTAAATACACAGGCTTGTCGACACGGTCCTACACACCAAGGCATTCCAATCCAAGCCCAAAGCCAAAACCTGGGGCTGGAGAGTGGAGTCTCCCGACTCGAGAACCTGACCAACTACGTCCAGTTGAGCACTGTGATAATGAAAACACACACAATGACACGGGCACTGTTTAAATAGCCAATATGTGTTGTGCAAAAGGTAAATTTTGTATCGCAAACAGATAAAGTCCTCACCCAACAGCACCCAACAGCACCCGACCTGCACTCAACAGCGTGATTCTACGCGAGACGGAGGCAGATGGCTACATGCAGAAATGTAGTTGCATTTTACGCCACACATGTCTCTTCCTCACAAGATTATCTGCCTCCCGTTCAGTAACGCTAGGACCTCGCTAAAAAGCAAGACATCGCGAGATTACGTGAGATATTGCCGTGCATTTGAAACAACAACACGTGACTTTGACTAGGTATTAGCTAGGTCCTAGCGTAGGTCCTAGCGTCTACTGAACGCACACTTGCTCAGCTCCTCTCGCTGGTTCCCTGCGTGCTTCGCGCAGCCTGGCGGCACGCAGGGAACCAGCGAGCTCAGATCCTCAGACGCAAGAATCTCGCAAAAGAAGCTTGTAAGTTCACGTGTTCTGTGTAGTCAGATTGCAATATCTCGAGAAATATAGCGTGGTTTCCTGTTTTTTTGCGAGGTCTCGTGTTTATGGAACGCAAATTTTGCTTGCTCGCGGCACGCAGGGAACCAACGAGATTTTACATGCATTCCGTACACGAGAATCTCGCAAGAGAACCTAATTTGATCACATGATTTCTTTTAATGCAAGGCAATATCTCGCGATAACATCCGTGAGTTACTGTTTTTGCTAGTATTCGTCGTAACACGCAGCCGGAAACGGTTTGGTTTGACAAAGAGGTACTGACGTCACGATCTTGGATACCTCCAAAGCTAAAATTTGGAAAATGGTAAGATACGCATGTTGTTGAGAGTCCACTGGGCTGTTATTTCTGCTTTATTTTAGTTGGGAAGAATTCCACCATGAGTCTTGTTGTGAAAACATTTGCACATTCATTTTTATGTTATAAAGTTTCTCGAATTTCAAAATTCACCGTTGAGCGCGAAGATGTCTGAGTCTACACGTTCAGTCGCACACTGTCACCGACACTGACTCACTGTGACACCAGTGTCACTGGTGTCACAGTCACACTGACACAGTTAGTGACCAGTGACAGTGGCAACACTGTCACTGCCGGCGGTCTACTGAGAAGTCTCAGTGATACTGTGCCTCTGGCTAATGTTTTCTCTTGTTTTATACACCTGTGACCAAAGCAAAAGTCCTGAAAGGCTGAATAAGCAGTTGGCAACTTGGTTGTCATACTACCCACTGTCCGATAGTAATTACTCATGTGATGGCATGGACATATATCAGCCTTCACAAATATATCTGTTTTGCCAATCTTAACCCTTGTTTGTCTCTGTAAACAGAGTTTTGAAACGGTCGGTGATATGGTTGGCCATTTTGAATGACGCCCTAGGCTAAAGTCGTGACCGTTTCAGTCACACAGAAATACACGAAGAAAGAACACACAAATCAACTACAGTACTTACAGTTACTCTAGATGGCATAAAAACGCATTTTATTGTTTATTAATTCGGTTTCAACTGAAATAAATTGTTAAGTCTTTTGCACCCAACTTCGATGTGCACAGACGTTTTCAATGAGGTTGTTTACGTAAAATGCTAAGAACCCAGCATCAATTATCTCTCTGAACTTTATTGCATTGGCATTACAAAACTTGATCCACCCTGGGACATTTTGATACATTGTTCAAGCCACCCCTGGAGCTCATGTTACAGCAAATCTGTACGATTTTTAGTTTCGAAAATATATTCTGAAAAAAAAGTGGATTAGTGAAATATGCTGTTTTAAGATACAGTTTTTAAAAAGAAGCCACCCACTCATCACTTATTTTCATATTGTGAATATCAACATGTCCGGGTATTCGTTTGACGTTCGTGAGCAGACGAACGCTGGAAACTGCAACGCTAGATGTCATGGGACCGCGGAAATAAGATCATTCACCACTTTAGGGCTGTCACGACTTTAGGACCTCTGACGGCACTTAAACTGGCTATAAATAAATTGACTTGACTTGTCTGTGTGTGTACTAGTAAAGTAGTAACTGTTTCATCACACTAACTCTATAACGGTTCATTATCACATTCAAAATACAGAGCTTGAAGGTTCTACTCTGGCCTTCATCTCTAGCTGAACTAGAGACGGTGAAGCACCTATAGGCGCTTTCTCAATCTAGGCAAAAATTACGATATTTTGTTTCGCTAATAACGATAACAAGGGCAAACATTGTAATTTGTATGTGGTTTCAATGTTATTGTTTATCAAATAATCTTGGCTAAACTTACACTGTACTATAAGAAGTTGTTTCCAAGAAATATGGTATTTCACTTACTGTGAGCACATGGACTCGTCTTTTGCTTCCCCCCCTTTTTCTTCGTCTTGGACTTGTCCACAGTTTCCTGTTTGCGCGGACACTCACTGTGACCTTTTGTGTAGACGAATCGCAACGGTTAACATCTACTGACTCGGTACTAGTGCACTTCGTTGATGTTTTTCACTGCTCGAGCATCAAGACGCGGACCAAACTTAACCTTAAATTCATCATACAAACAGCACAGGAAAGAGAAAAGTGATAGAGTGTTTATTGCTCTCTGAAAATTCGCTTGCCACCTTTGCGACCAGCAAGTGAATTTCTACTCGCCAAACAATATTTTTACTTGCATTGGCGACTGGGTGAGTGGCTAAGTATATCCCTGCGCTGGAAGCTTTTTGGTAAATTATGTCTCACACTGATTAAAAAATCAAAGTACCTTTTGCGCATAGACGGATACCTTAGGAAGCGGTCAATGTCTTTAAATTCCTTCCAACTCAAACAAATACTCCCGTAATCAAAGCATCGTTCAGTTGCCCAAATCGGCAACTGGCCATTTTTAACACTGCGTGCGCCAGGTGGTATAACGTCGTATCCCCTGGCGCACGCAGCATTAAACATGACCAGTTGCCGGTTTTGGCAACCAAACAAAGGTCTGCTCGAAGAAAAAGTTTGATTACGGGAGTATTATTCGAGTTGGACAGACTTAAAGCCATCGACGGCCTTCTAAGGTGTCCTTCTACGTGCATAAGGTACTTAAAGCAATGTGACTTTGATTTTTTAATAGTGTGAGGCATAATTCGCCGAAAAGCTTCTGGTGTATGAAGCGCCTGTGGGAACTTCACTGTCTCTAGTTTAGCTAGAGAAGGTGGTCACTGTCTAGTAGAACATTATTTCGCTAAACAATATCAGGGTTACATGATGAGATAACACTAAAAATTTCTTCTAAAAATCCAGGAAATTAACCATTAAACGATAGTTTTCGTAAGTCGATGTTGATGGTTTAACCAGTGTGAAGCATAATTTGCCCTAAAGCTTCATTTGCATTAAGCTGTGCCATCACCTTTGTCTCTACTGTGGCCATTTGTGACGGCGGTAGTGTCTGTCGTAACCTTTAGTATTGGAGATGGCCAACTCCTAATTTAGCCTGTACGCTTGACATTAAGCCGTGCCATCACCTTTGTCTCTACTGCGGCCAATTATGTCGGCGGTAGTGTCTGTTGTAACCTTTAGTATAGGAGATGGCCAACTCCTAATTTAGCCTGTACACTTGAAGCTTTTTGGTGAATTATGCCTCACACTGATTAAACCATCAAATTTTTATTGCTAAGTACCCTTTTGCGCATAGAGGGACACCTTAGGAGGCCGTTGTTATCTTTGATTGCTTGCAACTCGAACAAATACTCCTGTAATGAAACCTTTTTTTGAATATTCCTTCATTCAGTTGTCCAAATCGGCAACTGTTCATTTTTACACTACTTGCGCCAAGGGATATGACGTGATATCCCCTGGCACCCTTGCGGTAATTAAAGCGGGGTTCAAAAGTATTAAAAACTAATATCATACTACTAATACAATGATTGTCTGAAAAATTAGAAATTGTCAATTATTTTTGTCCATTATTTTTTTGTTCAAATTTGAAGAAACTTTACCATAAGGGGCTATATGCTGCCATCTATTGAACCATCTCCCTCTAGAACATGTTGTGGAATCGAAAACATTGTCGCTGTATGTATGAATGTTTTTTACCCAGGGTTTGCTGGATTTAATTCGTCGTATGAAGGGCACTCCTGAAAAGGAGCTAAGGATACTCCTACTTGGCCTTGACAATGCAGGCAAAACAACTATTCTACGCATTCTTGCCTCGGAAGATGCCACACAAACGGTTCCAACACAGGTGAGTCAAAACCAAATATACAACGATCACGTGCACTCCGATCTGAAAGCACATCAGACAGCATGTGAATGCTGTATCGTACATCGTTCACATGCTGTCTGATGAGAAGGTAGGTAGGACATCTGATTTGCCATCTGAAAATATTTTGCATGTGGACATTTCCAGTGTATGATCAGTCGTCTTATTGTTTGACCCCCAAATCAAATATCACATCTATCTTCTTGTTGTTTGACCCCCATATCAGGTAGCACATCAGCCTTCTTATTGTGAGAAGCCTACATCCCTATGACACCATTTGTGATGACCCCACGTGATAGACCAGAATTTTTCACTTGACCGGGAATGTGAAACGGCATGACTAGTCAAAATTTTCACAAAGTTTTGCCCATGTCATAAACCTCAGACTCGTGTAGGATTCTCTATTTAAGCATTTGTATAATATTAATATGACAATACTCGATACGTGGAGGGGGAACACGTTTACAAATACTGGTTTTAAGTGTGTGATTCACTTTATGATCAGACGTCCTGTCTGCTCTCGTATACAAAGTCCTACATCTTTTGAGTTATATTCAGCTTGCGTGGAACAATTCGACACTGGACGATAAAAATCCAAAACATGATAAGATGGATATATCTGTCTGAAGCCCATCTGAGCTGTGACAAAATTGAGTGGCAATCACTCCCATGCTGGAATGATTCCATCCCAGGATCTTCTTGTTCGCAAGCCCCATCCATTTGATTTCTATCAAGTTTTACTTTCATACATTTCCTATTTTTCTTCAAACGACTGAACAAAGATTCTTTTTTGTTAAGTACTTTATGTCTTTTGCATTTTATAGTTGTTAAAGAGCAGCTCAATACTGTTAAGCGTTACAATGCTCAAATTTACTGTGTCACTAAAAGCAAACAAATTTATAAGACCTATATTTGGTATGTCTCCATACTCTGTCCAAAACAATAGAATTTTATGCTATACTAAAAGGCAGTTCAAGATCTTACTTTTTCATCCAAAGTTTAAAATTGTTGCAGAAACATCTAGCAACAGCACATTCTGGAAGTGCATGTGGAAGTGTCCTAGAACCTTCCAGAGGCATCTTGTGTAATTGATGTGTAAGCATTTATAAAACAGGTATTGACTTTTGTTTCACACCTGGTCAATATGTTTATTTTCAAACCTTGTCTCGGTCATTATTACACTTTTGAGGTCTGAAAACCAACATATTGCCTTGTGTGAAAGTCAATAATTGTATTATAATTGGTGTTAAGAAAGTATGAACATTATAACCAACTAGTACAATGTGATTGCGATGAGTGAATATAGGTGTGATATACATTGTTATTGTGCTTGTTTGAAACAATCCATATTTGTGAGTAATAAATGCCACCTTCCTTGAATGATTTATGCTTCACAGTTTGTTTATTGCGACTGCTTCTTTGCAGTTAATGGCATCCACTTGTTCCATTTCTTGCATTCGCTGTTGCTGAGTTGATCCCTCATTAGACTGTTGTTTGTGCTAGACATTGAAGTGAAATGAAATGTATTGTCAAACTCAAATGACTTTTACATGACGACTGCGTGTAATTGATTTTGTTAAGTTTTGGAGACAACAATTTGAATGTCTTTGTTTGCAATGAAGCTTTCTAGAGGAAACAGTGGGCTGGAGAAACATTTGATGGTAACAAAAATTTGGCTTTCAGGATTAGAATCGCACATTTCATTTGAATGACATCATTGTTAACATTTTGTACTTTACAGAAATTAAATGCACGAAGATTAATCTCTTTTCATTTAATCCTCTCTATTTAAAGTTGTAGCAAACCTGAAAATGTGCAAACTGGGTTTACAGTCGTAGATTATAGATGTCAGTGTAACTGCTGGTCAATGTATGGGACATAAAGCCCAAAAGCTTTGGGCGTTTTTGATCCCCTCTAAAACCCTTTCCACTAGCCTAAGATGAATTTTGTTATATTTAAACTTTCATTTCACACCAGAACTTGTTTGTTACCAAAAGGTCATGGTTCATATCAAGTTTTATTCCCTCAAAGAATGATCACTTCCGATTGAGTCCACACAATAGGGATTGGTGTTATTCTCAGTAGTTGATTACTGTTATTCAAGTCTGCATTTCTTTTGAACAACATACATGTGCAAATACATTTTCGCATTCTTTCTTCTGCTGGATAGGAGCCTTAACGTCTGACAGATAGACATTTCCTCATAAATTCTTCTGTGTATGGATTAAAAATCAAAACATCATCGTGTGGCAACTAGTGTCTGATGCAGGATTATTTCTTTTGAATGTTTGTTGAATCAGTTTACAGTGCGTCATTATTTTCCATTGTTAATTATGCAGTTGTGCATGAAAACAGCCAGCTTTCCCCCTGTTTTTCTTGAGCACCATTTTCCAGTGTTCCATGACTTGATGCCTGGTTTTATTAAGGTCTCAATTTCATGTTGTGGACATGAGCTGATCTAGTATTTCTAAAATGTTAATTAGCCATGTATCAAAGTTGGCAAATGGCATCAAGTTAATTATAGGTGATTTCCATAAGTAGTGCTTATTCCCTGGTGAAAGTTGCTTTAATCATAGCTAGAACGTCAATGACTTTGAACTAAGGAATCATCACTCTTGTTTTGCGTTTGAGGAGTAGACTGTCAATTATAAATCATTGATTCCCTGATTTGCAACATGGAATGTCACCAAATGCGTTTTACGTAGCTTGATTATCTGTCATACATTTTTTAGGTCAATGACTCGCAAAATCTGAAACTGTTGCTTAATATTTTTGCAAGCTATTTTTATATCATTTACCTCTATTCCTCTTAACTGAACTGTCACTGTCAAATTCTCTGTTTTCCATTGTCATTTATGAAATCTGTCTAATATTTAGCCAGTCATTTACAAAATATTAAATTTTCAACCAGTTTAAAGTTTTAAAAATTTGCATTTAAAAGGTACTCAGTTTCTTGCACGCTCATTCGATAAAATATTCAACATTTTCTGTACGACATTACATGTATGCATAAGTACATCTCGAGGATTGTTTTTGGCACCGAATGAAACCTTCCTCTTTTCAAATGGAATTTTAAGAAATGGGACTGCTTTTCAATAGCCCAAAACCATACAGGCTTATGCAGTGAAGATTAACTCTCTTCCCTCTGCTGTGATCATTCAGCACTAACTTCATTACACACCATAAACGATCAATTGGCGAATTTTGATTTTTTAAACATTTCAAACCTTCTTGCCACTTCACTAAAACTTGAAGGAAACTTGTTCCCAGGCAACACACTTTTTAACCAATCGTGTCAATCTTTCCTTGAAAGGAAGAACGATTGAACATTGTCACAGAATCCTTCTTTCACTGCACTAAAACTCAGAGTGAAGTTTCGCCTCGTCTAGTCGCCAAAGTGAAATGCTGCACGTTGTTGTCAAACTTGATAATTATGTAATCTGCTCAATGTAAATGTAGATCATGTCCCGCAACACTGTCATCGTAGGTTGGTTGATATGTCGTGTGTGAAATTATTTTACACAAAGGCTCGTTCAAGCTGTCTCAAGAATAGGCAAGTTGTTGTGTTTTGGGAATTATTGATACAAAAATTGGTTATCTGCTGAAAAAGTAAAGATTTATATGACCTTGTCCACATTTGAAAGCTCACAAAGCTTTTCTTCACTTAAAATCGAGATGGATTGAGTTACCTGGAAGAGCCCAGTTGACGCATAGCTAATCTTGAGACAATGTCGATTTGTTCCAGCTTAACTGAAAAATTTAGCAAATGAGTGAGTAGACTTGAGGTCGGATTCTTAATTCGAAGAGTAGAAACTCGACGATTTAAGGCGTATTTTGAATACATTGAATGGGAGATGCAATAGAGATGATTGCCAAGATATCAGTGCATACCCGCATAGCCTTGGATAGCCAAAGTATTTCAATTTATTTGAAAATAAGAAAAACCCACCAATATCGTTGCAAAAGCTGTAATACTATGTGTAGAATGTTCAAGATAACGTCACACAGAAATAGACAAACTTCGTATCGAATGAGCTTGGGTTCTTATGTTGCAGATAAGTGGAAATTTGTTGTGTCATATCATGAAGATCCTACGTGTTAATGTTGCTAATTACAGACAAGGGCTTCCAGTCATTTGGTGTAGTAAATGTAGAATCAACTGAAATCTAGACCAGTGACCTATCAGCTTAATACACTTAAAGAGGCCTGGAACAAGATAAACAGTCTAAATTGCAATATTGAAAGTGGTTCTCTGCCACTGAAACAATTCAACCTGCTCAGCAGGTATTTTTATGGTTTGTTTGTAAAGATTTTTAATTTCTGTTGATATCAAATTTCAAAATACGATCTATCATCTGCTCACCACTTCGTGGATATTTCTCCTTCAAGGCAAAGCACGTCTCTTTATTTCCGTGGTATGGCAAGATATGGTCGTAACACATTTCTATGGAAAATGTGATTTTTGACTTCACGCGAGTGTGAGCGCATGCGTGCATTTATCATCAGTGGGAGGGAGATCAGATTAGAAGCTCTGTGGTAACCACAGAGTTTTTCCTTTGTGCGTAATTCAAAAATCATGAATTTTGTGATTTTTTTTCTGGAAGTTTCCTCAGAGAGAAAAGTGAATTACTCTATAATAGACGGTGTGAGATGAGGTGGTACTTTTGTCAGGAATTGTTTAAAAGATATTTTTGACAAGCGTTTGGGTTGCATGCCTCTTTGATATTGATAACTTGCAGCGTTGGGTTTTAGTTCTTCCAACAAAGTGTTGAACTGCTACCGCTGAGGTCATGGCCTCAATTTCATGATTTCAAGTGCACAGCGTTGTCGCTAGTAATGTCACTTTAAAGCTACACTCCCTTTTCTTTTGTGAGACATCCGACTCCACATTTTCATGCATTCCATTCTACGTGTGAATGATCATTTGCTGTTGATCATCATTCTTGATTTTGGGTCGGTCAGCGTTACCTATTTCTGAAATGTGGTGCAATCGCCAACCTTGAGGAAAATAATAATTTTTGTTTCTGTCTTAAACTGGAGAATTTACAGTTTTTATGAACGGTTAAATTTCGTTTTCCTTTGTTTACTCAATGACATGTTTTCTTATGTTGTGCAGGGTTTCAACATCAAAAGCGTTGCCAGTTCAGGCTTCAAATTAAACGTGTGGGACATCGGTGGCCAGAGGAAGATTAGGCCGTACTGGAGAAATTACTTTGATAACACAGATGTTCTTGTGAGTATCGACATGACGAGTGTAATACGAAATGCTACTGCCTTGCTGGTTTTGCGAGATTACCCTAACGGAACACAAGATCGCTTTAGGCTTTCATGACCTTTAAGGGACATAAGTAAAATGGCCACCACTGACTGCAATTGTGCGGCTTAGTTGGAATGTTGACTCAAGTGTTGAAACAGTCCGTTACAATAAGACCTGGCCAGATATAATGTGGCAGACAAATGAATTATTTTTTCACACTATAGCCACCAATAGGCGTTGTTTCGAAAAGTTGTCGACAGTATTTTTCAACAGAGCCGATACGCCAAATTAAAGAACAGTTAGAAGAATATCGTGTCTACATTTTCTTTTGTGAACATTTTTGGACACCCTGTGTGTAAATGATTATTGCCTACTGTGAGCTTGTCCTTGGTGCCATGCTTGGGCAGATGGTTATTCAGGCTGAAACTAAATGCATGAGCCATCGAAAGATTTAGCTGATATAGCCAGCTTGCTGTTCATACTGGCTCAGACCAATATCCCGTTCTTAGATTTCAAAGTTTATGCAAAAGGATTGAAAGGAAATATTCGAGCTCTCCTTAAATAGCGGGATAGGGTCGGAAAATCGCGAAGACAGGAACAGGCTTAGACACTCCAGTAGAATTCAACCTGACGGCCGGGAAACTGTGGTACGCTCTAAATATGCCCACAGCTGATGATTTGCCTAACGGCCATTTTCATTTGGTTTATAATACATGGCGCTGTGTAGCACATCAATGATTTGTAAATTCCTCGATACAAATTATCCAGCACTGCTAGCTAGATGACAAGTGATGCTGTTATTGAAAGACGTTGAATGAACTACATACGCATACGCACAGCAGAGGTCAAGTTTAGGTCATTAGCATTTGATTGACAACTTTTTCACTCTCACATTAAGTCTTTCAACGAGTATTGTAACAGTTAGAGAATGCAAGGACACGTTTCTGTGAGGTTTTGTGTTCTTGTTGCAAAGGTTGATTCATTTTGATGTATGAAATACAAAACATTCGGTTTAATGTCAATTTCAGTCATATCGTTGGCCAAACTCAAGTTCAACAACTTAAACAAATCAAACAAGCATGTCCATGAAATGCATTCAATCAGAAAACCATAGGTCAGGGGTCATGACAACTGTTCCACATTTTGACTGCTCCCATGCAGTCACGAATAGCCTCTCAGTTCCAAGTGAATTTTGTACTTGATGCTGTCATGTCAGAGAAATCGTTAAGTACAATTTCATGTACTGTACGTAATTATCATGTTTTAGCAAGTGAAAATGAAATGATCTAGGAATTCTTGATTTCCTTTGCTCTGTTCATCAGTCTGCCTGTTGTGTTCTAGGTATATGTCATTGATAGTTCTGACAGAAAGAGACTTGAAGAATCTGGTGTGGTAAGTACGTTGTTTCTTTTATAATGACAATGCTTCAATTTGAGAGAAACCATGTTGCCGCAGTTGCAATTTTTCTAGTTTCAAAGGCTTTTTAACTTTGTTCTTGCCAATTCTCTAAGTTTGCTGCCAAATGCTGTTTGGTGATAGATTCGCTGTATTAAACCTTGATGGGGAGGTAAACTTTTCTTATTATTTTTGTTGAGATATTAAGCCAAGTGAAACATACGTTTATCTCTGTGTTGTTGAGATATTATGCCCAGTGGAATATACATCTATCTGTCTTGTTGTCCAAAATAAAAGGATTTTTGCTGTAGCCATGGAAGTCAGTGCGGCTAATCTGGCCTCTTGGTATTGCTGTACAGTAGTTTTCAAAATATAGCAGACTGACCTTGACGGAACTGCATCAGCTCTGCTTAACTTGGACGATCTTGCCAGAATTATGTGGCTGTTCAGTCAAATTTTTGTTGCAGTAAAATGTCGTCTTTGTTGGAAGTGTAGAGTTCAATGTCAATGACTTCATTGCACCTAACCGTAAGTTGTTTTGTGAATGTACTTCCAAAGAAAGTTGTCACGATTTCAACAAAGTTTGTGTAGCGGAATTGACATGGGCTCTAATCGTTGTCTAGTTTATTTTGAAAACTACTGTATTTTTGATTGATAGTCTTGCAATCCATGTATAGTGGTTGTATGAAGCGTGCTTTTAATGCAAAGACAACATGAGTTTCATTGTACCAAACATGAAAGTGGCTGTTTTAGTTTTAACCCAATGTGTTTGCAATTACCTGTCAGTTGTGTTTGAGTCTGAAAACTGCAACTGTGCAAACCCAACGCAATAGTTATACATTAAAGCACTCTCTGTTTTACATGCACTAATATTCTTCGAAGGCGAACTTATAAAGTATTGAAATTCAGACAATTTGTGTGTATATACAATTATATCAAATCAAAAGTTGATTTACAGAAAGTTGGTGACAAGAAAGTTTGTTTCTTGGTTTTAGTACTACGAAAAGCCAGCTGGTAGCTGACTTCAAAGAATATGTTGCCTCTTTTGTCTGAGAAATAAAATTAACGGCACGGTATGTTACTAATGAACGCAGTCTCGGGCTGAAATTTCACAAATTTCAAGTAATGTTAAGCAGTGATATCGTGACTTGAGAATACGGTTGGTTAGTGTATTTAGAACTGGCGTCAGAATGTAAACCTGTACCCGTACACCGCTACAGGCACAATGTGTTTGTGGGAAATATTTAATAAAGCTATGGAGCAGGCTGAACACCGTGCGACTGAAGGTTTGAGTTATCCCTAACCTGGTCATGGGCTCAATTTAAGATTAACTAGTTAACTGAGGGGTGCTCTGATTTATTTTTCAATAGTTGTTGTTGCTTATTGCTTCTCTTATTTGTCACGCCAGGAGCTTTTTGAGTTACTAGACGAGGAGAAGTTAGCGGGAGTGCCACTACTGGTTTACGCCAACAAACAGGATCTCCTAGAGGCGGCGCCAGCTGACAAGATCAGCGATGACATGGATCTAATCAAGATCCGTGATAGGGCGTGGCAGCTGCAGGCGTGCTCGGCCAAGACAGAAGAAGGAGTCAGGGTAATAAAAAATAACTTGTCGGCAGCTATATGGAGTGTCGTAAAAAAATACTCTCATACATAGATACCAGAAAAGGATTTGCTGGGAACTGATAGTTTTTTCATATTGTAGGAATCACTTAAGTTTTTTTTTAGAAAGACACACAAGTTAGGAATAAGTTGCGTAGTTGCCCGTTATTGCAGAGAAATGTTTTTTCACCCTCTGCACAACTGACTCCTACACTCTTCATGTTTGTTGCTCAAAGATTTTATGACTCCGCTTGACCAACATATGCAACTTAAAGGTACATTTGACTCCATGCCTTCTGTCAACAAGCAACTTTTGAAATAAGTCACTTACTGTTGTATAATCCATCTTTTTTGTTTCTTACTCAAATTAGACGTGTTTTCCGGGCTTGAGAAGAACTCACGTGCCATTATTGGTTTAGACTCAGTGTGTGTTGCTTGTCAGTTGTTGGTTTTAGCTGCCAGAGGTGTATCACATCATTGGAATTCCAGGCTTTTGCTTTAACCAATTTCAGTTCGTAGGATAAGAATGCAAAGGCATTGCAAGCAAGAACAAATATGCATTATGAAGATTTTTGTTTTGACACCAGCATGGTTTATAGCGTCTTCAAGACAGGAAAAGTATACACTCATCGTCAGGCAGGGGATGCGTAACTTTTATTTGCTATTTCTTTGCAGGTTGGAATGGAGTGGGCCTTAAAACAAGCTGGAAAGCAAGCGACAAAGAAGAAATAGACGCTGAGAGCGCCAAGTGTACATATATTTACACGCATATTTAAGAAGAGATCACATTTATTTTGTGGAGATAGCAGCGTCAGACATATCTGCACTTTCTGAGCCGTCCTAAAGGAATTGTACATTATTCCCCCCCCCCGTGTCACCTCGAGTCGCAGCCTGGGTGCCAGTAAATCTGGTCTACAGTTGCAGTGAACACAACAGAACAACAGAAAAATAGAAATTGGTAGTAATGATTAATTTCATGTATGTGTTGGTAAGTCCATTTCCACATTGGGTGGTTTGCACATAAGTCAAAGAATCCATACTACTAGTGCCAAACATCATCTGCTTTGCAAATGACTTATCTATCACGAGTTCAGACTTGTTGCTTTTTTCAACATTAATCCCCGAGCATCTAGCATACCTACTCAGGATGGTCGAAATTCCTGAACAAACTACAAGTATTTGTTCGGTGGATGACGTGCGATTTCACGCCATACATATAAGCTTATGGCGTTGAGTTCCCTTAAATCCAGGCATTTGTTTCGTTCTTTTGATCGACTGACCTGTTCAAGCCGGAGATAGTAGCATGGCCTGTTTATAGTTTCTGAAGTCTATGATTGCGTCATGGCTACTTTGCGCTGTGATTTCATCGTAGGTAACTTAAACTCATGGTGGCAGCAGCCATACTCATTACAGCGATCAAGTCAAAACAATTCATAAGAACTCTGGAGTAGAAGAGTCATTTGTCAATGCAGAAATAATCCTGTATCAACGTGGCACAACTTTTTGATAAGACCACTCAAGATCGTGTAACATTTGCAGAATGACCACACCTTTTCAGTTGTACCTGGATGCAGTTCTACCTGGATGCAGATTTACCTGGATGCAGAATTACTTAACCTGAAATGTGGCAATTGCACTTATCCTAATAGCTAGTTTTCAACGTAAACTGGACTTGAGCAGAACTCGGTGAAACTCTTTCAAACGATTTCATTGATACCACTGCAAGAGCTTTTGCGATAAGAGGTGGAACTTTTGTTGTGATGCAGTAGCACCATTGTCGAACTTTTAGAAATGACTTTCAAATGTTGAACCTAGCTGATAATTTTGTTAGTGCAAGTAGGCTTAACCAGCTTGAAACAGAAGCTTGTTAAACTGAAATAATGAAGTCACATCTTCACTACAGTCCAGTGTTGTCCAGTTTACTTTTGAAAAGTACTTACTTGCGGGCTAGATGTTGCCTCTAAACATTTGCTTTGGGTCAAGTGATTTTCATCCTGCGTAGACGAAGGCTGGCGCACGGGAAATTTTCATTGTGCATCTGCCGTAGACCTGCTTTAGTGGCTGTGAAAATGTGGACTGATGAAAACTTTAATTTTTATGATCTGATAGAGGCTGACACTATCATTTAGCATTGAATTGAAACTTCAGAATATTTCTGACGGATGTCTTTTGCTTTTGGTGACATGTCTTCATTTGCTTACTGTTGAAATGTGAAAGTATTTTATTCAATTTCGTTTTTTGGTATTAGTCTGCATTTACCATTCAAACAGAGAAACCAATCCCGTGCCCTCTTGGTAAATCAGTGTTTGACATTGGCTATTTTGTCTCCTTGGTAAATGGGCTTGGTTTTCATTCATTTTGTTAGTCCTTGTTTGGCTTGACTGCTAGATCTTTCTTTGGTGTATTTTTAGCGGTTTTTGAATGATTTCATTGTATAGAATAATGTCTTTCCCAGAAAGGGAAAACTTTAAATAAAAAACATGTTTTACCTTTCTGCCATTTAGTTGTTTTGTTAATTTAAGACATAATACATACTAGCACAATTTTCAAGGGAATGTTAAAGAAATGAGTTTTAATGAAGTATGAAGTACTGCCCCGTGCCGAAATTTCGGCTCTTATTTTTAATACCAATATGGTAACACTATTTAAAGTCCCACTGCACCAAATTTCGATGTCAAAAGCACACTTTTCCGGCGGCCTATTTGCACTTCGAAAACAGTGTTATTGCATTCAAATCCTTTATCAAAGTTGATACAATTGGCAATGAATATTTAGAGATTTTTATGTCCTTGTCTCTCCTATGCTGAACAGCACATCCACGGAAGTCTAATTTATCTAGTCAAGTTTTAGGCATAAGGCACTGTAATTTTTTTCAAACCCTTGTAATTTACAGGAAGAATTAGATGGTCATTTTTACATCAACATTTGTTGGAGCTATGGATTGGGACTTTAAAGGTGTTTAAGGGCATGTTGAATGTTTTTGTTCACGTAGAGTGAAAATGAAGGAGCAGCAAATGATAACCATTCCGGTAATGGTCTGATGTAACGTGCCCACATTTTGAGAACCGGTTTTCTCCACTGTATAACAGGCATCAAACTGGTTCTAAAAATACAGGCATGTTATACCAGACATTGTCACCATTCCTTCCATTGTTATCATTGGGTCAAGGAAATGTTGATATATGTACACTTCATGTTACTGCTCCTACTTTACACTGTTTATCTCGTGTCACAAGTCTGTTATGCATCTATTTGGAAATGTAGGTTATTGTGTGCATTTACGACTCTGTGCATTATTTTTTACACAGTTTGCTATTTGTGACTCAGTCATCAGTGTGCACGTCTGCAGTTATGGTGTCAAGGCACTTGTGAGCCTGCATTATGTACTTAATTACCGTCCAATAAAAACAGGAAACTACAGATTGTTGTTTTAAACTGCACGATGTGATTAAATCATTTTAACGAGACTATGAACCCGCCTTCGTCACAAAAACAAACTTGACTACTTGACGTTATAAAATTGGTCTCATTTTCTTCTCAGTTAACACAGACGCAATTTCTTGACTTGGAAAAAACCAAGTTTGTTGCTTGAGACCAGGCTCTACAAGTTAACTCGTCACGTCGTGTCATTTTATTTGGTCTCGAGCAATAACGAACTGTTATTTTTTGCAAGACCAATTATCACTTCTCATTCTCATGTCTGTGGTAAGTGGAATCCATACCAGCTCGAGATTATGTAATTTCAGAACTCAAGACGGTGTTAATTTGACGAGCCCGAAAGCGACTTGTAGCTTAGTTTTCCAAGGGAAGTGTATGATAACTAGAAAGATTATGGATTAGACTCCATATGGTTCTTGGTGCAACATGTAAAATTCAAACACTAATTTGCGTTTAAAAAAAAACTCCCAAGCATATTACAGACAAAAATAGAATTAAAGGCTGCGCTGTATTTCGCACGATAAACAAAAATTCGAGGATTAGGATTATTCCAGAGGCTTGAGAAGGTCATATGAGCTTAAGTCATGAAAAGAATTAGAACTGGTTTCATGTAAAGAAGTGCTCCCAAACACAAAAATCAACCCAATGAACCTTTGCAACGTAAGAAAAAAAGGTAGTTTGTTGCATATCTATTGACGCCAGTGATAATCTGCAACTACTTTAATAGTAGGAATCCATCAGCAAGCTCTTGCGCTGGTATTCCTCATGGATGGCTTCAAACAAACAAAATTATGCAGCAAGACGATTGTGTCCAATTTTCCCAACACTGGAAACTTGCTTGACTACTTATGTAAATTGGTGGTGATCTCAGGCTCGCAGGTGTTAATTCAGAAAAGGACGTGTAAATGGAAAGTCATGGTTTTGGCTATGCAAATGCCAGCTGTTTTTAAATGTTATGTTAATAAATGCATAGTATGCCAACACTTTGTTCGTATTTAAAAATTATAAATGCTCCACAAAAATGAATTTGTTACTAGAAGTTGGTGAGGCTTTTAAGAGGAAATTTCCGAACAAACGCCCCCTATGTGGACACCTGACACCAAAAGTTGTAACGCCAAATATGCGCACATGGGTGTTTATTCAGTATAATTTTCCCAATAAACGCCCATGGGCATTTCATCGGCTGGGCTTATCTACGGAAAATTCCAGTAGTAATGGACACTGAATAAGTATCCATTATATTGCGACCAATTCCATTATTTTAGCTTTATGCAATTCAAGATTCACTGCAAGGTATTCTTTTGTTTATTTATAATTGTAGCGAAAATTGTATCGGCAAATCAACTTCATCAAAGAGGCACGGAAGTGAAAGCTCGTCACAGATATCTTTTAAACAATTCCTGACAAAAGTACCATCTCGTCTATAGAGGATTTTACTTTCTCGTGAGGAAATTTCCAGAAAAATTTACAAATTTACGATTTCTGAAATATGTGCAAAGGAAGAACTGTGGTTACCATAGAGTTTCTAATCTCCCTCACACTTATGATAAATGTGCGCATGCCCTCAGTCAGTTGCTTGAGATCAAGTCACATTTTCCATATACGTAAGGGAAATGTGCTATGTCTAGGTCTTGCCATACCAAACAAGATGTGCTTTGCCTTGTGGGAGAAAAATCAACGAAGAGGCAATCAGTTGACACATCGTGTTTTTTTTCGAAATTTGATGCTAAAAGAAAATAGTTTGATATGAACAGAAATTAAAAATCTATATGAACAAACACTCCTAAAAATACCTGGTGAGCAGGTTGAATTCTGTTTCAGTGGCAGAGAGCCACATTCATTGCAATTTATTACATTCCAGGACTCTTTAAAATTTCATTCCATAATATGAAATCAAGAATCACAAAAATAAGTTTATTTCCTTGAAAAATTGGAATGGTTTCACAATGTTCCAGTTTAAAATGCTCCGTAAGTATAGCAAATATATAAACCTCTTATTTTCTACAAAAAATAAAACTCATGAGAAAAATGAAAACGAGAATTACTGGACATTTTTGAGTAATATGCCATTATGGTTTCTCAGTCCTCCAGTCTAGAAATTCTCTGTTAGGGTACAAAAACAGATAGCAAACATTTCAAAGAATCGCCATAGTTGCAAAAACTATCCCATAACAAATGTCATATGCTAATAAGTTCAAGAGGCATCTTGAATGAATAACAGAATTTCTGAACAAAGCATCAATGCAGAACACTGCTACATTAATAGATTACACCATAGACTCTATTTTAAGGAACAGGGTTTAAAAATAAGTTTGTCGGGTGAAAGTCTGATGATTTAACTTCAGACACACGTTTATAACGCAAGGGAGTTTTGCCCGTGCACGACTAGATTACGGTTTAATGCTTTTAGGAAATATGCTTCAATCTCATTTACCTAGTATGTACTTCATATGGCAAAGCAATTAGTTAACATGTTGGAATTCCATGGACATTTAGTCTGTTTTATGAAAAATGACTTCAGACAAAAATTTGGTCTTATGCCCATCGCTACACACAAAACTATTTCTGAAATACTAATTGAATCTCAGTTGAGCAAAGGAGAAAGTCTCTGAGAATTCCACAACTAACACAACACCAAATTTCTGGCAAGTCACTTTTCATGAAACAAACCCCAAGGCCTAGTTTGAATCTTACTCAAATCACATCGCTACAACATTGACTGCACTATGTCCACACTTTACAGTCACAATGGACAGGAAGATGTCAAAAACCTCTATGCTTTACTGCTTTCACCAGTACATCAAGTTCAAGTAGATGTTTTCTGGCGACTAAAGCTACTGGGACCAGAAACATCAATCCATCAATCGAAGGGTATAGTAGCTAGGGAAACGAGAAAACTGCTCAAGATGACAATTTCCCAAGATGCACTTCAGAACTTGATCGCAGCGCCACCATGTGAGGAAGATTCACAGAACAAATTTATGAACTACATGATGGTTGCTCAGATTCAACCAGATAAGAATAGTAACATGTCCTAGGACTAAAAATGAACAATCTTCATCATAAATGGACTTGTCTTGCTCTTTCAGCTGCTTGAATGGCTTTATAAACAGATGCTTGACACTTCTCGCGACGCACTAATTTGTTGTTTTCAAAGTAACCCTCATTCCGCGGAAGACCATGGGTGCCATCTGCAAATGTCAGCAAACCTGAAATGGACCAAAAACCCTTGACTTTTATTTACTATTTTTCTTGCAATGTCTCTTCACAGCAGCACAAAATAATTTTTCCTTAATACCAGCATTTATTCACGCAGCACTACTTTAGGGGACATCTCCGGGAATATTAAGTAGGTATCATACTTGGCATTAAGTCACCACACACAACTGTAGAACAATGCTGACCCAAGATTTAAAACATGCTCCGGGAAACAGTATCTAGTGCCAATAGCCCAGTGCCATACTTCATGGTTTGACAGTCAAAAATCAATGATATTTTACACAGACATCCTGATCACAGCTTTCTCATGACATTTTGACCATGACGAGATTTTCTACAGTTACAGGCCATTACCCCCAAAATTTTCTGAAAAACCCAAACGTGTTAATTTGATCTGCCTATTGAATCACTCTATTGTATGTGGAGATTCCTGAACCAATGAAATAGAAACGTAATCAGCCGTCAGCAAGTTAAAGTCTTTTGAATGCTATTTGAAGTACCGGGTAGTTGTAATTTAAGTAAATTAATAGTTCACCAATTTTTAAAAAATTAAAGACCCAAGTGTGTTAATTTTCCCTGAAAAACATCGCGGAGACTGTTTTCAAGAAATTTTAGGTTTAAGCTTTTTGTAAATTAAGACGGAGATGTTTACCACTGTTTATGGCCAGGTTTGATCATGATTAGTCAAGCCTCACCCACTATAACAATAGATTAGCCATGGGTACACGAGGGCTTGAACCAAAAGGCTTCTGATGTCGTGACATGTCACGTTCCTGGGGCTCTGGGGAAAAATGCAACGATACCTACAGAAATATGTCCAAAGGGTATAACTGAACAATTTTACTAAATGCAATAGTCTGATGTTTAAAACTGTTTTTCACAGCAGGGAATCATGTAATTACAAAACAGAAATTATTAAAGAAAACTGGTACAATCATGTAATGCACTTGCACTATAATGCCCCACAAATCAACGAATGTCCGCTTCATTGGCTAATGCGTAATCCACACAAGGACAGTTCTAGCAGATCGCTCATAATACAGGCTAGGTTGCATAAAAGTTATACGCTGCATAGCAACAATGACGTCGCATTATCAGATGTCACGTCGCTATTGTTGACATCATGCAACAATCAAAGTTATCCAGTGAAATTTTTACGTTTTCTGCAACCCACCTCTAATATTGAGGTGTGAAATTAGTGAATTTAGAAGATTTGCCCATCAAAAGCTTCCGGCTGAAATAACGGTCGACAGACCTCAGCTGTCAGTGGTGTGAGTGTGTGATCGTGTGCCACACGCCAAAACAGAAACCAATTCTCATGTCAATTTTGCAGTTTCGAAGCAAATTATACAACTTCCATACATTACTACTATGCTCTGCTGCACGGTAGCAAAACTGAATTTTTTGTTTTACTCCAAATATATTTTACATGAAATGAATGATAACTGGTGAAGAAGCACTAGGGGAGACTAATATAATTCAAGCACTGAGTGACAGTCGTAATTGGTGCTTTCGCAATCCTTTTCATTCCCCTAGCTCAAATGCCTCTGAATGATATGGAGATTCTGCCAAAAACAAGTAGTACACTTGCAAGAGGCACTCATTTAAAATTTAAAGCAGTATGCTTCCTAATTAATGGTTAAAACCGAAACCAAAGAATATCAGTGACAACAAACAGAAACTTCAGATTTCCTTATGGTGATAATATTGGTTTCAAAATTAGTTGGATTTGAGAGATAATCTGAGATAGAATTGAAACAGTCAATTTTGAAGTAAGGGTATGTCAGACACATGTTTTAAAGCACTTGTACACACAATGCTTGAATGTTTTTCAAGGCAATGGAGTTCTATCACAAGTAAACTTGTTTTCATTTTTTTTCAGATTCTTAAACAGAAGCAACTGCAGCTCTAGCAGGAAACCAGCAACACGTACCCAGTCCGTGGACTCTCCCATCTCTGAACTGCCCTTCGTACTTCATTCCATCGGCCCTTATGAATACCCCATGTCCATTGAACTTCCCATTCTCAAACTCTCCATCGTACCTGAAAAGAAACACAACACAACCAATAAACAAAACGATGAGTTTTAATCAATCAGATGGTCGCTGATTAAACACTAGCCAGAGGCAGATCTACAGGGGGGTTCAGGGGGTTTAAACCCCCCCTCGGGACAGGATAAAAAATAAAAACTGGAAAAAAAATCGCCAGAAAAACGAAATTAGCTACTAAAAATCCCAAAAAATCTTACACGGGAGGAGGGAAACCCTCTCGCGACCTTCCTTCTCCTCGGCGCTACGCGCCTCGGATTCTTTCGAGTCCTAAACCCCCCCCCTTACTGAAATCGTAGATCTGCCACTGCTAGCTACGCTGTGTTGGATGGAGTGTGGCCAGGCAATGGTTATACATGCATGTGTGGCAAGGCAACAGAAGCTTTAGTCCTCAACATCCCTTTTTGCTTTAAGATAATAATAACCATGTGGCTAAGGAGCTAAATTTAACTACACACAATTTTAGACCAATTTTATCATGGAAAGACTTTTCTAAAATTCCAACAATCATGTCACAATATCACAGAAAATCAAAATTTGGAGCTTTTTGCTTGATACCATTCATACTCCATTCATACAATAGTTACATTAACCGTGAATGCAAAACCAATGCCAATTATTATTAACATGAGAAAGTGCTTACATAAATATGAGTTATAAACAAACTGCCAAACATATTCTGTTGTTTCATTAACCTATCACTGTTACCTTTCAGTAGTATCAAATTATATAAATATATACCAGGTATATATATTTTGCATATGTATATGTTCATTCCATTTATTGCCTGATGATGAGACGTGCAGTCTTGAAATATAGCTAGTATTTTAATTTCTTTGTTTGTAATTCTCGGTGATTTACTACATAGCTGCACACCTGAAGAAAGGAGACTGTTCCAAAACTATGAACGAACCAGTATCAAGCTTGCAAACAAAAAGTCTAGTCGTTTTTTCAACGAAGTTTATATAATATGTGTAATATACATATGTATATACTTTCATGAAGAGAATGATTGCTTCTTTCCCTTTTCACTTGATTTGCATAAAGAGTAAATGACATGCGCCTACTTTTGACACCTTCTTTTGATTTGACCAAAGCAACAGGTTTTCAACAGGAGGCACGTCCAACTGTAATAACCGACTACAACTAAATCTTACCGTGATCCGTCAGGTAAGACCATCACTCCATGACCACTGACCAGCCCCTTCTCAAACTTGCCATTGTACTGAGAGCCATCAGGGAACTTCAACTGACCCAAACCCTGCCTCTGTCCATCCGTCTCTGACCATTCACCACTGTACTCTGAACCATCTGGATATTGATATGATGCCTTCATCGTTCTGGTGGAAATGGCAAGCTCAGCTTAATATAGGAGTTGTTACAAAGTACAGTAGAAGCTCAGTTAAGGGAACATGTCAGACATGTGGAACTTCATATTGTCAATTTCTCGACCATATGGCAGCATTTGGTAAAATGTTGATCATTTGAAGCAAGTAGGGAGCATTTGAAAAACAGAAAGATAACATTTTTATCAATTATTTTTGTTCCGAATTGAAGAAATTTTTACCGACTCTTTCCCGGCAGTGGAATAACTGAAGAAGCATTCCTCGTTCACTAATAGCTTGATATAAGCCAACTTAAGAAATGCTTTTGCTAGTTCATCTAGGTCTGAAGTTTAGAAACTGAACTAAAACACACGAATTTTGACATGAAACAATCATTTACAAGAAGACAACTTAAATGAATTCCCAAGGGAGGTACTCGGTTATCTTTTGCTGGGATGCAAATAAGCATAGCCACGCATTTAAAGAGAGGAGTGGAAAAGAGAGGCCCATTTTGTAACTGTCACATAAATAGCCATTCTTTCAAAGAGTTTGTTCTGAAGGCTACATTCCACAAAACTAATAATACTTTCACACGCATTCCAGGACAGCTGTCTGTCTGAAACCCTACAAGAAGAGATGCCATGTTGTCAAAATGAGCACTCTTAGCGTTTCGTAATCAAGTCGGATAATACGAAAAAGTATACTGAAGATTTTTGTTAATAGAAAAGGAACTTATTGTAGAGTTTCAAACTCTGTCTGAAGTGAACCATTTTGTAAGGTATTAAACCAAAAATGCATCACTTTGCAAGGAATGTTGTTGAAAACAGCACCTGTTCATTGCCCATCTGATGAAAACGTTCCGTATACCTCTTCTATGGGAGTACCACCCAGATAAGTTCAATTAGCAAGAAAGAACACCACCACAACTCCAGAATGAGGTGGGCCGACTAGCAAATTGCATGCCATAAGACTGTGAGCTACCAATAGGTGGTGCCAACCCCTACATTGAAGTGAAGGGTGCGGCTGTGGAGATCTGTGGCCAGTAGCATGAAGCAGTCTCAAACGAGTTCCCAATCGGTACCGCCCTGTTGTTTTGCAGGATCGTTTCAGTCTATGGCCATTTATTCTCGTGCGTAACGGGTTACAAGTCTCCCAAAATACCAATCATGAGGACATTTCACACACAATACCCGCATCTACCGGAGATAACAATCGAATGTCAAGCTACCCATGACGAAAACCAACCTGAAAGGGCGAGGTTGATAGACCAATTAGGCCTAGGGATAGGGTAGGGCCCAGGCCGGAGTGTGGCACTGGCACTAGACAGTGAGTACGAATGGCAAGAGGGATAGTGCCCATCACTGAACAGCTGACATTTTACGCAACGATTACCTGGTTTGAAAAATCAGAGACAACTAGTACCTCACTTTGGCTTGATTTGAACGAGGCCACGATCAAAACAAAACAGATGAACACGACTCGCCAAGAATGCTGTTTACCTTTGACTCACCACTTCCTTGTTTGATTGATGAGATGGAGAGATTATTAAATTGATAAACAATAACGACCTACTTGAGGTTTTATTACGTGAAGAAATCAAAAAGACTAAACATATCAATTAAATATTTTTTCAAAATATAAATTTTGCAAGCACAAGGTAGTTTTTGAATGAAATATCATTTTAAAATTATTTTAATTTTATAAAATTAGCAAACTCCAATATCTGCTCAGTTAACCTAAATAGGAACGTCACTACTTTTCGCGTATAATGACGTCACGAAAGAGTAGAAAACATGGTTGATTGCGGCAACTCAAGTTGTGCCCAAGAAAGGCGGGCATTTAAGCGTGAGTTGTTGTCGTGGAGTAAGAAAATTCCCATGGCGATGGGTAAGTGTTTCAGGATGACTTATCAAAGCTTTTCCAAAAAATCTGAATCGATATTAGTCCAGTAATTGCAAGGAATTTAGGTACCGTTATTGTCAAATTTCGGTTCCGATTTTCGCTATTGTGTCCAAGTGCCTGCCCCCCGCCGAATTAATTAAGCTTCGTGAAAAACACAAAATAATGTATTTTCATGATGTCTGAGTAATTTTTGAAAGCATTATGGCAATGCTAACTCAAGTCTCCTATTTTGACTGTTATCACGTTTTGTATTTGAAGTATTTACCTGGCGTTTTTGGCTTGCCAAAATTTCTAATTATCGACCTAGGCTTTGTGTGCGTGCAGCAATCAGTCGACATTCTTGGGAACATATTGAATTTATAATGAGGTGTTTGTGCCGTTTCGACTTCTGTGGCTTGGCATGTTTCTGGAAAAATAACACTGTCTTCCACTTAGTTTGCTCTTTTTAAACTTGAAATTAACTGTCACATTTTACTTTTGAATTCAAAATTCTTCAGACTGAGAAAGATTGTAAGTCAATCCAATTTAACCTCACCTTGTTTTTTGTCATTGACACGTGACTTGATGTGAGGATGTGAAACTGTCTCTCAGGTTGATTTAGAAATTCTATTTTAAAAAGGAAAAATTCCTTTGACCTCGTTTTCAACTTCATGTAAACAACACATTTTTGTGTCATTTATGTTTCTTAGCATTATCAATGGGTTTTTCCTCAGTATGTATTTTTGTGAAGATATAGATGTACAATTTTGCATTTTTTCTGCAAAATTCACTTAATTCAGGATTTTTCATTTTGTTAAGAATTAATAGTTAAATGTTGGGAAGAATGAATCTTGGGTTTTTATTGCATGCTGGTATGTTAATTGTTACAAAAATTTAATTGTTTTCGTATAATTACTGAATTGGTAATGTCTTCATTGCATCATATATGTATTGTCTGAATTCTTAAATGCTATTGTTTTATATGCTACTAAGAACTTCATCCGTATTCAGAATTCAGACGGATCCAGAGGGTCTTTGGCTGGATTCAGATTTCCACATCACTTGCTTGAAAGAATCCAGGGTGCCTGGTGCACTGTCTGAAACTCTGACCAAGACATGGGATCCGCATCTGGTCAATGACCACCAAATTGTACCTGAGACTCGACACCAAAATTGACGAAGCGAGTACCTTGCCTCAAGTCTAGAGTTAAAGGCAGCAATAAACATTCGATCAAAGAAGTGAAATTTTGGTACTGTTTACCAAAGGCTATGAAAACTTGGTCGAAACGTGTTCTTACATGGATGAGAAATGATTTCTGGGCTACGAAGAACTAAGACTGTGTTATTCCTCAAGACCATGTGCAGCGCATAAAATGACATGCCGTAATAAGCCAACTTGTCGAGCTGGGTCTCGAGCATTATCACCGAACTGTCATTTTTTTCCAATCCCTGGAATCACTTCCAGTTTGGCCAAAGTGCCGTCCACACAGACACTTATCTTAGAACAAGTTACTCCTGGAACGAGATGTCGCTAGGTTTGAGTGCTGTCTGGTTGCTATTTAAAGTAGTGCAACTTACACCTCCTGTGACAACTTACTCCACATTATCGAGGTGGGGTAACTTGTTCAAGGGTAACTTGCACCACTTTAATCGCTGCGTGGCCGCAAAAGTGGGGTGGGGCGGAAGTAATTATCAGCTCCGGTTGTATACAAACAGGCTTTTTTTGCCCGCCATATTCGCATTAGATGTTCATTTTGAAGCACAGAGCGACAACTTCCACCTTACCCTAGTTATTGGATATGTGTTTGTGGACGCTCCACTTAAAAGTGGGTTAAGTTGCACTAGGGTAAGTTGCTCTAAGGTAGGCTGTATGGGGACAGGACTTGAGGAACACTTTAAGACCAGTTCCATTATAGTAATATTGGTTTTGGTGGTTGAAGCGGGTTTATTATAAACTGGTAATGTTGGTGGTCATGGGCTCTTGCAGTGGATGTTGAACGTTCAAGCCACCCTGAACATTTTGCAAAAGTAATGGCCACCAATGATCCTTTGTATGTTACTTCAAAGGTTATTTATTTTCAGAAATGTCCGCAGATTGCATTTGAACGGTTCAAATCAGATGAGCTGTGCATGGCCAAGTTTTTTTTTTTGTCAGCAGATTTAATTTGCATATCTTATTTTACAGGTTTAGAAGCCATTGCCGAACAGTTAGGTGGTAAAGAAAAAATTAAAATATTATTTAAGCCATTCAATGGTAAGTCATTAAGTGGATTTACTTCAGTTCATGCATTATAAAATTGGCAAAGTTTTGCTTAAGTTGCAAAAATTGTGAAGAAATTAGCAATGAATTAATTGTTAATTGGTCGAGCAGTTCTTGCTTTCAAACTCTGCTCGTTTTTTTGACTGAAGGTTATTTCATTTTTTAACTTCTGCTTTGTGTACATTTATGATGATTGATAACCCGATTTTCTTAATTTGACCCAATTTAATGCTAGATTAAGTTGCCCCTATTATTTTGACGGTTTTCTTATCTTTTGAAGTCTTGAGTTTTTGTAACCAAAGAGCGAAATGTCTCTGTATGGTAACCTCATGAAAATACAAATTTTCCTTGTGGGGGATATTGGGTTTTTAAGTGAGTGCATTCACAAGGTATAATGTCTTCTGGACTGGATGTAAATATGTCAGGTTTATGCTAATTAGATGCACGCAGAAGGCGTGTTGCGTAAGTTATTGGAATTTTGATTTGATATAGTTTAAAGCACTCTCTTTAAAAAGCCAGTTGAATTGATCAATATCTTATAACCACTGAAGTGACAGTAATCTCAAGTTTAAGGTCTGTTTTTTGTGCTGTGTTCATCATAAAATTGATTAATTGTTTAAAATTGGTTTAAATTGAATTAAGTGTTACTGTACTTTTCAGAGTTCTGTCCAGGTTAGAGAGGAAGGCAATCGTTTTTAGTGTCATTTTTGGTTATAGTACGATTTCTGATTAGCTAAGATAAAATGTTCAAGTTAATTAAATTCTACCGGCTTCTGATCAATTATGCATGCATCAGTCTATGTTAGGTTGGTGGCCCAAATCATTCCGTGCCAACTTTGTTTATTCAATGTTTTGCTGTGGACGTCTGTTGATTATTTTTAAAAAATTGACGTAATTATATGCTTCGACAACTATTCTTGGACAATCCTATATAAAACAAGAACTTAGGTAAGTTGGAATTAGCCGATATGCACTGGGAAATGACTGCAGCCACAAATAACTAATCACGTACGTGGTGAAACTGTTCACATGCACAGGTGACACCTACTTCATAGCTTTGAGTCACCAGAGTGGCTTCAGCTCGCAAGTACTTTGCATATCAGAAATATCCTTGCTGGTGGGAATGGAGCAGAGAAGGGAAATATCAATGATATCGCATCCTTCTTCAAAACATTTTTGGCAGGTTCCTTCATGATCTCTGTGCACATGTGCCTTTTGTATTCCACCAGTAAAAAGTGTTTGCTGCAGACATCGCGTTAGTTGTACACCTCTTTAGATGTGGCATGAACAGGCATTGCTGCATTCTTGAGACAAACAATACAACTCCGATGGATCTTGTCGTCCAATGAAAATTTGTGAAATGGAACGCTTATATTCTTCAAGAGTTCGTGATGCTTGCATCCCAGCATGCAACAACTTCTTGTCATGTGACTGACCGAGAGGCAAAAAATGGGTCTAACATGTGATATGAAGCTGAGTTACATAATGACGTGTATGATGTCAATCACAGTCTGAAATAAAAAAAATAAATTTTGAGTCTAATACTGGAATAAAAACTTACAAAAATTAGCGACATTGCGTCCGCATCAGTGTTAGACTCAAACTATTTGTTTTCTCAACTGGATGTCTCAAAATTTTCATGCATATAGCAGTCTGAAATACATATAAGTACAGCTGGCGGAGAATGTTTCCAGCAGTGAACATCAAAGAGTAATGCATACATAATTAATTAGAACTTGGGGGGTCTATTATCTAAGAAAACCGTAATTTAACCAAAAATGTTACTCTAAGCAGTTGCCTTCCAGTTTACAGATACTCAAATGTGTGATGTCGAGCGTGAATGCTAAAGTACAAAACTTTTGAAAAGTTGATGTGGGTGTTTACTTCCGATACAGGTTGACACCCAAGACGTTGCATTTATGTCAGTCACATCATGTGTGGATTCCATGTGTTATTGAAGAAAATTTACCTTAATTCTTCACGTATTTTGCACATCGGTGCAATAGACAAGTGGAATTCATTTGGACAAAATTTTAAACAAAAATAAATGAATAGCTGAGGCTGAAATACTCGGTGATAATCGATTTTCACATATCGGTTTTTGTAATTTTTTTATTCACTCAACGTCGGCAAGTTGTTTCATTTCCTTCATTCTATGATTCTTGTTTCCCAGACCTCGAAAGTGAAGATCCTATCGATTGGAAGCCTGACCAAGAGTGCTTCTACTGTCATTCCAGATCAAAGTTTATACTGGTAAATATCTGTTGTGTGAACTGAGTGTTTGTAGGCAGCACCCTTCTTACGACTTGCGTGCCTCTGTTGAGTCATCTTAACACAGAAAGCCATTTTTACTTTGCTTTTGATTTTTTATTGTTTGAAAACTGCAGAAATGAGAGAGCTTTTACTTTGACAAACGTTATTGATCAAAAACTAAAAACCTTCAAATATGTCAGCAAACATTTTTTCTGTGGTGTCTCAAGAATGTGTTATTTCAGTGTAAACTTGCAGATTTTTGGGCCTCGAAAGATGAAACACAGTCTCACTTTAACATGAGTTTCAAGTTAGTAGAAAGAATTTTGTTGTAAATAAGACAATTTACATCTTGTTGTTTTTCACGATTGCATCAAGTATGTGATCGAGCTTGTAGATGATGTTTTATGTCCAAACCTTGTTTTTTTTCATTTTGGAAGTGCGGATTTTTGGCTCTCGAAAACCCACAATCTCACTTTAAGTAAGTGATGTGGGAATTAAACTAATTTTAGAAACAAAATCAAGTACTATAAATATATGTAAGAATTTTGTGAATCTCATTCATACTGGATATCACCAAAGACAAAGACCAGTGTTTATGAGACAGAAAGTAAATTCTACAATGGATTGCTTCTGTGTTGCAGTACTCTGGTGACTTTTTCGGAAAGTGTGCAATATTGCTGTGACCTATAGCCCTAAGCAGCGCCGTCTTTGAAAACCATTGTTGCAGTTCGTGTTCGTGTGACACACTTTGTTTTGGTTCTGCCTAACGATTAGTTAAAGGTTTCCTAATTACATGCGATAACACTGAATGGAGTCTTTTGATTGGCTCAACGGAAGGATTCACTGCCTCGAACTTGATTTAGATTTGTTTTGTGGCTGGAAATGATTTAACGTGCACTGCAATAGATCTTTAACTTGAAGAGAAAGCATTTGTCACCCTGAAAATAATTTACCTTATTGTCGTGGTCAGTTTATTAACGTGGTTAGTTTATTAACGCATTGACCAATGTTAGAGTGTGTAGTCTGTGGTTCATTTACTTTCATCAAAATTTGTTGTGCAGATTGCTAGTTTTCCAAGAAAATGATATCGACCTAATTTCTTAAGTACTGACCGTGCATGGATTCAGAACAAAACATCTCTCGATATGGGTCACTGCTTTGATCAGCGATCATTGTTGAGAGTGACCTTGTTTGACTTGCATTTACACCAGCCAATGGCAAGGTTGAAAACTCATTATACATATATCTATCAATTTTCACCAAATGCTCATCGAGCGTGGTCATCCCCCATGTTTGAATTGTAACCACCATGTTCATATTTTATTGTTTATGCTTGGGTAGTAAAATACAATACTTATATTTAATAGAGGTTTCAATGCTGACTTGTAATAATTTACACTTTGTTGTCAAGTTTAGGCTTTTGTGAAACGCTCATCCATTTAAGCCACCTGCGGTATCATCTTCCAAAACTGTTTTCGTCTGGAATATGGTTTAGATTTATACAAGGACTCAAGTTCATCATGAAAATAGTTCCTGGTTATGTTATGGACTGAATTGATTTCATTGGTCGTTTCTGCAGCTAGATTCACCTTTGCAAGCTTTTCTTTCTAGTTTGAAGAAGAGACATGTTGACAAAAACATTTCTGATAAAGATGCGTAGTAACTACAGCTGCTAAAATCTATATAAGTTTCGGTTGCTTGGTTCTCGACAAAGTTTAACTTAGGCCTTTAGGCTGTTCTAGAGTCTGTTTTGTTGATTGAGGATTTCTTAGCCAAGTTAAACTCTAGCTTAGAGCCAGATCCTGAGGATGCTCAAAGGTGATAAAAACACCCCTCCAATAAAGAAAATCTTTAATTAAGCCGAGTCCTAGGATACATGGTCACCTAGTGTCGGAAGCGATATTTGAGCTCCCCATTTTGAAATCATGGATCCGCCTGTAGATCCAATCTCCAAACAAATTGTGGATATGAAATGTGCTTATGTATTCTTGTTCTGTTGACTGTATTAAATGATGTTACAGGCAATTAAATCTGTCGTTATAAATACCCAATTAAATTTTGTTATATATCTTTTCAAAATTTGATACCACTTGTCATCTGTCAGGTTTTGATTACCCTTAGAAAATGGTAGACTTGGAAAAAACTACATGTATTCTGGTATTTGCATTTCATAAATAATTCTGTATCGGTCATTATCATTGACTTTCTGCTCAACATGATTTTTAATATCTGGGATGGGCTTCAGACTCATCTGTGTCAAAGCAGTCTGAAGATTTTAAATTTTTTTGCGTATTTGGAAGAATTTTTTCAAGTGAAAAATAATGTTTTGAAGCTATTTTGTAAATTTTAACCCTTTTGTGTATTTGCTTTATTGTGCCTCCACCTATGCCTGTGTGATTTTATTTAGTTTGAAAAACTTTTGATACCACGTTGGCAGTCGACTGCAGTGCCCTCTAGCAGGTTGTATCAAAGGATGCCAGGTGTCCCTTAGATGACTGCCTGTCATTGGTACCTGCGAAGCTTATTAGCACAGCATCACCCAAACAACTTTTTATGAACAGTTACTAGTTTATTTTTGGAAATTTGGGAAAGGACACGTTGCGGGCGATTGCCTGATCAATACAGTTGGAAAGGACTTTAAAAAATCTTTTAGCTTTGAACCAAAGATAGCACTTGGTGCTGCAAGTTGAAAAGCCAAGCTGTCCGTCCTTGCACTGTTTAGCCCAAACTCAGAGTTCTTCCTTTTCGTATACCTGACTTCATTGCATGGTCGTTCTTTCCTCTTGTGTAATTCCATGAAAGACGCAAAACATCGTTGCTGTTACATGCCCACTTTTGGTAAGAGTATGAACAGGATCAACTGCTTGTGGTTTCTGACTTGGAAGTCATGTGGGACCTTTTCAACAAGTCTGTGCATTCCATCGAATATCCGCAAAACGAGAATTTTACTCAAGAAAAGTATGTTGCGGAAAGCCCGTAGAATTGGTTTGTCACTTTATACCAGTCTGTCGTTGATTGGGTCACAAGACCCTGTTTTTTTTAGTAAAATTTAGCAAAAAAATAAGGGTTCAATCCTGGTATTGTACAGCACAACCAAATTTTGTTTCTTACAGGTGTTTACGGTTAAGTCTCAAAAATGCAGTTTTTCATTATTATTTCATTTTTGGTTAAATGCTTAATGATTCTTTTCGTAAAAAACATAAATGTCCTAGTTTTGACAGCCCTCAATAAAAGAATCAATTTAAAAATCCATCATTTTTGAGTACAGTGTCTAAACGGTAGTATCTGAAAGTTTCATACGAACCCAATTCGCCATTTATGAGATATGTTGTTCCAAATTTAGCCAAATTTGGATTTTTTTTGGTCTTACTTAAACTTAACCCTCGAAGCTAAGTAGGTGTTTGCCTAGTTTTTTTATCTGCATCTTCAATTTTGCTGTATCTTCAATATTGAACGTTATTGATTTTAACACATATTTGCTTCATAAATATGGTGTCCATATTCTCTATATTTAGCATTCACAGATCACCTTTTTCCTGAATAGACAGCTTTGTGGTTGTCATGTTGGTTGTAACTGAAAGCCTGGAGGATAGATGGACTATATATGTCCTTGAGCTTATAACCCCTGAATCAGTTAATCAAATTGTGCTGGAGCAGCTGAAAATCCAACTGATCACTTGATATTAAAAAAACGGAAGAATTTATAAATGTGTATTTCATTGATGGGTTCATTTCTACTTGGATCTTTTGATATTTAATTGATATTTAATTCTCACTAATCACTGAACCTAGTAACATTTGTTCTGTGTGTATCTGACATGCTGTCTTTCAGCCAATGAGCTTCAAGATGGTGGCTGCGCAGTCGTGAAATACTTGAATCATTAACTTACTTAGGAACTTTAATATTCTCCTAAAAATCAAAACATTTGGCACTGAAACACATGTCCCAATGCAATAGTCAGTCTTGCCAGCTTTGTATCCATGTCTGTAAAGGATATTTACAGATGAACAATGTGAACGGTTTAAATGTCCTCTTTTTATCCTGGTCTAGACAACATTCACTGGATATGTGCTATGAAAGTGTTAATATTAGGCACAAGTGTATGGAAAAGAAGGACACGAGTCTTGTATGAAGCGTTTATAAGTCAGAAAAACTATTTATTGCAGTTCAGTTGTGTAGGGAAATATTCAATATTTTTTTCCTTTGGGCTTTCTCCGAGATAAGTCTGTGGGCAAAGTGGTAGCTTTTGTACCCGCAGAGTTTCCATTGTCTACGGGTGTCTATGGTGAATAAAGCTGTCACTTGGTTATGGTACTATTAGCTATGCAACGAGTAGCCGCTGTCTTAACTCTGTGGTGTTCGCGGAAGTTCATGGATTGGAGTGGTTATTTTGTTTTCAAACCTGGTATTCTTGAGGTACACAACGTTATTAGGAATCCCACTAAACTTTTCCACAAAGGTTTCCCTCTAACTGACTTAATTTAGAAAGAATTGTTAGATTTCCACCTGTAATATTAACACATTCAAGATTTATCAAAGGAAAGGTTTATGACCCTTTAAACTGGTTCACAACCTCACTCATGTTGTTCAGATAGTATTATTTTTTCTTTGGCGCTGTTCTGGTGAATAATTTTTTCTTCGTTTGGACTGGTAGGTGTGTATCGATGGTGTTTTTTTCTTCGTTTCGACTCATAATGTTTTTGTAAGTCAGTTTCATTATCTTTGGATTTGGGTTGTTTTTGTCAATATTAAAATATTATTTATTTTTGTACAAGTGAAATCTCACATTTAATCTGTTGAGGTTATGTCATACATCTGTTCAGATAATGTTTAATGAACAATGCTTCTCCCCTTTGTTTGAATTGTGGACTAGTAATGTCCCTTTGTAATGTGTGGCGTGTGCCTATCATTTTGTGATAAGCTGCAACTTACAAGGTCAAATGATGCTTAAATTTTATGTGCAATTGATGCTTTGGTTGAGCCTTGACACGTGGTTTTTTGTTAAATTTAGAAACCTGTGACTAGCTGGCATAATGAGGAAGGCATTTGCTGTGTGAAGCTGGGGTGCTTCAGTTGGGCTGTTCCAGCTAACTGTTATCACCCCCATCATCTCATAAGGCTTGTTATCACAAAGGTCATCAGGTCTCTTTGTCTGGGAACTTCCCAAAATGCCCCACTTGTGAAATGTCACTTCTTTGTTCTGCTGTGGTCCTGTAATGTGAATGCAGAAGGTGACATTACAAATCATTTTTCACCCAGATTGGCGTGGTGTCAAATGTTACACAAAATTATTTAATGCCCAGTGTAAATTTACTGTTCATTTTTGTTTGGACAAAATAAAGTGCTGACTGGTTAGCTCATCATAGCAATGATTTTTATCATTTCCACTTAGTATAATTGGTGTTGTTGTTGTTGATGTTGTTGTTGTTGTTGTTGATGTTGTTGTTGTTGTTGTTGATGTTGTTGTTGTTGTTATTGCTGCTATTATCATATATGCTTAACCGATATTGTTGGTTTTGTATACTTGCCCTCAAACATTAAGTCTCAGAACATTTTGCTATTGAATTTAAGATGACCAAATTAAAGACAGTAAAATTATCAACTTAATGAGACCAGTTTTATTTCGAAATGATGAATACCATGAAACTTTAATTTCTAGGGTGGCTTATTTTTTACATTTCGGTAAGGGTTGACAAAACAAAAGTTGTTAAAGGCATTCTAAAAAGGGTGATGTGCGACTGATTATCTGAATGATAATACTACGGATGAGTGGTTGATATGGTCAGCATCCAAAACTAGTGCACAGATGGAGAAGACTGAATGATTTATTTTGAATTTGCCTCGAGCAACTCTGAGAATGTTGTCATGAGCACTTCAAATGCACAGAAAATAATAATAATAATAATAATAATAATAATAATAATAATAATAATAATAATATGCTAGTGTGATCAAACAAGCCTGATGCATAAACCGACATTTTCATCTATTCCCGATTGCTTGATGAAGTGAAATTTCTCCAAGTATGATGCTTTGCCATGAAGTTTGTTATTTTGTTTGTTTCTGTCTTTGTTCGCACGTTACAGATTGCAATTCTTATTGGATCAGCGTGAAATTTATACGCAACGTGTGTTTTGTGAAAAGCTCGAAGTCTATCGTTTTTGGCATTGTGGCGGTCATTTTTTCCTTTTTTTGGTTGTGGAATCATAGCTCCGCTGTTTTTGATGGCATTTTTCAGATTTTTTTCTATAGATCATCAAAAGAGCTTTCTGGAGTGTCGAATTTGTTTTTCTCTTGGTCTTACTGTTCTCGATTTATTCGAGATTTCCAAGGGCTGGTCTCCAGTTTTTTGCCATACCTTTGGTATACTGTGATGGTTCTATGTGAAATTTGTTATATGGATAGATCATTTCAAGCGATATCGCATTGTTTGTGTTCTCAGTTTCGTCGTCAATATCACCTTCAAATTTTTTGTTTATTCTAATCATCAAGTGTCGCTCTGAAGAGCCCTTTCATTTCTTAGTTTCTGTTTCCTTACAACTAATTTTTATGTTATTGTTCGCTTGTAAATTATGATCAGCTTCGCAAGGTCATGTGGGATATGAACAGTTTCACAAGGTCATGTGGGATATGAACGAAAACTGTTGTATTTGATTTTGTGTTTTGCATAGTTCTCTCTACTTTCAATGGAACAGAATTTCTCATACATTCCTGCAGGCATTTTAGTTAATTTGTTTTGAGCTATAATCGGGACCTTATATACTTTGGAACATGAAAAAATTACGGTTTTTGTGAACAAGTGCTCTACAGCCTATTTTTCATATTCAAAACAGTTGTAATGTATAAGCTAAGTAAAGTTATAAAAATGTTTGGCTTTTAATTTTTTAACATTTTGAAAACAGAAGTGGGTGCAGTTCCAATTTTAACATTAAATAAATAACCCAAGTAAAGAATTTAAATTTAAAATCCTGTTCTTCATGGAATTGATGACAGTTTAACACAACAATTTTGGAAGTCAGTGGACCGGTTGCGATAACGAGTTGTCCTATTGGCCATCTTGAAACAGAAGCATTTGAAACTTCACGTATCAAGAGTAGATGTGTTGTTTCATATAAGTGCTGATTTTGTGGGCAGTATTATGAAAACTGCGGCAGTGAGTAGCGTTCAAGTGTGATTTTGAAAACTAAATGGATGTCACATCCGCAATCTTGAGTCTGATCATGACAAAAAACAATTGACCCTTGAACTTTTTATGAAAGATATGCTTTATGTAACTTTCATGTCGATTGGACGAAAAATATGACATGTAGCATGATTGCAAACTACCAACTACAAACTTCACGGCAAGACAACATACTAGGCGAATTTCATTTCATCAGGTAAAAACCGCAACAGCAAGTATTTATTTACCTATGGCTACTAATCCTTCAGAAAGAAAAATTAAAAGTGAAATTACTCTTGGCTTCCATATAATATCCGAAGAGATAAGATTTTTAACATTCAAGCCATTCCTTTATTATACAGGCTACTTTAGTACGGACAATTTACATTAATGGTCTTCTCCGTAGCAAATACTGTTATTTCCATGTTCCGCCTTCACACGATGACTGGCACCCAGTTACTTTTTGTACGTCAGGCTCATGCAGCAGAATCATCGAGCGAAAACAAAACATGATTTAAAAAAACTGTAACAAGAAATCTCAAACTTTTATCAAAAGAGATTCGGTCGTGGTAATGATATCATTGTTTTGTTATAACCGCTTTGTTATTATTACTATTTACTGAAAGGTGGCGCCACACTGTTTATGATGGATTGGCATGAAGTCAAAAATCAAATTCTGGCTGCTTACTCTCATAAAATGTATACTTTTTCTAACTTCTATAGCTATCCCGCAGAACGTAATGACCTATTATAAGTAGATTTTTGATGTAGTTGACAATTTTAAGTCAATTCATTTTAAAATGATTGATTACCTAGTATGACAATAACTTGCTGGTAATAATTCGTGGATAATAGATGTAATGATGTTACATTATGTATTTATAAAAGTGGACAGTGGGTTATGCTGGTAAGGGGTTGGTGTCTTCACGCCTTCAGTGCCATCCACGCACACAGACTTATCCTAGAACATGTTACTCGTGGAACTATTTGTTGATAGGTTTGATGGCCATGTGAACGCTATTTAAACAAGTGCAACTTACCCCACTTGCAACAACTTACTCCACCTTATCGAGGTAAGGCAACTTGTTCTAGGGTAACTTGCACCACTTCTAATTCCTGTGTGACCGCAAACCTGGGGCAAGGGGAAAGTAAATTATCAGCTGCTGTTACATTCAGACGGGTTTTCTCTTGCACGCCGTATTGACATTAGGTGTTCATGGGCATGCACAGTGCGACAACTTCTGCCTTACCCTAGTTATTGGATACATGTGTGTATGTGGATTGTGGACGCTCCACTCAGAACTGGGGTAAGTTGCTTTAGTGCAAGTTGTTCGAGGGTAGGCTGTGTGTGGATGGAAATTTATATCTGGGTAGAGTTCAGTAACTCTAGGACCTCGCTAAAAATATGACTTTACGAGAGATACTGCCACGTATTTTAAATGAGAACACGTGATTTTTGTTAGATTTTTCCACGACTCGATTTTTCTTGCCGCAGGATAGCTTCTGAACTGTACTCTGACTTAATGACTTGCAAATTTGATGAAGGAAACTGAACTTCCAGTGTATATGTCACTTAGTTGTGGCTAGGAGAGTTAAGCATGGATCAAAAAATCAGTCTATATTTGTATTATGAGGAGGACGACATTTCGGGATTTGAATTTAGCCCAAACTAAGGTGCGAAATGCCTTTGGTTACGTTATGCTAATTTTACTTCTCACACGCTTTGAACCTCAGAAGTGCTTTTACCTATTTGATGGATAGTTTTAAACGTTTAAGCTTCATTTTACTTCAAGTTTAAAATGTAGGCTTGTATGGTTAAAAGTTCCAATCCTGGACAAAAACCTGCGCATTAGGAGTGGTGTGACCAGACTTAATATTTTCTCTCATATGTTGAAAGGTTACACATAATTTGTACTCATGTTGCTCAAGAATTTAAAAATAACATTTTTGACATTTAGGCTTCAGCTATAGCTAGTCAAAATTGCGTAGATAAGTATGATTGCACAGGGTTGCAGTTTGTTTCTAATTTATTGAAGTCCTACGAAACTTTTCATGCACAGTTTCAGTTTTGTTTTGAGTTGGTGTTGCACATATTTCACTTTCTTGTTGCACGTATGTCGCTTTTTCATTCTTAATAGTTTATGTTTTAATCCAAAATGTGCAAATGTTTACATGGTTATACCGGTATGTGGCTAGGCTACCGTACATCAGTTCCATGTCTCGGCTACAGTGAAGGATTCATTCAGTCAGAGGTTATTCATTCACGTGAAGTTTGAAGACCACTAGTAGAGCATGGGTTCACTGTAAACATGAACTTTGTGTGACATTGCCCTTAGCCATTGTTAGGGTTAGCTTAAGTACCAGTATGTAATGGGCATGAATGAACTGAGTGAGTAGAACAGTGGTCAGAGTGGTCACGGCTTAAAGTTTCTTTTGGACATTCAACTTTGCATACATGCCTACGTAAACTTTTTGTGGAGTATTACAAAACATTCTTCTATAAAACCAGACCAAAACAGCAGACCCGAAGGGAAACACTGGGGTATGTGGAGTTCCCACTGCAACACAACGATGGATATTGAGTGGTAGTTTGCATTAGTAAGTGCTTGCCTCTGTAGAGGCAGTGTGAGGATATTTTTTGTGTTTACTAGATAATGTTGACAAACCGTACTGGGAATTTCCGAATAATAGGCCCACCCAGAAGAACGCCCCTGGGCGTATTTTCTGGAAATTATCCCAAACTATGTCCATTAGCATATTTTCAGTAACTGTGTGCGTATTTAAAAATCTGGTGGATTGTTCTGAACTGCGCATGCAATATGTTGTGGTGATGTAACATTTTTTTGTTTATATGATTAGCAAAGTATGAAGGACAGTTTGATAAAATTGTTTCCGAAAATATGTCCCCCTTTCCAAAAATACACTTGGGCATATATGTATAAAAAATAATTGCATGTGGTCTGGTACATTGAATTCGTTGCGATAGCTTTGGCCCCCTACTGATGACTTTGATGAGACTGAAATTGACTAGTCATACTACACCGAAGCGTCGATACTCCGCTATTAAATCTTCCTGTTGACTGTTAAGTTAACTAGCATTGTTAACTTCTATCCAGGAGTGAAGTTATCCGTTAACACTGACCGCAGTTACCCGAAACATCGATGCGTCGACGCTAGTGTGAAAGGGTCTTTTGAGTTGACATACATGATTCAAATATTCAAATTTTTGTTATATCTGTGTTTGATTCAAAGCGAGATGATTACGGAAGTGTCTTTTGCTCCCCTGTCAACTGATGTAATTTCTGAACTGTTCTCTCTCTTTCAGGAGACTGTCCAACAGTCAATGAACAACTATGGTGCAATGGTATCTACAGACGACCCTGGTACGTCTTTCATATATACACCCAACGATTCTACTGCGATTTTAATGTGACAATTGGGTGACCCACTGCAAATGGTCATGCCCTTGAAAATACTATGTGTTATCAATATTCAGATTAAATTCCTTGGGTACTGTTCTACACTTTTTGAGTAGGGTTGTGCTGCCAGAAATTCTAAATCCTAACGAGCACAGTGCTTGGACAACTGGCAAAATGGGGAACCAAGACAATCCAAGACATGGTAAACTTTAGCAATAGTCTTACAATTTTTTACTTATCAAAGTAGGTCGTGAAAATGAAAACTTGTCATTCAATTACTAACTGTCTCTGCAAAAAATGGCTTCTGCATATGGTACATGTAATTGGTTTGATTTTGCTCACAGGTTTACGGTATCTACAACAACTGCTTCCGTTCAGCTATACTCAGCTGTGCCAGCGGGAGTCACCGGAGGTACCTGTCGACTACAGCAAACCCCTCGATCTCAGCTCAACACCCAGCTCGCGACCCAAGTCCCCGAGCCGGTATTCGTCCCAGAAGGATGTCTTATCGGCACTAGACCCATCTAACATTGAACTGCGAGTACCAAGTGTACAGGCTAAGTCCAGGTGACTGTTAAGTATATTGTATGGTTGACGCACTGTTCACTTGACTGTTAGTGCCTTTGTTTCTGAATACTTGTGAATACTGAACTTTAGCTTTTATTTAGTATGCTACCAAAAATTAGGTTTCCTGTTTAGGGGAAAATGGAGTTTTGATTACAAATTTCGTTACGATGTTTTTTCAGCAGTAAACGGAAGGATGGTAGTCGTCGTGCGTACACGGAAGAAGAGCTTCATGCGGCTGTAGCTGACATTCGCAGTGGGAAGCTGGGAACACGGCGGGCAGCACAGATCTACGGTGTACCGAGGTCGACGCTGCGCAATAAAATCTTCAAAATGGACTGCGTGATTGCAGCCAGCAAGGCTCAGGCAGAGCAGAAGAAATCTCCAGCCAAACAAGGAGAACCGCTGATGTCGCTGGACGACCTGATGAAAAATAACTCTGTTGACTCTGTCGCCACACCTTCCAAGTTAACCCCGGTAAAAGGTCATCTGTTCAAGTCAGAACCTCGGGAGAATGGCATCGAGAAGAGCAAAGAAGAGTGGGAGAGGAAGCTAGAACAGATTCGTCACAAGCATGGCTTGGACTCGCGCAAACCGCGCTACTGGGACATGCCATTTGCTGACATGATACCAGGACACAGGCAGAGATTTCTGGTGCCTGATTGGGAGGACGACAAGCGAAGGACGTCCATCTACGCTAACGAGCTGAAGTTGCCGTTCTTGCCCGTCCTTGTGCGTAAACTGGCTGAGGAGAGACTGAAGTCTGCCAAGGAGGAATTGTCCAATGGGGATGGTAGAAAACATTGTCGTCGGTCAACATCTGAGGATGAAGATGATGAGGACGAATTGTCCAGTACGACAGTGTCACCATCCAAGACGACTCTGAAGATTCCGTCGATCAAACGTGTTCACGCTGAGATGAACGGTTTTGCTAATGAAGGCCCAGTGTTCTCAGATCACTCGCCGGCTGTAGATCAGAGCAATAGAGTGGGAGACACTTTGAAGGACATCATTGCGAAGACGATCGCAGACAAGATGCGTACACGTACGGGTATTGACTCCATCCAGAAGGTGAGAGCGTGGACAGAGTCTTGTAGAGACCTGGATCAGCCAGACACAAGCTCCCCATCAATGGCACACTACACTCCTCCCCTGAAGAAGCTCCGACCCAAGCCTAGCTCAGAATCACCGGCCGCTTCTTCGACAACTGAGAAAACGACTGAGACTCCAACAAAGGCTTCTGATGGTTCCACGGGGAAGAAGACGCGTCCCAAGCGGGGGCAGTATCGCAAATACAATAGCCAGTTGTTGATGGAGGCAGTCAAGGCTGTGCAGAGAGGAGAGATGAGTGTCCATCGTGCCGGCAGTTACTTTGGAGTCCCGCATTCCACACTTGAGTACAAAGTGAAGGAGCGTCACCTGTTGAGGAAGAAAAAGATCGCCGAGCAAAAGAGTCAGCAGGAGGCGACGTCTTCTACCTCGAACACAACTACTAAAGCGGTGACGAGCGTGACGCAGGCGAGCTCAGCATTCCAGGGCATGGTAACCCCGGCGTTGTATTCGGCACCCATGGCCGGTGTGACTCCACTTGGCTTCTTCCCCGAATATGCTATAATTCCTCCCGTATCTATCGGGGCAGGCTTCGCAGTCAGCACCCCTGCCTCGGAGCTGCTTCGCAAGCTGCAGGCCAAGGTGCAAAGTCAGTCTCAGGGTGGGACTGAAGTGGACACTGGCGATAGCCAGAGTAATGAGAGCATAGTTGTGCAATAACTGTCGTCAGCGTTGCCATAGTAACCTGTTGCAATATGTTGTGCTAAGGACATAGGTAACGCTTGCTATTTATTTGCTGCAGTGCTGGCTGCTGAGGTCACTCCCCCTGTTGTCAAGTAGTGCAGTATTCATCAGCATGATTTGCTTTGAATCTCAGTTGCTGAAAGATCTTTATTAACTTATTCAATTATGCCAAACAAGAATAACCGCACCTCTCTCAGAGTGCGTCTGTTTACGTTGTCTCCCATGTACTCTTTATTAGTTGCTGTTTTTGTTATATCATACCCACATTTAATTAAACATAGGTGTTATCAATTTCGAGGGAATAATAGTTTAGAATCAAATTTCAAATAGTTTTTATCCAGCAGTTGTTGCTTGTCCCCAGTTTTTGTTCTCAGAACAGTTTTTTTTTTCAACCACCTTATGTCGGAGCTTGCATCTTGTTTTTGCCATTTTTATTGTATTAATACACTGTAGAGGATTTTTCCTATTGTTGATAATATTAAAAACGACTTGTTTTTGTACATTTTGCATGTGTGCGTATTTATTTATTTTGTTTCTATGTCATTTGTAGTAAGTAGTAAGAAAGCAATGAAGACGTGTACTATTTTAAATGTTGCTATAATATTTATTGTAATTTATTGTGACATGTCAAACTACTGTCAATCAGTGTAAATAAAAATTCATTTTATAAGACGGATAAGGTGCTGCCAGGCAGTGTAATTGGATTGTCTTGATTGGCCATTGTATTATGAACATAAGTTGTTTGACATCTGGTCATTTAGTAGGATGCGTGTTAGTTGATGTTTAAAGATCTGTATTTTGCGAATCTTGTTCACTCAGTTTCAATGGATTTTATTTGACAGCTGTCTGTAATTTTGTTTTGTTGTCACTTGATCACCTCTAGCACTAGAAGTGAAACTGAGTTTGAACTTCAAATCATGAGTTATGGCAATTTTTGTATCAGAATCACACGTATACTAAGGTACTCTGCTGCACCTGTCAACCTGTACAAGCCTTAATTCAATTACACTTACCTCAAGTTCGTGATTAAAACTAAGTTCGGTTTGAGTTCGGAGATGGGATTTCGGGGCCCAGGTTGTAGATCGAGATAGTGTGCTGAGGAGGAATTCTTTCTGTGTCGAGGATCCACAGAGGAAGAGTAGAAATGCAGAATCATCCGCTCGCATGCATCCTAGTAACGGCCTGTGCCATGCCTTGCACATTGTCACCAGGAAGCAATGAAAAACTTATTGTGCATTGACAGTTTAGTTCTATTGAATTTTGCGAATCCATAATGTGGTGATTTAAAATGCAGTGCGAAACACAGTTCTGTGTTCTTTTTTGCAGTTGTCTTTTTGCCTGATTTAAGAGCAGACGTTTTTTTGGTCGTAAATGATAATGTAAACTTCATGTATTGCCCTCTGTTGTTAACCACACTGAGCAGATCTTTAGGAAACCCACATCAGTGCTAGTTGATTAGAACTAGTTTCACTGAGGTTTTTGTTTTGGGAGCCAGTAGTATACCCTACTAACTGCATTCTGGCAAGTACACACCTTTCATCAGGGATTCACATTTTACCTTCTAATACCCAACTTTGTTGTTAATTATTTGATTCCTTGGGCCTCAAATGAAGAATTGTTTGACACGTGTTCATGTAAGAAACCAGTTGATCCGTAAATCCCTGTTTTTCAATGTTTTCTTTTGTTAATGTGCCTCTTTCCGCTGTAGGTCATGTTGAATTTGAGACATGACAAAAATTTTGTGAATTCAGCAGTCGTTTGCCATGGATCTCAGTTAATTTGATAGTGCTCGGAGCTCTGTAGTGATTCCGGTTGCAATCCACTGTTTGTGTGAAGTGAGAAGTGTGGATTTGGGTTTTCATTTACCTGAACCTGACAGCCTAACAGTTGATGAACTAGGCTACGTTCGTAGACTGCAAAACACTATTTTTTACTTGTGAAAAATCTTGGTGAATTCAATCCCACAATTCCACACTCTAAGCCCGTTGACCAATCACTTCAGTGGCCACCATTTTGACGGGACAGGCTAGTGAGCTCTTAAGTATACTTGTGAAACGCAACGATTTTCAACATCTTGCCTTTGTCACAAGATTTGAGTTTTACAGGCTGCTCTCCCATTCACTATAAATGGTAAGTCTGACACTATTCAGACTGAAGCTGCTTTGTTTTTGCTGTTATATCCAGTTATTTAGGCTAGCTCTCTTATTTTATGCAACCCGCAGTAAAATCTCTAATTTCTGGCAAAAGTAATTTCCTAGAACGTCTTTCATATTTTAAAGGCTTCTAACATCGTTTCTATCGTTCACAGTTTTTAAACATCTTGTTTTAGCTATGGAAAAGCATTCAATTTGGTGCTACATGAAATTTCATTTGTCTGCTGTATTGTGTCTTGAGAGTTAACCATACTACCAGTTACTCGGCCGACTCGAACATTAGTTTGGAAACCATTTAGTCACGACCGAAAGCAGTTTGTGGCTAGGTTATTGGGTACATTTACTGTTTGGAAGATGGATTGTGAATGAAACAGGTATGCTAGTAGCTGTCCTTCACTTCTGGGCATCAATTATTGTTAGGCTGGTGGCACCTGCTGCCATCTGTCAATGAACAAGTGTACTAGTTCCCTGAGGATTCTTTTCAATATGGTTCTTACACATCAGTGGCTTCAAATTATGTCAATTCTCCTATGTAGGGGCATAGCAATAGGATTTGTTAGCTGTAAAAGTGACTTAAGAACTGGATTTTTTAACGTCGAGTCACTTGTATTAGTCATTGAAAGTATTTGTTGCCAGTAGTTCAACTTTATGCCCAATGTTGGCACATCTGCGTATCTCGGGCAAACTTGGCTGATGAGTGACGCATACGATTTGGAATTCATGTTTCAGGTTTTACACTTGCTGAGTAGGTGCTGTTACGTTGATTTTTTAAAATGTATGTTACTATGGCAATTGTAATGGGCATGGTGTTGAGAGATTATTTCCTAGCTGTAGTTTGTTGTTGTTGTTGTCTGGTTTAGTATTAAACCACTTGGAGGTCATGTAGTTTTAACTGAAATGAAATGTATTGTTTTTGTGGAAATAAACTTGTGGTAAAATGTATTGTTGTATTTTCAAAGTTCACTGGACAGGTGAAACACAAGATTCAAATAGTTGAACTTGCATAAATCGAACCAAGCAGGGCTGAGATTTAAGGTGAAATCAAAGATTAATTGGAGTACCTTAACTGGAAGTAATACTGTAAAACTTCATCGCAGTTGAATGAAAATCGGACATGTGCGTATTAAACTGGGGTATGCAAGTTTTACTGGAGTATATCACGAGATCGTTTCGAAAAGTAATTAAATGAATAAAACCAGGACTTAGAATTTTCCTCTTTTAAAGAGGATTTCCTCTTTTGGTTTCAGTTTGCTCTTATTTTATTTCCAACTTCCTCTTTTTTCGTTTCTTTTATCATTATTTTGACTTAGTGCAAAAAAATTCTTGCAGTTAAATGTTACAACGCATTTCTATCACATTAGTCTTCTTCGTATAATGATACATCACGTGGAAAATTTCCCTTTTTTGTCGTGGGTCATTCCAAGCCCTGTACAACACCCAGCTCGTTATTAACATCACAGAAAGGTTTGAACTAAATAGTTTTCACACAAGATGGAGTATATGATCTACAGGCCATCGCACCAAGGTAGTCCTCGTTACAAATATGATTGGGAACAAACCAATTGGTGTAAAATTGGAGTGAGAACCGTGTGGACGATGGTGCATTTGAGGCATGTTTTTGTCCTAAGTTGTCCATTAACGAGGGTACCCATCCCGTTTCATTGAGATGTTCGGATGAAAGCAACAAAACGACCGCGAAATTTTTCTTCACAGCTGTATCTAAATGAAACCAATAAAACAAATACCGATCATCGGGGATGGTAAAATCTCACCAACTTCGGACACAACATTGCCAACATCTGTTTTTTAATGGTTGCTAGCATCACAAGCATTTTTTAGTCAGATCTGCACGCCACCTGTTGGCCACATCACGTTACCAGCATTGTTGTGAATGATAACGAATTCTCAAAATATCTGATGTTAGCTATGGTTTAGAATACAAAAATGACAAAACATTCATTTGGTGCTATCTATTTTTGGTGGAAAATAATAATTTCAGTGTCTGCCCAAATGTCCACAATTGGTGTTGGGGATTTTACCACGGCAGTACTGAAAAATTACTTATATACAGAAAGCAGTTGTATTGTTAAGTTTACAAAGTTACATGTTCTAAATATACAGTTTTATTCGCACATCACACAAAAATCAAAATATACCAAAAATTTACAATTACCAGTATAGTTAAAACATGGTTCACATTCATTCCATCAAATTCTCTTCAATACCAAAAAAACACTGCGTTTCTACCTGGTAATTATCAATGTCTCTAAAATTTGCTACCAGTTTTAATCACAATGACTAAAATTTCAAAACTAAAAGACAAGTTTTCAACAAATGTTTCGATGTAAATTTACCTCTGAGAAAAAATAAGGTAAAAACCAACATATTGCCTTATGCGCGTTACAAAAAATCCACTGGATTTAAAATAAAATTTCTACGTTAAAATAAATATTTGCAGAGTCCAAATTTGGTTGAGAGAGCCACGCAGACAATGTTTCCAAAGAAGAGAAAAATGAGTGCAACACCAAGACAGACATCAGAAAACATAAGAAATGCAGCCCGTAGCACAGAAAGCGTGTTCCGTACAGTTACAGGAACTAGGGCAGTGGGCGGATAGATGACGTGTTTGTCCAGTTACAAAGAACTGTTGGGAATCCGGAAGAGCTTCCATAATTTGTTGCATCCAATGGACACGTGCGTGTACTGAGGAATTTTCACCTGTCTCAGTAAAGTCCCGTCGCAGCTCATCACTGTGCCCCTTGTAAAATCCTGAGATCCGTCAGAGAATCATTGTGGACAATCTTTAATGTCTGAAAACATAAATTCCAATTAAAACGTGATTGTTCATAATATTTGAGGTTTTGCAATGATATCAGAAAGGGAATACATAGGAAGTATTCTTCTACAATGACCTTGACCTTAACGTGAACACATTCTGTTGATGACCAGCCTACAGTTCACTACTTTAATGCACTAACAAACAACAAATCAGCAAAATACAGTAGTTTTCAAAAATGACGATATATCTTCTAATTTTCAAATGATCAAGTGTCAGATTTCCGTCTAGCTTTCATTTAGGTATTCACCATGATTATGACGATGCAAGTCAAATCTCCTCACAATTCACCAACTTTTTTGTTTTTTGAAAATTACTGCAAGTGAAAGGTAACGAGATCAGGTATTTCACTTGAAATGAAATTAATATTACAATATTACGTAATGTAGATTACAGATACATGAAGTACATAGTTCATTTTTATCCGTTAATCTCATGACAGATGACATAAATCTTCACTTTTCTAGTACCAACAGGTATTAACTTCAGTATTTAAACTCCATGCAGCCATTATTAAAATGCGTGACAACAGTGACACAAGGCATTGAAATGTGCCCACGACAGCACGGTAAATACTTCTGGAGGTCTTTATTAGTTTCGTGCAATGTTAGATTGCTTTCACAGCTATGATATCAAAGCTGAAAATGGACTGGCGCTGGTGCATGGCAGCCACACAGCTCTCTGTCAAGAACCATCAAAAAATCTATCAAACCATTTTGGACCATAACCCGCAGTACTTTGTTAAAAACTAAAATAGCCAACAGGAGGTGCTATGGCAGTCCAACCTGTACAATGATTCATTGGTGCCAGTGCATCCTAGCCATAAAACCTCAAGTCAGGTTTCGTCAAAATCTATCAAGCTGCTCTGGCAACAACCAAAGAACAAGCAATACCTTGCGGCACACGAAAAAGATCAATAAGAGTGTTACTATAATTGCATCCGTCAAAAAATCAATTGTTGTCGGCATATTCCATCCATAAATCATTGCGTCAAGTTTCATCAAAATACTTCAAGTCGTTACGATTATAATAATAAGTGGAAAAGGAAAATCTCATCGACTCACAGGAGTAGTCAGATTCACCCCAAAATCAAATGGTGCCGGCACATTCTGCCCATAATTCTGCATCAAGTTTCGGCAAAATTGATCAAGTCGTTTCACCAATAATTGATAGACAATTAATTTCTTGTGCTGGTGCATTCCAATCATGTAAGTTTGTGTCATGACCCGGCAAGTGGATTTTGAGATAATCGACAAATAAAAAAAAAGTAACGAAGATATAAGGACAGATAGGATGATGTCTTCATCCAATCACATTTTTTGTGGGTGAATAAAAACTGACCAATCACTGTTTCAAATAATTGTAAATGTACAACAAAAAACAAGACTCTGCACGGAATTAACAGTGTCGAAAATGAAGATTCACAGCGAACTTTGTTCGTCATTTTGTCATCTGCAGCTAAAGTGGCTTAATTTGATTTCCAAACATGACGACTTACACTTCCAGTATGTTATTGGAGTTCTCCAGTCAAGCCAAGGGTATATATTGCAAAAATGCTGCATTTTATGGAAATCAAATGTAATATCCGAATACACGCTTGGAAAGTTACAGGTATACCTATACAACTGCAGCTTTATGGACGTTTTTGTTCCTTCAAGCAAGTCTATGCCCAAAAAAAAAACTTGATCTCAAACTGAACAAAAAACCAACTGCGTCGAGCACCCACAGAAGTAGTTACCTTTTCATTGGCTAAGTGCAACAGACACACAAACGTGATCGGGACGCTGAGATTACGAGCCATGTGCTTCGACACTTTATCTGGCAAAACGTGCATGAGTTCCTTGAAGGACTTCTGACCCACGACCAAATCATGCTTCACAGGCCCCTCATTTTCAGCCTGATTTTCCTGAAAAGATAACAAACAATAGAAAATGTTTATTCGCAGACACAGAAAAGTTTATGTCTGCGATTTCGAAAACAACAAGAACACAGCAAAAACTTGCATAACTTGAATGCGCATGAGGAAAAACTTCGCTTAAATCGTACAAAATTCGTAGTTACTGTACAAAAGCTTGGAAATGTTGGATTTTCTCTGTCTTATAGAAAGTCTCTTAGGGCTGTTCCAGTAAAATCTGTATGGGAGGGGGGAAGGCACCTTTTTTTCGCACCCACCACCCATATTTTTCATTTATTTCTTCAGCCTACCACCCATAATTTTTTATAAGTTTGAAATGCAACCACCCGTAATTTTTTTTTGTTCTTGTGGTTGACTGCACAGGCGCTTGAGTTTATCTGTTCCTCCATCACCACTAACGTCATTCATTACTAAGAAAATATATGTCTCTTATATATGGTTATTAGCCATCGAGAAATTCAATCACCTGTGGTTAAATGGTGTTATGGGCATGCCGATGAGGAGATTGGAGGGAGTGAAAAAGTCGGAGCTTTATGCAAGTTGCATTTTCGTTTCAGTTTTTGATTCTGTGCGGATTGTTTATAAAATTTACTAAAATTACCCACCATCAAACATTTATGGCCCAATGAAACAACAACGACCTGTAAATTTTTATTTTTTTGAAGTACGACCACCAGCTATTTTGAATTTAAATCAAACGCAACCACCCATAAATTTTTATTTCAGTTGCCTTCCCCCCCTCCCACACAGATTTTGCTGGAACAGCCCGCTTAAATCGTACAAAATTCGTAGTTACTGTACAAAAGCTTGGAAATGTTGGATTTTCTCTGTCTTATAGAAAGTCTCTTAGTTGGATTTTATGCAATTGTTACTATATAATATCTGGCAATTAAAATAAAGTCTCACCAATGTTGAACAAAAGCAATAGCCAAATTTTATTTTGTTTTCATTTTTCAAAGCGTGCTTTCATTTCTGTGAATGCTTACAATTTGTCAAAACACTCTCTGTAGTGACAAAAGGGTAGAAGATCAAAACGATAAAGCATTTATTTGGTATTACTTATCTTTGACAAAAACAAAAAAGTAAAAAATTTCCCTTGTCCGCCATATTGTATTCTAAATTGGTCAACAAATGTAAATTGTTGAGGTCTAAAAATAAGAAAATGCTTCTCCTTAGAAAAATGCCATTTCCCTTTAAAACTCAAACCTTACTAACAGTCTGTTTCAACCCCCAAATTCAAGAGAATACCCAGCCTAGCCCTCCCCACCCACACCCGTCACATTAACCCAGTCTTCATCATGCATCACATAGTTCTAGATAGGTCCACCCACTCCTAGCCTCTTTACGCCCCTCACCTTATCCTCTCATCACACATCAGGTAGTTCCCACCCCACCCCATGCCCCTCACCTTATCCTTCTCATCATCACCCAC